>JARQOC010000006.1:468584266-468660506 GCA_033576535.1 Allobates femoralis
CACGGCAAAATCCGATCCGGGGCTGTCAGGGATGAACCTAAGAAACAATAAATGCAGTACCACAGTTTTACCACTTTTGTCCATTGTTATTTCTTCTTCATACCCTAAGGCTACCGTTACACGTCGCAACATTGCATGCAATTTCACTTGCAACTTCATGATTTCACTGCAACCAGTGACACATTGCCACATTTGTACACGGCGACAAAATGGAACAATGTGTCCATGATTTCACTGCAACCAGTACGTTGCAAGTGAAATTGCATGCAACGTGTAACGGTACCCTAAGAAACAAACTTTGGAGTCTCTGACAAAACTTATCTAGTGTGATTTATATACAATTGTAGGTTGGGTCACTCAACACTGTCATGTAGTTTAGCATTGGCCAACGAGAATATGGCTTCCCTCCGTAGTATTTGATGGGATCTGAAGTTTTAGGAGATGCCCCAGATCCCGGATGAGAAAAAGGTTGCAGCATGATGTGAGTGGATACGTTAATCATGCAAGACTCGTCAATACAAGAAAATGGGTGCAAGAACAAAATTCATCTGTCTGCTGGTTTTTTTTTTTTAATGTTTGGTAATGCTTCTGTTAAAAAAACATTCTGGAGCATAGAACACTGTAAATGATTACAGAATCAGAGCTGCTGAGAAAAAAACACATTGCAAATAAACAACACATGGATGGTAGGTGCTCCGAACACGTCCTACACACACGGCTTCGCTCTGTACACCATGTAGACATGCGGCTCCACACACCTCGTACACGCGCGGCTCTGCTCCGCACACCTCGTACACGCGCGCCTCTGCTCCGCACACCTCGTACACACATGGCTCTGCTCCGCACACCTCGTACACACACGGCTCTGCTCCACACACCTCGTACACGCGCGCCTCTGCTCCGCACACCTCGTACACGTGCGGCTCTGTGGCTCACCCGGGCCAGGGGACTCAGGTCTCAGGCGCGGTCTGTAGGTCACGGTTTCGGTGCCTAAGGCTGTTGGCCTGGTGGTCAATGTAAAAAGGGGAAAAATAAAATAATAAAAGGAGTAAAGTTCTTGTTCGTGACGCCACCTGTAGGTTCTAGTGATGGCATCGGCGCTTCTTGATCCTCCGGGGTGATGGGCGGCAGCAAGATGTAGTCGCTCCCTATAGGACGAGCGGGGTCCCCGGAGCTGTGAGCTGTAATGGTGGAATAGGGTGGCTCAGTCGTTTCTGTGAAGCAATGCAGGTGAATGACAGTTCTGGAATAAAGCTCGGACACGTTGCTCACTCTGAACGGGTATTTACTCGGGTATTCTGCAGCATATAGAGTAACGCAGTTCTTAATGCCAGGTAGTGAACCGGGTGGTTCTTGCAATGAGTAGTGTTTTTCTGAAGCTCCACAGGTGTGTTTCTCTATCACGGTCTGTCCCTTCTCTTCGCTGCTCTGTTATACCCAATTAGGAACACTGAGGGCCTTCGATTGGGTCACCGCTGCACACATTCACTCCGCGGGTCCTGGCCTTCAATGGTGGGTGCTCCCGGTATAGCTGCGGTAGTTGGTGAGTCGTGCTCCTATAAAGCTTATGACCACTCCGGGTTCTGTGGTTCAGGGGTGAACCTGCTGGACCACGTCGGAGTCGGTCCTCCGGGTTTTTGACTGGGCTCGGGTCTTGGATCTCCAGCTCTACACTTTGCCCCTCTCTCTCTTCTGGGTCACCAGGTTGAGGTGCCCTCCCTATTATCTGTCTCTGTTCTTTTCTGTTCTTCTCCCACTCTGCTACATCTGCTGCTCAGCTCTGTGCAGCTCCTGTTCTGTAGTTTCTCTCTTGGCACGACTTGACTCGGCTTCTGTACTGTTCTGTTCTAGCTGTTTTATTCCAACTCCTTGCTGATTTCCCCACCACTATATACCCTAGTTTCTCCTCCCACCAGGACCGGTTACCCTAGTAACGGGTGCTTAATTGGTCCTCTAACATTAGGTGTTGCATGTGGTGGATGGAGCTTCAGGATGATCCTACTCATTACTAAAACAGAGAATACGACACCTTCAGCCAGGGGTGTAGTACCCTCTTGTGACGCACTCTTAGTGGGGCGCCACATCTGCTCCGAACACCTTGTACACACGCGGCTCTACTCCGTACACCACGTACACACGCGGCTCTGCTCCGTACACCTCGTACACACTCTGCTCCGCTCCGTACATCTCGTATACATGCGACTCCACTCCATACACCTCGTACACACTCGGCTCCGCTCCATACACCTCGTACACACACGGCTCCTCTCCGTACACCTCGTACACACATGGCTCCTCTCCGTACACACACGGCTCCGCTCCGTACACCTCGTACACACACGGCTCCGCTCCGTACACCTCGTACACACACTGCTCCGCTCCGTACACCTCGTACACACATGGCTCCGCTCCGTACACCTCGTACACACACAGCTCTGCTCCGTACACCTCGTACACACACGGCTACGCGCCGTACACCTCGTACACACACGGCTCTGCTCCGTACACCTCGTACACACACGGCTCTGCTCCGTACACCTCGTACACACACGGCTCTGCTCCGTACACCTCGTACACACTCTGCTCCGCTCCGTACACCTCGTACACACACGGCTCCGCTCCGTACACCTCGTACACACACGGCTCTGCTCCGTACACCTCGTACACACTCTGCTCCGCTCCGTACACCTCGTACACACCGGCTCCGCTCTGTACACCTCGTACACACGCGGCTCTGCTCCGTACACCTCGTACACACGCGGCTCTGCTCCGTACACCTCGTACACACGCGGCTCTGCTCCGTACACCTCGTACACACGCGGCTCTGCTCCGTACACCTCGTACACACTCGGCTCTGCTCCGTACACCTCGTACACACACGGCTCTGCTCCGTACACCTCGTACACACACGGCTCCGCTCCGTACACCTCGTACACACACGGCTCTGCTCCGTACACCTCGTACACACACGGCTCTGCTCCGTACACCTTGTACACACACGGCTACGCGCCGTACACCTCGTACACACACGGCTCTGCTCCGTACACCTCGTACACACTCTGCTCCGCTCCGTACACCTCGTACACACCGGCTCCGCTCTGTACACCTCGTACACACGCGGCTCTGCTCCGTACACCTCGTACACACGCGGCTCTGCTCCGTACACCTCGTACACACGCGGCTCTGCTCCGTACACCTCGTACACACGCGGCTCTGCTCCGTACACCTCGTACACACGCGGCTCTGCTCCGTACACCTCGTACACACGCGGCTCTGCTCCGTACACCTCGTACACACTCGGCTCTGCTCCGTACACCTCGTACACACACGGCTCTGCTCCGTACACCTCGTACACACACGGCTCCGCTCCGTACACCTCGTACACACACGGCTCTGCTCCGTACACCTCGTACACACACGGCTCTGCTCCGTACACCTTGTACACACACGGCTACGCGCCGTACACCTCGTACACACACGGCTCTGCTCCGTAACACCTCGTACACACTCTGCTCCGCTCCGTACACCTCGTACACACACGGCTCCGCTCTGTACACCTCGTACACACACGGCTCTGCTCCGTACACCTCGTACACACTCTGCTCCGCTCCGTACACCTCGTACACACCGGCTCCGCTCTGTACACCTCGTACACACGCGGCTCTGCTCCGTACACCTCGTACACACGCGGCTCTGCTCTGTACACCTCGTACACACGCGGCTCTGCTCCGTACACCTCGTACACACGCGGCTCTGCTCCGTACACCTCGTACACACTCGGCTCTGCTCCGTACACCTCGTACACACACGGCTCTGCTCCGTACACCTCGTACACACACGGCTCCGCTCCGTACACCTCGTACACACACGGCTCTGCTCCGTACACCTCGTACACACACGGCTCTGCTCCGTACACCTTGTACACACACGGCTACGCGCCGTACACCTCGTACACACACGGCTCTGCTCCGTACACCTCGTACACACACGGCTCCGCTCCGTACACCTCGTACACACACGGCTCTGCTCCGTACACCTCGTACACACACGGCTACGCGCCGTACACCTCGTACACACACGGCTCTGCTCCGTACACCTCGTACACACACGGCTCCGCTCTGTACACCTCGTACACACACGGCTCCGCTCTGTACACCTCGTACACACACGGCTCCGCTCTGTACACCTCGTACACACACGGCTCTGCTCCGTACACCTCGTACACACACGGCTCCGCTCTGTACACCTCGTACACACACGGCTCTGCTCCGTACACCTCGTACACACACGGCTCCGCTCCGTACACCTCGTACACACTCGGCTCTGCTGCATCTACACTGTAAATTCCTCCTGACCCCACACATAACCTAAGTTCACCTCATCCAGCACCATGACAACCAGAGGAGCTGATCATGTGACCCCTGACTCCTCCCCTCCATGTGACATCATCACAGGTCCTGTAAGCACAGAGCAGCCATATATGTAGTGTGCGGCTCTGCAGGTGGAGGTATGTGACCATTCCCCATTACTGGACACATTAACCCCTTCAGTATAGAGGCTGTCGATGTTTCTGTTGCCTCTGTCTAGGAATCATACTTTTTGTTGTTGTTTTTCTTCTGATCGATAAATACAAGAAGCTGCAATAACGCATCAACACGCATGAATGATGATGAAAATGCAAACTGTATTAATTAAAATCGTTCTGGTGTATTTGTAGGCATGACCGCGTCTGTGGAGCTTAAGATCACGGAGCTGTATGAGCGTTTTGCACCCTGTAAGGCCCCATTCACACCTCCGTGCAAAAAACGTATGTGTACGAAAGTCCTTTTTATGAGTCCGTGTGTCCAGCATCTGTGTGTCATCCCTGTGCTATCCGCATGACATCCAGACAGCAAACGGACAGCATGACTTTGTTTCAAATAAGTTTTATTAGGTTTTTTTATCGCACAGATAGTGTACAACGGTTGGAGCATAATACAAATGACATACTGTAAAATAATCACGATAGTAACAGTAGTAACAATAGTAACAATATTACTTATTAACTTACTCGGACTTGAATGGGGATATGTGAAGAAGTTTGAGTTTTGTCATTAAAAGAGGTTCCCAATTTAATGGCCACTTTACACGTCCCGATATCGTCATCCAACTTCGATAAAAAGTCACGTGGTTCGTGCGTTGGCCCCGATATCGTTCATGCGTTGTGCGGTGTAAATGTCCAATTCGATGCCAAAACGATATCGGGGATGAATTGTGCAGGCTCTCCAACTGCCCGATATTGGATGGACGATCTGGCAGGATCGTGCTGTGTGACAGCCCAACACCGACTTGGAGCACAACTTCCCCTATTCACTCCCATGTTAAATGGTCGTTCCCTGGTTCGTGCGTACAAGGGGGCATAGACATCGCAGTTGTGTTGCCTGCCTATATCTCCCTGTGTAATATCTCCTATGCGATCTTGGATTTCAGCCAAAAAAGTGCGCGCTCCCGTGCCGTTGTATACAATATCGAAACGATGTTGGGACGTGTAAAGGTACTTTTAGAGTCCCAATGTGAAACTAGTTCACATACAATAGACAATACATTAGTGCTGGTAACTTGTCTAACTAGAAAACAGAGAAAGGAGGGAAGAGACATGTTCAGGGTAGGTTAGATATTTACAACAATCCGATTCACAGATAAGAAGGGTAGTGAAGGGGCATCTGGGGAACAAGGATGTGGGGGAGAATTGTAGTGAGCACCGATAATGAGGTGAGGTGGAAGGGCTAGTTGTGATTATCTGAATATGTGGATTTGGGCTGACGCAGTGGCATGTAGTCTCAGTGGGACTAGGTGACTATTTTAAGTAGTTGGAGATGGATAGATGGCATTCCAGTCGCTCCATTTTCTGTGATATTTGTTGAGTAGATTGTTTCTTAGTGAGAAAGAGAACTCAAAAGAGTTATGAGTCGCCACTTTTCAAGGGTTTTCTGAATTGTGGGTGGGTGGGTGGGATCTTTCCAGAGAGCAGCTATGCTGTTCTTTGCTGCTAGAAGAATGTGCGCTATGATAGGTCTGTGTCTTTTGGGCACTGAGTCGATCCCGTAAAGAAGTAGTATCAGTTCCGGTGTAAGATCGATATCGAGTCCTGTAATATCGCCAATCATTAGTTGAATTTATCTCCAGAAGGATTTGAAAACTTTGCATTCCCAAAATATGTGGGATAGGTTTGCGGGGTTGTTGCAGTTTCGCCAACATAGTGGAGAGTTAATCTTTTGGATACCAAAGAAGTCTGATGGGGGTGAGGTACCATCTAGTGATGATTTTGTAGTGTGTTTCGATGAGAGATATGGGTGGTACATTACTGTAGATGTTATCGAAAGTTTTGTTTAAAGTTTCGGTGTTTAGAGAGAGCTGCAATTCTTTTTCCCAGGCTCCCACGTTGGTGGATCTGTGGGTTACGATGTCCTGGTTTAAATCTTGGTAGATATTTTTCAATTTCCAGAAGAAGGAACTAGAGGGGAATTTTAACATTTGCATTAAATTTTGGGTGAAGAGGAAGTTCAATTTATGGGAGATAAGTACGTGCTGGACTTTTTCCCACATATCTTCCTCCGATTGGTTTAACTTATCTGAAGTCTGAAGAAATTTGAAGGCGGTCAATTGGTTTTTCTGGTTCAAAATATAGTTTAAGCCATAACTTTTCCATGCAGCCATTTTAAGTTTTGGGGAGAGGTTTTCGAGTAGGTCAATGGGTATCCAATTAGGAGGCGAAACTGGATATGAGTTTGCTGATGTAGAGAACAGGTATCTTCAAGACTGAATGGTGGCTTTGACTGTGATTTCCCATGGCACAAAAAGGACAATAACATGGGGCCTAAGCCTCCTCTTAAATTCTTAGGTTCCTCGAGGTTTATCCAGGTGGGTCTATCCTCTCCTTCCCACCATCTCTGGCTGAGCTTAATGATAGCAGAGTGGTGGTATGCAGTGAGGTTGGGAACAGACAGAGACCGCCTTTATTTTTACTCTTTTCCAATATAGATTTTGCAATTCTTGTTTTTTTTTATACTCCATATAAAGTTGCTCAATTTAGTTTGTAGTTTTTGAAGACATTTTCTGGCAATGGGAATTGTAAGGATGGCTTCACACCACGGCGCAGTCCGGCATGAACCTGACAGCCCCGAACCGGATTAGCACACAGAACCGGAGGGCCAAATGTGCCCTCCGGTCCTGTGTGCAGCCTGATGGCTGTAATTTCAGCCGCAGCTGCTGATTGTTCAAGATCGTGGCTAGCAGGGAGCTAGCCGCAGTCCTGAAATCACAGCAGCATGCAGCCGCTGGTGTCCGGTTCCCGGATCCTCCTGGACCGGGACAATCCGGCCCCATAAGCTCCCATGTTAGGGGGAACCGGATTGCCCCAGATCCGGGAGAATCCGGGCACATTCGGGATCCGACTTTTTGGGGTGATTTTTCTTCCTGGACACAAAAACGTTGCAAGCAACATTTTTGTGTCCGGTGAGAATAATCCGAATTCTCCCGGATTCATCCGGAGAGATGGAAACCGGATGGCAGAGAGCTGCCATCCGGCTCCATCCAGCCCCATAGGCTACTATGGGCCAAAAACCAGTCCGGGGCTGTCTGGTTTACACCGGACATCCCCGGACCGGACCTTGCCGTGGTGTGAAGCCAGCCTAATGGATCTAAAAATATAGAGGAGCTTGTGGAGGATAAACATTTTGTAGGAATTGATTCTTCCGAGCCAGGATACATCGATTTTTAGATATAAGGAGGATGTCCGAGTGAATAGTTTTGATTGTATCAGATAGGTTAATATCAATGATATTTGAAATGGGTTTGGTAATTTTAATGCCAAGGTATTTATGGCTGACAGTATGACTTTGTATACTTACCTGTCTCCATCTCATAAATCCATTTATTTTTAGTAACACTGATCTACACTCCCTGATGAAGGAGCATAGCAGGCTCTGAAACGCATCGGAAGGATCTAATAAAGGTGTTATAATTTGAAGCCTTCGACTATGTGTTTTCTGTGGCAGCGCGGTCCAACAGCACATTGTCCCTGGGAATCTCTAATTTATTTTTAGTAACATGTTTGATCTGCTATGTGTCACACAGACGACATCCGTGTGCGGGACATTTTTGGCACGGACCCATTGATTTGTATGGGTCTATGTATTCGTGCTACCGGACAAAGACTGATATGTTGCCGTGTGGAGCACACAGACACGCGTCTGTTCCACACAGATGTGTAAAGAAGACCATTGAGTAATATTTGTATACTTGTGTTCGTGTCTCCGGCATTTGACTACATGGACGTCACACGTACTGGAGACACGGATGTGTGAATGAGGCCTAAGGCTTTGCGAGCCGCCCTCCCGGCAGCAGGTAGTTAGAAGGCCTACCTAATGGTGGGTTTACACACACCAATCATTGTGTCCAATATCTGAACAGATCTCTGGTTGCAGTGAAATCATGGACATTTTGCACCATTTGTACACAGCCACAAAATGGAACTATGTGTCCATGATTTCACTGCAACCAGAGATCTGTTCAGATATTGGACACAATGATTGGTGTGTGTAAACCCACCATTAGTGCATATCTGCCGAATGCTGGACGTCAAGTGTCCTAACACATTTATTAGCGGGAGTATTAAGGTACCGTTAAACGGTACAATATCGTGAATCATATCGCTGAAACATCGCGGGTTTGGAGTCGTTCAAACGTTAGTTTGGCGTTGTGTGTGACACCGAGATACGACTACAATAAATCGTTGGATCGTTGATCGCAGATTTGAGAACATGTTCTCAAATCAAACAATCCACGATCAGCCAACTTGCTGCATCGCTCTGTGTGACACCGCGATAACAATGTCGTTAACGACTTCCCCCATTGACAACAGTGAACAAGTATCGTTCACTGGGTTGTGTGAACGATACCTGCTCGCTGGATCGGTGATGCGTCGTTCATGATATCTAGGCATGTGACATCTCACCAACAATCTCCCAACGATGTCCTAACGACCGCGTGCCCCCGAGATCGTTAGTGATATCGTTTCAACATTGAAGCGTATAACGGTACCTTAACAGAGAGCAGAAAACCATAGACAATATACTGGGAAGTCGGCAACTAATAGATCTATCAGGATTGAGTGTAAAGTGGGTGATCAATGCAGGAGTGGGTGACCTGCACTAATGGAGGCCGCACATATGGTGGCACTTAAGGGCCCATCACACGCTACATTATCGTGAATGATATCGTTAAAACGTCACGGCTTTTGGGCGGTGCAACAACGTTGCATGGGACACATAGATACAATGAACGATAAGTCGGCTGATCATTGATCGCAGGTTTATGAACAGGACTATAAATCAGTCGTTGGTCGTCTGTTCAACCTTCAGCATCGGCGTGTGTCACACCTTGATAACAATGTCGTTTACGACTTCGCCTATTCAGAACTGAGGAACATAGGCATCCACGACTGCTAATATCGTTCGCTTTTCGTGGAGTCGTTACTGCGTCATTCATGATATCTGTACGTGTGACACCTCACTAGTGATCAATAAACTATGATCCAACGATCTCGGCCAGGTCGGATCGTTGGTCGGATCGCTGGAACATCTTAGCATGTAACGGGCCTTTTAGTGTACACAGATCTCGCCCCACACTGAGTGACTCCCAGTGATCACTGCTGTGCTACCTACATACTCGGCAAGTATCGCAGGTGCTCATGAGTGATGTGTCGATCGTGAGCAATCTGACACATTGCCGACTCCCTTCAGTATACAAAGTGTGTCAGCCCCCCCAGGGAAAGTAGATTGAATGGAAAGGTCTCTCTAGTGGGCCACAGCAAGGTGTTGTATTCAGTCAAAACTCAAAAAAAAGCCCGCCCTCCCACTGTGTCCCGGAAAGGCTCGTTTTATGGCCAGCTGTGTGTGGGTGGAACCTAACATTGGACTCGCTATTCAGACGAGTATTAAAACAAGCTCATTACAAGTACCGCGATTACGAATGTTTCGGTACTCGCTCAACTGTAGTCATATCCAAGGCTTCATTCACAAATCAATTTTTAATGTACTCATTCTATTTGTTTTTTCATTAATATAACACTTATCCATTACAGTCCATGGAGCTGGTCATATGTCCATGTTTTAGTGGACGGTGCGTCTACAAAAAAAATTCACGGTGATGTGTCCATGGCTATCTGACAATCTGGAACAGCGTGCCTTGTCATTAGTGTCATCCATGTGCCGTCTGTGATTAACATTGCAATGAATCAGAGAATTTATCTATTTCTATTTTCCATCACTGAAATTCATTAATGGTAAGAACCGTCACACTAAAGAAAACCTCTGTTCATCAGTGTTTTTCATCCTGTATTCAACGGTCCTTGTTGCGGCTTCTGAATAAGACCAAATGGTTCATTTACGTTTCCTTGCAACAAACATTGACCGATTAACTGTAGATCGGAAATGATGACCCAGCACACACTTTCCGGTTAGGATGCAAATAACATATTTATTGGAAATCCATAAAAAGACAAAAATACATGGCAGCACACGGTATGACGCAAAAGGGCATTTGGTAGAAGAAATTTTATTTTCATCCTAACCAGAAAGTGTATGGTAGGCTCAGCTTTTCTGATCTATGTTTCCTGGAGGTTTCTTTTGCTGTGCACCCATACCAGGCGAGCAGACTTTGTGCTTAACATTTAAAGGGACTCTGTCAGGTCATTTTTCAGTATGATGCTAACAGTACCCTTGAACAGTGCTTGAGCAGACCTTTCAGAATATGTAAAAATCATTAATGTACCCTGATTAGTTCTCTTGCTATAAGCACCTTCACACCGTGCAGGCACCTGCTGTGTAAATGTTATTAAAATATCCACGCCTATCCAAGCTGGTGTTCTGTCCCTCCACTCTGTGGTGGTTACTCTCAATCTCTCACGCTTATGCAGGCTGCTGGGTAATATCACTACAGTCTGTGCTATCTGTAAAAGAATTCTGTTTTATGAACACTAGATGTAGGCCCTATGCTATTGCATCATGGCTTCACGATGGGGCCCTTGTGTGCTGTCTTTTGCCTCTTGTGTCCTCTCTTTTCCCCCTTGTGCACTCTCCCTTTCCCCCTTGTGGGCTGTCTCTGTCCCCCCTTGTGGGCTGTGTGCTGTCTCTTTCCCAGTTGTGTGTGCTGTCTGTCTCTTTCCCCCCATTATATGGGCTGTCTCAGTCTCTTTTCCCCCTTGTACGCTGTCTTTGTGCCCCCTTGTACGCTGTCTCTGTCCCCCTTGTGCGCTCTCCCCTTTCCCCTTCCGTTGTGGGCTGTCCCCTCCCCGCTTTGTGCTCGCAGTCTCAGTCTCTTTCCCCCTTGTATGATCTGTCTGTCTTTCCCCCCTTGTGGGCTGTCTGTCCTCCCATGTGTGCTGACTATTTCCCCCCTTGTGGGCTGTCTCTCTTTCTCCCTTGTGGGCTCTCTCTTTCCCCTTGTGTGTGCTGTTTCAGTTTTTTTTCCCGTTGTTGTGTGCTTTCTCTTTCCCCCTTGTGTGTGCTGTCTCAGTCTCTTCCCACCCGTGTGTGTGTGTGCTGTCTCTTTCCCACCTTGTGTGTGCTGTCTCTTTTCCCCTTGTGTGTGCTGTCTCTTCCCCCTCCCCCTTGTGTGTGCTGTCTCTTTTCCCCTTGTGTGTGCTGTCTCTTCCCCATCCCCCTGTGTGGCTCCCCCCTTGTGTGTGCTGTCTCTTTCCCTTTGTTGCTTCTCTTTTCCTTGTGTGTGCTGTCTCTTCCCCCTCCCCCTTGTGTGTGCTGTCTCTTTTCCCCTTGTGTGTGCTGTCTCTTCCCCCTCCCCCTGTGTGTGCTGTCTCTTTTCCTCTTGTGTGTGCTGTCTCTTCCCCCTCCCCCTTGTTGGTGTGCTGTCTCTTCCCCCTCCCCCTGTGTGCTGTTCTTCCTTGTGTGTGTGTTTTCTCTTGTTGTCTTCCTCCCCCTCCCCCTTGTGTGTGCTGTCTCTTTTCCCCCTTGTGTGTGCTGTCTCTTTTCCCCTTGTGTGTGCTGTCTCTTCCCCCTTGTGTGTGCTGTCTCTTTTCCCCTTGTGTGTGCTGTCTCTTCCCCCTCCCCCTTGTGTGTGCTGTCTCTTTTCCTCTTGTGTGTGCTGTCTCTTCCCCCTCCCCCTTGTGTGTGCTGTCTCTTCCCCATCCCCCTTGTGTGTGCTGTCTCTTTTCCTCTTGTGTGTGCTGTCTCTTCCCCTCCCCCTTGTGTGTGCTGTCTCTTTTCCCCTTGTGTGTGCTGTCTCTTCCCCCTCCCCCAGTTGTGTGCTGTCTCTTTTCCTCTTGTGTGTGCTGTCTCTCTTCCCCCTCCCCCTTGTGTGTGCTGTCTCTTTTCCTCTTGTGTGTGCTGTCTCTTCCCCCTCCCCCTTGTGTGTGCTGTCTCTTTTCCCTTGTGTGTGCTGTCTCTTCCCCCTCCCCCAGTTGTGTGCTGTCTCTTTTCCTCTTGTGTGTGCTGTCTCTTCCCCCTCCCCCTTGTGTGTGCTGTCTCTTCCCTCCCCTTGTGTGTGCTGTCTCTTCCCCCTCCCCCTTGTGTGTGCTGTCTCTTCCCTCCCCCTTGTTGTGTGTCTTCTCTTTCCCCCTCCCCCTTGTGTGTGCTGTCTCTTCCCCCTCCCCCTTGTGTGTGCTGTCTCTTTTCCCCTGTGTGTGCTGTCTCTTTTCCCCTTGTATGTGCTGTCTCTTCCCCCTCCCCCTTGTGTGTGCTGTCTCTTTTCCTCTTGTGTGTGCTGTCTCTCTGTTCCCCCTCCCCCTTGTGTGTGCTGTCTCTTCCTTCCCTCCCCCCCCTTGTGTGTGCTGTCTCTTCTCCCCCTCCCCCTTGTGTGTGCTGTCTCTTCCCCCTCCCCCTTGCTTCTGTGTGTGCTGTCTCTTCCCCCCTCCCCCTTGTGTGTGCTGTCTCTTCCCCCTCCCCCTTTGTTTGTGCTGTCTCGGCCTACTTCCGGTATGGTGCATTGTGGGATACATGACTCTATCTTTTTGTTATTAATTATGTTCTGTTCTGAAGTGTTTTTTTTACCTATTTTAGCATTGATTTATATGAGGCCCAATGAGCCAACAGTATTTTGCTATCACATTCTCTGTTCAGATGATATTAGTACATTTTCACAGCAATAGCACATTACCTGGAAAAAACCATAGAATTAATGCTGTTACTTGCAAAGAACCAAAACTTGTATTATTTTTTTCTCTGGCTACAACTGCACAACTGTCACTCTGCAATCACGTACTGAGAGGTCAGTATTCATTTAACCACATGGATGAGACAGATATTGACTGCAGCATCTGAGGAGTTCAAATCCAGCTTTTGGGTCTCTGCAATCATAGTCATTAATACTATATCAAGATGTTTACTTTGCTTCATTTTCCCGTTCAGGTCCCTACAATATCGGATCCTCTCACATCTTCTATACAAGAGAATTCTCCTGATTGACCATCAAGGATGGATCTGGACAGGGACAAGATGGCGGAGAGGATCTTCCACCTCACCCTAGAGATCCTCTTCCTTGTTACTGGAGAGGTGAGAGATTGTGATGACAATGTCACATGACATCATTCTTATCTATGGACAGAATAACAGATGACAGAACTGGAGAGGTGAGGACTCTGGAAATGTCTGGAGACTGGAGATTTATTAATGTGTCTCTCCATAACCAGGATTACACAGTAGTGAAGAGCTCTAGTGATCTGTGCTGTCAGGACCCTGTGTCTGAGGGAAGAGCCCTGAGCCCAATCACGGGGCCTCCACCTCACCCCCTGATACATGAGGACATCAATGACCAGAAGATCCTACAACTCACCTACAAGATGATTGAGCTGCTGACTGGAGAGGTGACACTGCTGGGAATGCTGCTGCTGCTGGGACATTATACAGTAACGCTATAAAGGGATCGGGGGATGACAATGGTATCATTGTATGTGTCAGGTTCCTATAAGGTGTCAGGACATCGCCGTCTATTTCTCCATGGAGGAGTGGGAGTATTTAGAAGGACACAAAGATCTGTACAAGGACATAGTCATGATGGAGGATCCCCAGCCCCTCACATCACCAGGTAATAGACAGGACTAAATACACACGGCCTATAATGATCTGTATGTAAAGAATGAATTCAGTCCCTGTATGTGTCTCCTCCAGGTCTATCCAGTAAGAGGACAACACCAGAGAGATGTCCCCGTCCTCTTCTCCCACAGGACTGTAAACAAGAAGATCCCGATGTTCCTCCGGATGATCAGGTAGATGGAGAGAAGGTGTGATGAGATCTCCCTATGATGTGTAGACGGCTGTGAAGGTCTTGTGCTCAGTCTTGTTTTATCCTCCAGTATTCTATGTTTTATACTTGTGTAATGAGAACGGTGGAGATGGCAGATTACAGCTGATCATAGATGGGACTTCTCCATCTCTCTGTGACTTTTACAATCTTTGTTTCAGGGTGAAGATCTGCCCCATATTAATACTACAGAGACATATGTGAGGGATGATGATGATCTGCCCCATATTAATACTACAGAGACATATGTGAGGGGTGATGAGTGGTGTAAAGAGGAGATTCCTACAGATAACCGCCCAGGTGAGTAGTGATCATTAAATGCACAGAAGTCACAGATTCTTCTCAGTCACCGGCTGCTACAATTATATGTTGACTTTTGATCATTACCTTGTTTACTTTCTTCCTCCAAAATACTAATTAAATATGGATGTAATTATAATACTATTATAGTGATAACACATTTTGTGCATTTACAATATGGAAATTATATATTCCTGTATGATTGAAGCATAATCTTTCTTCATCATCTGTAATCCCAATTTTGAATCATAAGAAGCATTAACTCTTATTATGCTTTTATCATGTTATTTTGTGCTAAAAGAATACACAGCATGGAGAGATTTATTAAAAGACCACTTTGCAAAAAACAATATCTAGTAACATATTGGATTTTCTTAAGTATTGCAGCAATTCATAATGACATGAACTCTACTAGGTGCGGAAATCCTTCTGTAAAAATATCAGTCCATGCAGGATCATTAGATGGGTTATTAGTTGTAAAGATTAAGGAAGACAGAAGCTTATCAAATTTAACTTATAATCTAACCTGTTGATACAATGGAAGGCAAAACGTCATGAGACAGATCTTAGGCCGGTTTCACATTTGCATTCGCGACGCAGCGCCAAACGCATGCGTACTGCGCCCCTATGTTTAATATAGGGGCTCATGATACCCATGTTTGGAGGTGTTCACATGCGTTTGCGTTCGGATGCGTTTATGCTCCACGCCCTGTGAACACAACATGTTGCATTTTTTTGTGCGGATCAGGATGCTTGCTTCATATGTAAGCGTCCTGAAGCGCACAAAGAATACAGGCAGCTCAATGGAGCCACATGGGCTTCCGGATGACACCGGAGGCTAACGCAGCGTCTCCGTCTCTCTCCTCCCTCCTCCTTTCTCCCTCCTCCTTTCTCCCTCCTCCTTTCTCCCTCCTCCCTCTTAAGCATGATTTCGTAGGGCCAGAACTGTTTACAATGATTTGCTATGGAGAATTGTCTGTGATCGCATACAGATTAATAATGCTGCGTTCACAAAACTGTATCTGCGTTCAGTCATGTGTATGCATCTATGTCTCAACCGCAAGCAGACCGAACACAAATGTGAAAGTAGCCTTAGGCTGGCTTCACACCACGGCGCAGTCCGGTCCGGGGTTGACAGGTGTAAACCAGACAGCCCTGGACCGGTTTTTGGCCCCATAGTAGCCTATGGGGCCGGATGGAGTCGGATGGCAGCTCTCTGCCATCCAGTTTCATCTCTGCGGTGGAATCCGGGAGAATTCGGATTATTCTCTCCGGTCACAAAAATGTTGCTTGCAACATTTCTGTGTCCGAAGAGAAAAATCTCCCCAATTTGCCGGATCCCGGATTCGCCCGGATCCTCCAGGATGACCCGGGAACCGGACATTGGTGGCTGCACGCCGCTGTTCTTTCAGGACCGCGGCCAGCTCCCTGCGAGCTGCGGTCCTGAATCATTAGCAGCTGCAGCTGCGTCCGGCTGCACTCAGGACCGGAGGGCACATTTGGCCCTCCGGTTCTGTGTGCTGATCTGGTCCGGGGCTGTCAGGGTCATCCCGGACAGCCCCAGACCGGATCACACCGTGGTGTGAAGCCAGCCTTAATTGCCATCTACCAAAGGAAAAATCCCTTCCTGACTCCACATATACGTCAATCAGACCACTTCCCTGGATCAACTTCTCATCACACAATCTAGTAGCCTTCACCTGTAATATTATATTTTTCAAGAAAATACAACCAGGTCCTCCTAGGTTTTACTGTAAAAAAAAAAAAAAAAATAGCATTTTTCTTTCCCAGCAAAACTAATGTGATTCTGGATTTAGGGGCTGTTTTTGCACCTCAGAGGCTTCACCAATGTGACATGGCACCTGAAAACCATTTCTGTACTTCAAAATTGAATTCATTCTCTTCTGAGTTTCACATTGTGCTGGAACAAAACCTTCTGTTATTGGTTGTGTGAGACAGAGACCACATCATAGCACTGATGGGGCCCTTTGTGATTCTCCAACGTTGCCCTTCACTACAAAACGGTAGTGACAAACACACTGAAACATTACGATATTAAGATGTTGGCTTCATCACAAAATCGGAAAACTGCTGGAGAAGTTCTCGTGGTCTAAGAGCAGGATCTAGTGGGTCTTGATTACGGGTCTATTGTGAGATTGAGAATTTAAATTTGGCACAGAACTTCCAATTTCTATGAATATTTGATACAAAAATGTTGTAAAAGTATATATTTAAGGTTATTTTCTTTGAAAATAATAATTGGTTGTACTTTTGGCAGATGAGGATGACGGGAGATCAAAGGGACAACTGATATCAAGGTCATCCGATTGGAATACTGAAGATATCACACAAGATACAAAAGTGTATCCTATTATTTCAGATATACCCTCATCCCTTCACAGCAAATATCTGTTATCTGATCCTGTTAAACAGGTCCTATATTCTGATTCCTCACAGACTAGTAAGAAAAGTAGGCATCACAAATGGAGTGTTAAAAACCAAAGTGATCTCATGGTAAAGAAGTCATTTTCATGCCCAGAATATGGGGAAAGTTTTTCTCTAAAAAATCACACAGAGGAGAAAAGATATTCATGCTCAGATTGTGGGAAACAATTTAATCAGAAATCAGAGCTTGTAAAACATGAGAGAATTCACACAGGGGAGAAGCCATTTTCATGTTCAGAATGCGGGAAATGTTTTCGAAATAAATCGCATGTTGTTAGACATCAGATAAGTCACACAGGGGAGAAGCCGTATTTATGTACAGAATGTGGGAAATATTTTCTTCTCAAAACAATACTTGAGAAACATCAGAGAACTCACACAGGGGAAAAGCCATTTTCTTGTTCAGAATGTGGGAAATGTTTTACAGCAAAATCAGCTCTTACTGCACATCAGAGAATTCACACAGGGGAGAAGCCATATTCATGTCCAGAATGTGGGAAATGCTTTAAACAAAATTCAAATCTTGTTATACATAAGAGAAGTCACACAGGGGAGAAGCCGTATTCGTGTTCACAATGCGGGAAATGTTTTACGAATAAATCGAATCTTGCTACACATTGGAGAAGCCACACAGAGGAGAAGCCATATTCATGTTCTGATTGTGGGAAATGTTTTAAGCAGAAATCCAATCTTCTTAGACATCATAGAACTCACACGGGAGAAGTCATTATCATGCCTAGAAGGTGAGAAATGTTTTCATTAGCATAAAATAAAAAATATGGTCAGAATCCAATTATACAGGAAGACATGTAAACGACAGTCAATGCAAAATCAAAAAAATAAAAAAGCAATTTAGAACTTAAATTTGTATTAAAAATGTAGATATGAATTTTTAAATATATTATATGGACAAAAGCCAAAGGGCATACCTCTGATTCACTGAAACAATTTTTTTTTTAAATTCAGTCTTGGGTCTATAAAATGCTGTTTTCCTCTACTAACATTTGTGACAGAATGACTTGCTCTAAAATCTAACTGTGGTGCAATAAGATGCCATGGTGGCAGCAGGTTATTTTGTGAAATGTCTACCCACCATGGAATGTCTACCAACCATGAGTAGTGTAACCTTGGTGGATGTGGACGGGTTTACCCTGGAAGGGTGTGACTAAGTGACTACCAGGTATTCACTATAGCCTCTGATGGTGAGAATGGACTGTTCCCCTGTTGTCAGCAAGTACATCTCCAGAGAAGTCCCTGGGTCTGAAGCAGCTGACCAGAGGTTCAGACTCAGGTATGAAGTACAGGGAGACAAAAGCAAAAGACATAGACTATGCTAGATCAGTGCAGGCAGCACAGGGTCAATATACCTAGCTGAGGTCTGGAGCAGAGAGGTCAGTGCAGGCAGCACACGGTCAATATACCTAGCTGAGGTCTGGAGTAGAGAGGTCAGTGCAGGCAGCACAGGGTCAATATACCTAGCTGAGGTCTGGAGTAGAGAAGTCAGTGCAGGCAGCACAGGGTCAATATACCTAGCTGAGGTCTAGGGCACAGAGGTCAGTTAAGGCAGCACACGGTCAATTTACCTAGCTGAGGTCTAGGGCAGAGAGGTCAGTGCATGCAGCACAGGGTCAACATAACTAGCTGAGGTCTAGGGCAGAGAGGTCAGTGCAGGCAGCACAGGGTCAATATACCTAGCTGAGGTCTAGGGCCATCGTGACTGGCATGGGGGGTCTTCAATAACTCTTGTCTGCACTAATTTAGCATCTAAGTGCTGTTACTCTCGGTTGCAGCGTAAATTAGGATACGCCAAAAGACTCGCTATTGTAGTCACTGTTTGTGTCTGACTAGTCCACCTGCAGGACCTTAATTTAAAAACTTAGGGTTGTGCTAAAAACCTACTCTTGTCTGCACTAATTTTGCATCTAAGTGCTGTTACTGTCGGTTGCAGCGTAAATTAAGGTACACCAAAAACCTTGTGCTAAAAACCAACTCTTGTCTGCACTAATGTATACAGTCAGCACCACATTGAAAATGCGTAAGTCCGGTGGAAAGGGACAAGGAACTGGACGTGATGGTGGTGCAGGCAGAGGGCGAGCCCGTGTGCAAGCTCGAATTGCGCCGCGACAAACGCCCACATCATCTCGCTCGACTTTCTTGTCCCAATTTCTAGGTGAACGCAGCAGTACTCCACTATTAAACCAAGACCAGTGTCAACAGGTTGTTAGTTGGATAGCGGATAATGCTTCCAGTCAGTTTGGCACCACCACAAATACCCTGTCTTCCACACGCTCAAGTGTCAGTAGCCGTGAGACTGGACCGCACATTACACACCCTGATCCTCCTTCCTCCCACCAGGCCGAGCACCCGGACATAACTGATCCCACACTTGGACACTCTGAAGAGCTGTTCACTTATCCATTCGTAGATTCTGGCCTCTCGCCAGCTCCAGTTGAAGTGGGTCATGAGGAGATCGTATGTACCGATGCCCAAATATTTGAGCAGCCACGGTCTCACGAAGGCAACGTTGGGAACGTGTCTCAACAAGACGTGGACGATGATGAGACACAATTGCCAGAAAGTCAGGAGGAGGACCAGGGCGCGGAAGTGGAAGACGACTTGGTGGATGATCCAGTAACTGACCCAACCTGGCAGGAGGAGATGCAGAGCGAGGACAGCAGTGCACAGGGGGAGTTAGGTGTAGCATCACAACAGGCCGGAAGAAGCAGGGTGGTGTCCGCAGGCAGAAGGCAGGCAACCGTTCCCCGGAACAACAACACGAGTGATGTTGCCAGTACATCTGCTAGGTCTTCCCGAGTCTGGTTGTTTTTTAAAGTGTCTGCAGATAATTCGAAAAAGGCCATTTGCAACACCTGCCATGCCAGCATCAGCAGGGGTAGCAAAACTAGCAGCCTGACCACCACCAGCATGATCAGGCACATCGCAGCAAAGCTCCCGACTTTGTGGAATGTACAGCAGAGTACAGGAGCATTGTCTGCGGGAGACACCGCTGCGTCTTCCACTGTTGTGCGTGCAAGCCAATCCCCTGTCCATACTGCAGGCGAAGATGCCTCCTGTCCTTCACCTGTACTTGCCCAAGCAGAAGTAGCACCATCATCAGCCATGTCCTTGTCCCAGCGCAGCGTTCAGTTATTCATACCCCAATCTTTGGAACACAGGTGCAAATACGCTGCCAACGCCCCACATGCCACAGTTCTAAATGCACAAATTTCGCGACTGCTTGCGCTGGAAATGTTGCCTTTTAGGCTGGTGGTGATGGAAGCATTCCGCAACCTGATGGCGGCGGCTGTCCCACATTACTCGGTCCTCAGCCGACACTATTTTTCCTGGTGTGCTGTCCCCGCATTACATAAGCACGTGTCACAAACCATCATACGTGCCCTTAACAACGCAGTTTCCACCAAAGTCCACCTAACCACGGACACATGGACAAGTGCTTGCGGGCAGGGCCTGTACATCTCACTGACGGCACACTGGGTTAATATTCTGGAAGCTGGGACCCAGTCTGAACTTTGGACGGAACACGTCCTTCCGACACCGAGGATTGCAGGCCCTAACTCAGTCAGGGTTTCACCCACAGTGTACAGCTGTGGCACGTGATGCTCCTCAGCCTCCTCCTCTTCCTCCACTTCACCCTCCACAACAGTCCCAAGCTGGAAGCACTGCAGCACTGCCTCGGCTAAGCGGCAACAGGCTGTGCTGAAGCTAATATGCATAGGTGACAAACCCCACAATGCTGAAGAGTTGTGGACAGCTCTGAAACAGCAGGCTGATCACTGGCTCACACCGCTGAACCTACAGCCAGGCATGGTCGTGTGTGACAATTGTCCGGAACCTTGTGGCGGCTCTGAGGCGAGGCGAGCTGACACATGTTCCATGCGTGGCCCATGTGCTGAACCTCTTGGTTCAGCGGTTTATTAAATCCTACCCGGAGCTGTCTGATCTGCTCGTCAAAGTACGCCACCTGTGTGCCCATTTCAGAAAGTCACCTACTGCTTCTGCCGGCTTTCAGCGGCGTTTGCAGCTTCCGCCTCACAGACTGGTGTGTCATGTCCCCACACGTTGGAATTCCACACTGCACATGTTGGTCAGGATTTGTGAGCAGAAGAGGGCAGTTGTTGAGCACCAGCATCAACTAGGCCGTCAGTATACGGTTCAAACTCCACACATAATACCTCAGGAGTGGACATGGATGTCCGACATATGTACCGTCCTCCAAAACTTTGAGGACTCCACCAAGATGGTGAGCGGCGATAACGCCATCATTAGCATCACCATCCCGCTTCTCTCTTCTAAAATGCTCTCTGCTCAAAATCAAAGACGATGCATTGCAGGCGGAGCAGGATGAGTTGCAGCAAGAAACCGTACTGGGTGATTACACACAGCCCAGCCTCATCTCATCCCAACGTGCATTGGAGGACTATGACGAGGAGGAGGATGAAGAAATGGAGCTACTTTCATTTGGAATTGACGGTAATACATGCACAACTGTCAGACCGTCGGTTGAGTGTGGATGGCCGGAGGATGGGGGAGAGGAGGAGGAGGAGGTCAGCATGGCCAGTCATGCTGTTGGTGAGGACCCAGAAGACTTGACTGTTAACAGTCTAGCGCACATGGCTGACTTTATGTTACGCTGCCTGTGTCGTGACCCTCGTGTTATCAAGATCTTGACGGACACTCATTACTGGTTGGTGACACTTTTAGACCCACACTACAAAGAGAACTTTATTTCTCTTATTCCCAAAGCGGAAAGGTCTCTAAAAATGCTGCAGTACCAGAAGACCATAGTGGCGGAATTATTAAAAAAATTCCCTTCTGAAAACGATAGCAGCAGAGGTCACGATTCAGTGGACAACCAAGGCGTCCGGCAGAGAGAGGCACAAGTCCAATTCAGCAGAGGTAGGGGAACACTTTCAAAGATCTGGGACACTTTTCTCAGCACCTCCCGTACCACAGGCCCTGAGGTGCGGGTAGTGTCACAAAGAATGCAAAGGTTGCAAAGATGCTGAGGGAGTACCTTGCCCATCGTACTAAAGTGCTCCTAGACTCCTCTGTGCCTTATAATTATTGGGTATCCAAGCTGGACACGTGGCAGGAATTGGCTCTCTACGCCTTGGAAGTCCTGGCCTGCCCTGCCGCTAGCGTTTTGTCAGAGCGTGTTTTTAGTGCTGCAGGTGGAATCATTACAGATAAACGCACCCGCCTGTCAACTGAAAATGCTGACAGGCTGACTTTAATCAAGATGAACAAGGGTTGGATTGGGCCTGACTTCACCACACCACCACCAAATGATAGCGGAATTAAAATTTTGTGCCGGTAGATTGCCATGCACCTCCGCACACCCACACATCGGTACACACTTTATGTTTTTGGCTACTTGCTGTACTGTTCCTCCTTCTCCTCATCCGCCACCATCATATGATCAGTGCGACCATGGTTCATGATGCCACGAAAACATAATTTTTTTACATCATATTTATGATGATGGTGACTATAACCGTTCAAAGGTTAGGCAGTAGTTTCATGTATACCCCCCAGGGGTAAATGTTTTAGTCCATGCTTACAGAATGGGCGTTACAAGTACAGGAGACCCGCTCCTTTGTAATGGGAACAATATTTAGAGGCTCTCCTCCATGTTTCTCTCCAGGGGCATTGAAGGGCCTCACAATTTTTGGCTGCCCTGCCAAAGGGCAATACTACAAAAGACCCACTTCCTTAAAATGAAGAGAAAAGGGGGGGGGGACAAGAGGCGCAATAGTGCCCTTATCACTAGACACTGATGGGTGTAATGGTGAGTAATTAAATCTGCTCACCTGGTCCAGTTGTGAGACCCACAACTGGTTTGAAGGCTTATTGGTAATGTCCTGATGGCTGCTGCTGGACTCCCACCGGCCACACTCACGTGTAGGTTGTAACAATGCTTAGGGAAAAAAGGTGTGCTGTAGTCCGCGCTGCCAGAATCACTCACTCCAATAAATACGAGTATAAAATCTTCATCAAAACCTCCTTTATTCTCCTACACGTTTCAGTGCCCTCCTGGCACCTTCATTGGTTGTGCATCGGAGTCCGTGATAGCGTTGAGCCCCCTGTAGTCCACACAGAATCGGGTGGTCCGGTCCTTCTTTGGCACCAGGACTACAGGTGAGGCCCACGCGCTCTTGGACTCGGTAATCACTCCCAACTTCAGCATCTCATCGATCTCCTGGCGCATGACATGCTGCACCTCGTCGGAGATTCGATAGGCTGTCCGCCGGAGTGGGGCATGACTACCGGTGTCCACCTCATGGACCGCCACCGCCGTCCTTCCAGGCATGTTGGTGAACATGACTTGGAAGGATTCCAACACCGCTCGCATCTGAGACCGCTGGCTTGTGGATAGCAAGGTGCTTATCTCCACATCCTCAATGGACCCGCTGGCCTTCGCTTGGGCCAACATGTCCAGGAGGGGATCTTCCTCCCCATCCTCGGGCAGGTTGCAGACCGGTAGGACACAGGGCCCACGTTCTTGATGAGCCTTCATCATGTTGACATGAAAGGCCTTCCGCCTACCCCGCTCGGGGTCGAGGGGGACCACGTAGGTGACTGAGTTGAGCTGTTGGTGAATGACGTAAGGGCCCTCCCAGGCTGCCTGAAGCTTGTCCTTTGGTACGGGGACCAGCACCCACACCATCTGACCCACCCGGTAGGCGTTCTGGTCGTACCAATGCTTCTGGTCAGCCTGGGCTTGCGCCATGTTGACATGCACCAACTGCGTCAAGGTCTGCATTTTGCAAAGTATTCACTGATCTCAGGGAGACCAGTCCAAGAAAACACTGCGGGCAGCTGGCAAAAGCGCTCAAACACAGTGAATTCCTAGGCACATTGCCCCCTGGGAAATATGAATATGCAAATAAAGTCTGTGGAGCCTCGGTTAGGAGTCTCAAACACAGAACTAGCCATATATCCCTGATGAAGGTGCCAGGAGGGCACTGAAACGCGTAGGAGAATAAAGGAGGTTTTGATGAAGATTTTATACTCGTATTTATTGGAGTGAGTGATCCTGGCAGCGCGGACTACAGCACACCTTTTTTCCCTAAGCATTGTTACTTCCTTAAAATGGGCACATTATTTAAGGAGGCCCTCATGCACGCCTCTATCCAGGGGCATCAGAGTGCCACACAATTTTTGGCTGCCCTGCCTAGGGCAATACTACAAAAGACCCACATCCTTATAATGGGCACAATATTTAAAAAGGCACTCATGCACGTCTCTATCCAGGAACATGGGAGTGCCACACAATTTAAAAAAAAAAAAATCTTTCATGTAATCCAAAAAACTAACATACACCAATTCTGTCTCACAAGTGGGTATGAGCCCTTAATACTTTCTCCATGAAAATCCATTTTGGTTTCATTTGTAACGTTTTCTTGACAGTCCGTAAAAGTGGCGTAATAGTCTGACAACATTGTTGACATCAGTGAGCTTGGGGTCTGAAATGCTTACAGGGGTCTTCCCCATGCTGTTCCCATGTCATTTGAGCACTGTTCTGATACTTTGTGACATTTTTAGGCTTAATCCATGCTGACGGGGGTCATGCCAGAAAAATACTCGGGTCTCGGATAGGATAACATTGGGCTCGGTGCTCGGGCCGAGTACACGAGTAACTTGGGATGCTCGGCCCGAGCATTTTAGTACTCGCTCATCTCTAGTGAATGGTGTTGAATTGGTTAAAATTATTAATGAAAAGTCTTGTGCACTTCAACAAAGCACCACCAGATGTCAGTAGAGCATTGTAGATGCAACGGCGGTTAAAGAGAATGGACTTTTATAACAAGAAATGGAGTGTTCCACAAATCTCAGACCCTAAAGTAAGTAGTTTTATCGTAAGGAAATGCAGCATCTGTAGCTTCAAATTCTTAAGATTGTGCGGTATTCTTACAGAGAAGCAACAGTGTCTGCTAATAGCACAAGCTAGGAGGTCTGCAAGATGACCACCGAGGTCAAATTGTGTCAGGACAACCAGGCCAGAGGAACGATGATGGGGAAGAAAACAACCCAGAAGCAGGGGTTCAGACCCCAGGCAGCCTGGACTCTGAGATGATGGCATCCCACTCACTCCCCACCTGGCTCTGGACCCGGGTGCTCATGGTGAATCCGCCACGCCGCTTCTGACTAGTCCCCGTTGGTCTGCTGGTGTTCCCGGGCACTCGGAGGTTTGAGAGAGGAGGGAGGTACATAGTGGCCAAACATGCATCCAAGATGGGGCTGCTACAGTTAGGGCCAGAAATATTTGGACGGTGACACAAGTTTTGTTATTTTAGCTGTTTACAAAAACATGTTCAGAAATACAATTATATATATAATATGGGCTGAAAGTGCACACTCCCAGCTGCAATATGAGAGTTTCCACATCCAAATCGGAGAAAGGGTTTAGGAATCATAGCTCTGTAATGCATAGCCTCCTCTTTTTCAAGGGACCAAAAGTAATTGGACAATGGACTCTAAAGGCTGCAATTAACTCTGAAGGCGTCTCCCTCGTTAACCTGTAATCAATGAAGTAGTTAAAAGGTCAGGGGTAGATTCCAGGTGTGTGGTTTTGTATTTGGAAGCTGTTGCTGTGACCAGACAACATGCGGTCAAAGGAACTCTCAATTGAGGTGAAGCAGAACATCCTGAGGCTGAAAAAAAAGAAAAAATCCATCAGAGAGATAGGAGACATGCTTGGAGTAGCAAAATCAACAGTTGGGTACATTCTGAGAAAAAAGGAATTGACTGGTGAGCTTGGGAACTCTAAAAGGCCTGGGCGTCCACCGATGACAACAGTGGTGGATGATCGCCGCATACTTTATTTGGTGA
The DNA here is from genome assembly GCA_033576535.1 of Allobates femoralis. Taxonomy (NCBI): domain Eukaryota; kingdom Metazoa; phylum Chordata; class Amphibia; order Anura; family Aromobatidae; genus Allobates; species Allobates femoralis. The sequence continues at coordinate 468,610,160 of JARQOC010000006.1, forward strand.
AGAAGAACCCGTTCACAACATCAACTGAAGTCCAGAACACTCTCAGTGAAGTAGGTGTATCTGTCTCTAAGTCAACAGTAAAGAGAAGACTCCATGACAGTAAATACAAAGGGTTCACATCTAGATGCAAACCATTCATCAATTCCAAAAATAGACAGGCCAGAGTTAAATTTGCTGAAAAACACCTCAAGAAGCCAGCTCAATTCTGGAAAAGTATTCTATGGACAGATGAGACAAAGATCAACCTGTACCAGAATGATGGGAAGAAAAAAGTTTGGAGAAGAAAGGGAACGGCACATGATCCAAGGCACACCACATCCTCAGTAAAACATGGTGGAGGCAACATGATGGCATGGGCATGCATGGCTTTCAATGGCACTGGGTCACTTGTGTTTATTGATGACATAACAGCAGACAAGAGTAGCCGGATGAATTCTGAAGTGTACCGGGATATACTTTCAGCCCAGATTCAGCCAAATGCTGCAAAGTTGATTGGACGGCGCTTCATAGTACAGATGGACAATGACCCCAAGCATACAGCCAAAGCTACCCAGGAGTTCATGAGTGCAAAAAAGTGGAACATTCTGCAATGGCCAAGTCAATCACCAGATCTTAACCCAATTGAGCATGCATTTCACTTGCTGAAATCCAGACTTAAGACGGAAAGACCCACAAACAAGCAAGACCTGAAGGCTGCGGCTGTAAAGGCCTGGCAAAGCATTAAGAAGGAGGAAACCCAGCGTTTGGTGATGTCCATGGGTTCCAGACTTAAGGCAGTGATTGCCTCCAAAGGATTCGCAACAAAATATTGAAAAAAATAATATTTTGTTCGGGTTATGTTTATTTGTCCAATTACTTTTGACCTCCTAAAATGTGGCGTGTTTGTAAAGAAATGTGTTCAATTCCTACATTTTCTATCAGATATTTTTGTTCAACCCTTCAAATTAAACGTTACAATCTGCACTTGAATTCTGTTGTAGAGGTTTCATTTCAAATCCAATGTGGTGGCATGCAGAGCCCAACTCGCCAAAATTGTGTCACTGTCCAAATATTTCTGGCCCTAACTGTATGGTTCTTCTGTCTCCAGGAGTTTTTATGCGCTAAGGTTGGTTTCACACTGGTGTTTGCAAACGCCGCGCACCGAACGCAGCCAAACGCTTGTGCACATGCGTTCCTATGTTTAACATGGGAAAGCATGTGCCTGCGTTTGGCTGCGTTTGCGCTCGGATACGCACAATATGTGCACCCTCCGAGCGCACTCTGGACGTAGCCCTGTTGCATTTTTTGTGCGGTTGCAGGCGCTTGATTTATCAGCAAGCACACAAACCACACATAGAAGTCAATGGATCCGCAGTGTCCTCCGCATGACAGCGCAGGAGAACGCTACGGATCTCATTGAAATCTCTCCCAGTGGCTGCCGGTTTAAATCTCCCGCGACGACTACCAATGGGCGAGGTCTGCACGGGAGATTTGAAGCAGCAATTAGCTGTTTCATATCTCCTGCACTGATATCACCCTATTCGGTGTCAGCGAGGGAGATTTAAACAGCTGTCAGATCAGCTGTATCTTCAAATCTCCAACACTAACACCGGCGGGAGATCAGCTGTGCCAGGAGGAGGAGATCTCTGCCGCTGATCTCCTCCTCCCGGCCGCCCCGAGACAGCTGATTGGCTGGCTGGGGTGCATATTAATGTGAACGCATGCGGAGATTCTCCGCTGCGTTCACATTAATCTGGCTGCGTTTGCATTGCGTTTGCATCTGCATGCTATACGCATGCAGACACAAACGCCAGTGTGAAACCACCTTTAGCACTCAACCTGAACGGTGCAAGCGTAAGGATCAAAAAGAGCCTGACACTCCTCCTGCATCAAGGATGTAGTCTTGAGTGGTTAACAGATCCCAAGAATCCTCACCGGACAAATTCCTACAGACTGGTTCGACAAAAAGATTTTTCCGTTTCTGATCTTTTTGTCCATTTCTGTAGTTACTGACGACCATCCATGAGGTGGGGGATCCTGCTGCAGCTCTGATGCTTTAAAACCAGTTGTTGGTCACACAACTGATTGAGATGAGCAGTTCTTAGGCTGGTTTCACACTGCGGTCAGATCAGGTCAGGTTTTGTGTGCAAAAACCAGGAGTGACTCCAAAGCCTAGAATAGGTGTCAATCGTTCAATTATAATTTTTCTCTGCAAGTTCCTCTCCTGGTTTTGGAACTCAAAACCTGACCTGACCTGACCGCAGTGTGAAACCAGCCTTACACTGCACTTACACTTCCTACAAACAGTTTAGACCCATTGCGCCCTTTTCTACCCCTTTTCTTTTAGATAATTGGGCGACCCTAGCACTGGAGGGGTCTTGTCGGCCTCAGAGGCCGTCTCACTCAGCAAGGCAGGCCATGCAGACCCAGCAAAACACCACAGAGCCCAGGGAGCTACTAAATAATGTTTGAGGCCCTGCAAGCTGTCCAGAGGGAGGAAAATCCTGTCAGACACTTCTATTACCCGAGCAGACCCCGGGTTCCCCCCACCTCTACTGCGACTGGTGGCTATATGTGCAGCAGCTAACGACTAGGATTTTAAACTATTAATTGCGGAGATAAAAGATACATGCAATGCAGAACTGGCAGCGACTAGACGTGAGGTGGCTGCTTTGATGCAGAGAATCCACCAACTAGAGGAAGCTCATAATCAGGCTAGAGCAGTCGTAAGTCATCTCCAATCCTAAACTGTAACACAGGTCTCCATCGTAAGAGATCTCCAAAGACATTTGGAGGACCTAGATAATAGGGGAAGAAGACAAAACCACAAGCGAGAGGGATCCTGGAGGCACGAGATAAGGAGGATGTAGCAGGCATTCTACAAAAGGTCTTTAATTAATTACTACGTCATCCAGCAGATCACCCCATTAAAATGGACAGAGCCCATGGAGCATTAAGACCTAAAAGTTTGAATGGAAACCCCAGAGACATAATTTGTCATATTATGGATTTGCCTCTGAAAGAAGATAATGTGGCGCACTTGCGGTCTGGTTGCCACGGAGGGGGTACTGCACCCATTCCATGGGTGTGGTATTCCCGTCTGCGGTAACCAGGTTGGTAAGTCAAGTCACCCACAAACACACTCAACACATTGGGTCCCAGGGATAGCGGGTGAACCAAGGCAGTGGGACAGCTCAGGCAGCCCGTGGGACGGCGGAGGAGAAAGGTGGTGGGTGGAAAGTGTCGAGCCCAGGCTTTGGGGTTCTTGGGTGTCAGGCTTCAAGGGTTAACGCTCCTTTGTCATGGGGAGTGGTGGCTGCGCCTGACCCCGTGTCCTGGGCCTATCTTCCAAAAAAGGGGTAGTATGTACAGGGTATCATACACAATGTTGTCGTGACGCCACCTGTAGTTTCTGGTGATGGGTCACCAGCGCTGCCATTGTCCGCCGGAGGTAGATGGTAATGCGGCAAGTAGTCGAAGTCCTCTACAGGTAGGGCTGGACCTCCAGGGCAGCGTTCCTGTATGGGGAACAAGTTACAAAAGAAACACAGGCAGAAGCAAAAGTCACTGTTCTTATGGGTACTTTACTGTCATTTGCATTAATTGCACACAAATATTACAGTTCAGCACTCCTGATGGTATGAGGACAGGTAGCTTAACGGGTGGCTGCAGGCAGATCCTAGGTGGTATGGTGGACCCTTGGTGTGACTGCTTCATGCTCTACCCCCGTATGTTCCTTTCCTGCTTTCCAGTAGTGGTGTGAAGCCTGGTGACTTAAAGCCCACCTGACCTCCTTCCTTCTCTCACCCTCACGGCCTTCGGATAAACTTCTGCTGTCTGACTGCTTGTTCCTTGGCGGTGCCTGGTACCCTCTTTTTTTTGCTCAGGTGCCCGGAAGAATTGTAGACTCCACGGGTCTCCGGATTTTCTGTGGTCCTAAAGTATCCCACAGGTGCGGGCTCCGGTGCTCGGTAAGCTGTCAGGGATAAACTTCCTCAAGTTCTTTCTTTCCCTTCTGGCTATCTGCGCCTGGAGATGCTTTCTTTCTTTAAGCCCTCTCTTCTTCCTCCATCTCTCCGCCTGGTCCCTCAGCCGAGAGACTCCTAAGCTTCAAGCATAGAGGCAAAGACAAAAGACCCTCTTGTTACCCATAGAGGTGGTTTTATTCCCTCCCGGGTAACCTCCCACCGTGTAATCTAGTGTGGGAGTGCTGGTTAATGGGTGCCACCCACCATTCTAGAATCCTGCAGCTGGGACAACTGCACCTTTTTTACGGGTGCAGTACCCCTCTGTGACGCCTGCTTAGCAGGGCGCCACAGAAGTGAGCAGGAAGCGGTCAGGGAAAGGAAAGGGACAAAGGGAAAACACCATGGGAAGTGAAAGGTGAGTTGAGAGTGAGCAGCAAGAGAGGAAGGACCCGGGGGACTTGAGCAGAGATGAGTCTTTTCCTGAGGCCAGAGACCGCGAGGAGACAGAGGGAGCCCTAGGGGCACAGGGAGTGAGCCATCCACCCGTGTGCCTGAGTCTGCACTGAAGCGGAGGGGCAGGGCGAACATCAGGGGCCCGGCTCTGAAGGAGGTGAGGAGACTTCAAGCTCTAACCACGGAAGCGGCGATGGCCACGAGGTCTAGAGGAGCTGTGGCCAACTCCCAGCACATCCGCCGAGAAGGCATCTGTCAGGGGACACAGCCGGTTGCCCAACAAGGCCTGTGGCTGCTGGATTGGGGCACTGTGCACAGAGACACGTGCAGGAAGAAGGAGAGCAGGCAGTGCTGAGGAAGAAAGGCCCGAGAGGAAATGAACATGAAAGGAGTGCACTGGACAAGCCACCCTGGTTGCTAAGGACTACCCGGGCTGCAATTGTACTTGTACTACACACACAGTTCACAGTTCATGCAGAGAAAACTGGAGTAAACCGGGGTTGAAACTCAGAACTGTGTGTGACTGTTCATTTCCCACCTGAGGAGTTGTAGACTGAAACGCCGTGCAGGTAGCAGGAGCCCGAATCTTCCCTGCAGCCATCCTAGCCCCACTGGCCCTCCAACACTCTAATATCCCCCTACTCCGGATGCCCTGGGGACCCGCTCCACCCGTGGAGAGCGAAACCATCACAGCTGCCATCCCATCATCCCCAGAGGTCTCGGCCTGCAGCAGTGGCCACTAACAGCCGCAAACCACTGGTGGCGTCACAACAACCACCCCCATAATCTCCCCTATTCACTAACCCCTTTACTCACCTTATTATTTACCGTCCATCCAGGTGGCCACAGACTGTGTCACTCCTCCGTGACAGCCCCAGACACTCAAGGACATCGAGAGGCTCGGCATCAAGTACCCCACAACACCCACTGGGGTGCATCAAACATCATGGCAAAGGCTCGCTAGCTTAAACAAGTCACCTATAATAACACAAGGATACAGCTCATCCGAGAACTATCATGGATTGCTCTACAACAGAGGAGGGCGCTGAGACCGCTATTGAATATTCTACAAGACAACCGTATTCCCTACAGGTGGGACTTTCCTTTTAGCCCCTCTGCAAAGAAGGGGGATATGGTGCCCACGCTGAGGGTTCCGGAGTACCTGGTGACCTTCTGTCGCACGATGGGCATCGCTCTACCAGATCTGCCTAACTGGACCACGGCATCAGGTCTGCCTCCACTGCTGCAGACGTGGCGGCAGTCCACTCCATGCAAAAGAGCATGAAGAGGTCCAAGGAGAGACGATCCGTCGTGACTGGTGACTATGAAATCCATTATTTGACTCTAGTGTCTATTCTTTCTCCTTCCCTTGCCCTTTCATAGGATTATGTGAGGCCTGTTCTTTACCTTCTAATATATGCTTAGAGATCTTGGGAGTGGGATTCCGTGTAGTCAGTGATCTCAAGGGCCCGACGTATACCCCACAAAGAAGAGCTGTGTTACTGATTCTGCACTCCATTTCGTAGTGCAGCAAAACTTTGTTAACACCTTAGGTGACTGATGTCACTTTGTACTCGGCTCTTACTTGGCTACTACATGAAGTTGTCCTATATTACTCATTTGTTGTTGATTCTGTTTCACAATGTTCAGATATGTTACTTATGTTGTATGTTACATGTATGCTCTCATCCTCGAAAGTGATATATCACGTAAATGTCCCTGTAGTTACATAATTAGATTATGCATATGCAAACCTATTACACAGGAGGTGTCTGTCGAATGCTGGGACCACACCTCTATCTTGCAATGGTTATGCTACTCACATTAAACGCAAAAGGTCTGAATTCGGATTTAAAGAGAAGGTTGACTCTTCGAGAAATGCGCGAGTCCAAAGCGGACATTGTGTTTCTGCAAGAGACACACCTTTCAGACACAGGAACTCTCAAATTTGCACAGCGCTGATTTCCTCACACATTCTCTGCCACAACCGTGAATAAAACAGTGATATTGATTTCTCGCCTTTGCCCATTCCAGGTGAATAAATTAGTAATAGATCCCCAGGGATGTTACATTATCATTCATGGGAACATAAGCGGGGTACCGATTATACTATGCAATTTATATGCCCCTAATTCAAATCAGATAAAATTTCTATCTTCAGTTTTACTTCATTTACAACCTGAACAAGGGATACCCAAGGTAATTGGTGGAGATTTTAACATGGCGTTTTCAGAGACTAGGGATAGATTAGCCCATACCCCTCCTCCTCCAGAAATTGGAAGGCCAATTATATTTCTGTAGGTTTCCAAAAATTAATACATAAGCACACACTATATTGCATGTGATAATCGAACGATCTATGGCGCATTGATAATCCAATAGATAAGAGATATACTTTCTACTCTCATCCTCACAGATCTCATAGCCGTATAGATTATTTCTTTGGAGAAACGGTAACTTTAAGAACCTCAACCTCTGCATCCATCGGTAATATAATGTGGACTGATCATGCCCTTCTAATAATAGACCATAAATTGACAATTACCCCCTAAAATGAATCACTTGAGACTAAATGCCAAATTAAGAAAGATGCTTAATCTGGCTATTTTAAGACAGGAGAAATTGAAGCAGGCAGAGGCATTATAACAAACTAACCCCACTATGGTGCTTTTGAAAGAAGTAATAGATCTTAGAAATCAATTAAAAACCATCTCCCAGGGGAAAGTTGAAGTTATTCTTAAGGCTCCGTTACACGCTACGATATCGTTAACGATATCGTAGCAACGTCACCGGTTTGGTGATATTGCAGGGATGTCGAAACGACATCGTAGCGTGTGACACGTATCAATGATCAACGATAAGTTCGTTGATCGTGCAAGCATGGACTGGACCATAAATTTATCGTTCGTCTCCCACTGGGCAGCCAGCATCGGCGCGTGTGACAGGGGGAGACTAACGATGAATGACCTCCCATCACCGCACAGCAAGCGCTGGGAGCAGGTAACCAGGGTAAACTTCGGGTAACTAAGCGCAGCGCTCAGCTTGGTTACCCGCTGTTCATCATGGTTACCAGCGTTCTCACTGATCGCTGGTGAGTCTGCCTGTTTGACAGCTCACCAACGATCAGCTAAAGATGTCCTAGCGACCCGATCATTGGTCGGATCGCTAGGACATCGTACTGTGTAACGGGGCCTTCAGGTATCCTAAGCAGAAATTTTAAGACTATAGTAATAAGGCTCATACGATGTTAGCCAGAAGATTGAGAGATCAAGCTAGCAATAACTCCCTATATGGTATTAAGGATAAGGCGGGTGTTGTCCACTATGACCCAGCTAAGATAGCCATTATTTTTCATAACTATTACTCCTCTCTCTATTCCCTTCCCTTCAATATACATCAATCCCAGGGATGACGAGCACAATCCCTAGACTAATACCTGTTATTATCTCAACTTCCTAAAATACTTCAGACCTCTTTAGACAATCTGAATCAGAAAATCACAGAAGAGGAAATTGAAGAGACTATCAAAAAGTTGTCAGGCCATAAAACACCTGGTCTGGACAGATTGCGTTACCTCTATTATAAAACATATATAGACTTGTTGTTCCCTCATATGGCCTCCTTGTTTAATCACTTTATGGAGGGGGGTGTGATGCCTGACTCGATTCTCCACTCCTATATTATGGGTATTCGAATGGTTGGTAAAGATCTGACGGAATGCGAAAGCTATCGGCCAATCAGTCTGTTAAATGCCGACCTCAAAATATTCACAAAACTATGAGCAGACAGGCTGGGGACGTGGCTTCCCCACCTGGTTCTTAAAAATCAAGTGGGATTCATATGCTTCCGTCAGGCGGGTGATAACACTGGGCGTCTCTTGCACTTGATCGAGGTGGCCAAAAATGGAGGCGTGGAGGTTCTTTTGTTGAGTTTAGACACAGAGAAGGCCTTTGACAGGCTGGATTGGTCATTTATGATTCGTACTCTCCACCACTTTGGCCTGTCGGGACCTTTCATCACAGCCCTAAAGGGTTTATACTCGACCCCCATGGCTTCAGTATGCCTCCCTCATGCCTACTCTAGAGGCCTGCCCATAAAAAAATGGAAAAAGACAGGGATGCATAGAGATGCATGCTTTCGCCCATGCTGTATGCTCTTGGTATTGAACCGCTGGCAGCACAAATAAGGCTTAATCCTAACATTACAGGAATTCGACTCAGAAGTCATTTAAAGTTGCCCTATATGCGGACGATGTTATTCTCTCCCTGACGAATCTTGTTGTGTCTCTTCCTAACCTACATGTGACTATCGCATCCTATGCCAAATTGTCAGGCTATAAGATTAATGCTACAAAAATAAAGCATTACCTCTTAACATTCCGGATCTCAAGCTTCAAAATATTAAACAATCCTACAATTATACATGGAGCACGACTTCCATAACTCACCTAGGAGTCAATTTGACCTCTAGTTATAAAACAAGTTTCCAAGCCAACTTTTCACCCCTAATACGTGGAGTAGAATCCCAGCTTAATAAATGGTCTTCCCTGCAGATCTCACTACTGGGTAAAATAGCAGCTATTAAAATGTCCATCCTTCCTCATTTTTTATGTTTGGTCAAGACGCTTCCGGTCAAGATACCCTTGGCAACATTTAAAAAAGGTCCAACCCTCGCTAATGTGGTTTATTTAACACTTAGGGAGGCATCAAATTCCTGATTCGGTCCTTTGTGCACCAAATCAGATGGGAGATCTTACGTACCCAGATATCACGCTCTATTACTATGCAACGCACTTGTGCCATTTGTCCTCCTGGTCTACTCTTCCAGCATATCATTAAAAATAAATGGACAGAGGTGGAAAAGATGTGGCTGGCCCCTTGCCACCCTGGTTCGTTGATATGGGGTAGACCTTCAGATACCCCATCTAATACTTTGTTAGGCCCTGTGGCTTTTACCAGGGACATCTGGAATAAGTGTAGATTAAAATTTCAAATGTGGAAGGTGATCTGGGATAGAGCCTTTAGGCTAATATCTAATATCTATTAGCACACTTTACAAAGAAGATCAGATTAAAATACTAATGACATGGTACAGCACAACTGAACACAGGCTTAAGTCGACAATACCAGATGTTTGCTGGAGGAGTGGTCAGAAGCAAGCCTCTTTGTATCACATTATTGATTTTTGGTTTTTGGACATCGGTTGAAGCCTTGGTTTCCGAGGTTCTAGACCAGAGGTCCCCAACTCCAGGCCTCAAGGGCCGCCAACAGTGCAGGTTTTCAGGATTTCCTTAGTATTGCACAGATGCTAATGTGATCATCTGCACAGGTAATGATTCCAAGCCCTGTGCAATACTAAGGAGATCCTGAAAACCTGCATTGTTGGCGGCCCTTGAGGCCTGGATTTGGGGACCTCTGTTCTAGACCAACAATTGCCTCTAGACCCGGCTGTTTGTTTGCTGAATCTTTTTCCCCCAAAATTAAGTAAGCCTAAAACAAGACTCTTACTACACCTTCTTACAGTAGTGAAATGCCTGATTTCTCTCAATTGGAAGAAAACAGCCCCAACTTCTATCTCTGACTGGTATACATGAATAAAGGAAATCCGACTGATGGAACAAGTGACTGCAATACTTCATAACTCTATGGGAAAACTTACTCAGACTTGACAAATATGGGACCACTGTGTAGAATTGATACAGCTCTAATATGTAGAGGTTATGTGTTAGCAATAATGTCCACTTGTAAAAGTGTTTGCTTTGAATACATGTTATGATATGCGCTTACCGTATATGTTATATGTTTTGTGTTTGATAATTAAGAAAAATAAAAATTATAATTGGAAAAAAAAGGCCTAGATTATGCAACCCTTGCAGACTATGCAAACTGCAGACCCCCGACTGCTGATGGCCACAGCCTGTATATAGTGATCACCAGTGACAGAGCTTCTGTTTATAATGTCACTGGTGATCTCTGCATTACCTGTACACTGACACTATATACAGAACTCCTGAGTATAATGTCACTGGTGATCTCTGCATTACCTGTACACTGACACATTATACAGAGCTCCTGTGTATAATGTCATTGGTGATCATTATATTACATGTACACTGAAACTATATAGAGCTCCTGTGTATAATGTCTTTGGTGATCACTATATTACCTGTACACTGACACTATATACAGAGCTCCTGTGTATAATGTCACTGCTGAAATCTGCATTACCTGTACACTGATACTATATACAGAGCTCCTGTCTACACTGTCACTGGTGATCACTATATTACCTGTACACTAGATACTATATACAGAGCTCCTATGTATAATGTCACCAGTGATCACTGTATTATCTGTACACTGACATTATATACTATATACAGAGCTCTTATGTATTGTCACCGGTGAACATTGTACTACCTGTACACTTGACACTATATACAGAGCTCATGTGTATAATGTCACTGATAATCACTGGATTACCTGTACACAGACTCAATATACTGAACTTTTTTTTTTTTTTTTAAATCTTTATTATTATAGTATTATTGGTCACTATGTAGTGTGGCCTTAGGTGTCCTGGTCATGGTGTGGTGGTATTTGTCGCCTGTATGTTGTATTATTCGGTCACTATCTGGTGGTGATATGTGATCTGGTAATGGTGTGGTAGTATTTGATAACAATTTGGGGGTATTGTGTGCTCTGGTTATGGTGTGACGGTATTTGTGCCTTGTATGTGGCCTTATTCAGGCACTATGTGGTGGTAATATGTTTTCTGGTCACGGTGTCTCGGTATTTCTCCCTTTTATGGGGTATTATTAGTCTTGTATAAAAATAATAATAAAACTTTATTTGTATAGCTCCAACATATTCTGCAGCGCTTTACAGTACAATGGTACGTATTAGAAAAATATACGATACAGAATGGTAGGTAATACAGAACAGTAGTTACATACAATAAACATAGAATCAACGTAGGAAATACAATAAAAAGGCAAAAAATAAAGGTGACCCTGCTCGAAGGAGCTTACAATCAAAGACGGGATGGGTACACAAAGTACAGGGGCTTATAACAATGAATATCTTATGTCTAAATGACTACTGATAGGGAGAAGGCTAGGCCGCCCTGAAGAGGTGTTGTTTTAGGGAGCGTCTGAAGCTATGCAAGTTGTGGATGGTCCTAATTTCTTGGGGTAGAGCATTCCAGAGGATTGGTGCAGCTCGAGAGAAGTCTTGGAGTCGGGAATGGGAGGTTCGGATTAGTGCCGATGTTAGTCTGAGGTCGCATTCAGAGCGAAAGGGACGGGTGGGGTGGTAGACAGAGATGAGGCTGGAGAGGTAGGGAGGTGCAGCACCATGAATAGCTTTGTGGGTGACAACAAGCAATTTGAATTGGATTCTATAGTGTACGGGTAGCCAATGCAGTGACTGGCACAGAGCAGAAACATCTGAGTACCGGTTTGCTAGATAGGTGATCCTGGCTGCTGCATTGAGGATAGACTGGAGAGGGGAAAGCTTACTGCGGGGGAGGCCAGCTAATAAAGAATTACAGTAGTCAAGGCGGGAATGAATCGGGGCCACGGTGAGGGTTTTAGTTGTTTCCATGGTGAGGAAAGGGTGAATTCAGGAGATATTTTTCAGGTGCAAGCAACATGAGCGGGTGATAGATTGTATATATGGGGTGAAGGAGAGATCAGTGTCCAACATAACACCGAGACAGCGAGCCTGCTGACTAGGCGTTGTCGTGGTGCCGCACACTGAGAGAGAGATGTCAGGTTTAGGGAGGTTGGCAGAGGGTGGGAGCAGAAGAAGTTCAGTTTTGGAAAGGTTGAGTTTCAAGTGGACTGTGGTCGGTCATTTGTTTTTTTTCTGATATTAGTAAGGGGAAAAGTCTTTATTTCCAATAGATATTAAATACTTGGATGTTTAACCCCTTACTGTCCTGTGACTGTTACACAGCAGCAGATATGCACTTACAGATGTTCTCTGGAGAAAGCAAGAAATCTCTTGTAAGGCCTTGTGCACAGTGAGTATTTGGTGAGATTTTTACCTCATTATTTGTAAGACAAAACCAGGAGTGGATGACAAATGCAGAAAAATATATCTCCAATTGTTCCACTCCTGGTTCTGTCTTACAAATACTGAGGTAAAAATCTCACCAAATACTCAGTGCGCACGTGGCCTAAGGATAAGTGATAAGTTATTTATTGGTGATATTCCGACGACTTCTGATTGTGCAACATTTATCCCCATTACGTGTCTAAAAAAATAGAAAAATATCCAGCACAGAGTTCTGAGATCTACACCTTAAAAATTCATTTTATTAGAAAAAAAACATTAAAATGCACACAATAAGCACACTAAAATCATCGTCTTTAAAGATGGTTCTTAGTCACAGGTTTGTTTTCTCCCCACTAGGCTGGAGCTGAAGTACAGCTCGACTTCTGATCTGTTTATTCCCTCTGTGGCTGTGAGCGCTGTTTGGCTTTTTCTGGAAGCCCAATGATGATGAACAGAGCCACAGTCACATCATTACTGCCTGTTGTATTTTATAATGGGGATAAAAGTGCCACATTCTTCTGACAGTGCGGATCCACTAGTCAGATTCCACCAATAAATAAGTGATCACCTACCGAACCTGTGGATCACTGATAACATTTTTCCACCAAAGAATCCCTTTAATGCAAATTACAGTAATTGTACATCACAGTTCTGGTGAGCGCACAGTGATGTGCAGGAGCTGCCACTATAATAGGTATAACAGCTAGCCGGTATGTGCATATGCCTGAAAAGTGGGAGGGCCCCTGGAGTCAATTTCCCTAGTGGTCCCCAGACACCCCCAGTCCAACCCTGATAAAAAGGACCCCAAAATTTGTTGGGCAATTTCTCCTGAGTATGCTGATACCCCATATGTGCTGGGAAACCACTGTTTGGGTGCTCAGCAGGGTTCTAAGGGGCGGAGTGACGCTTTGGAGTGGGATCGTGGTGGAATATGTAAGTTGTATAGAGAACGTAAGGTTGGCATGTGTGAGATGGGTAGAATATGTCAGGTTGGCATGTGTGAGTTGTGTAGACTACATCAGGTTGGCATATATGAGTTGTGCAGGGAATGCCAGGTTGGCACATGTGAATTTAGTCCATGGATGGGTAGACTTTAAAACAGTCTTTCATACATGATCCAGGTTTGTCAGGGCAGGTGTCACATTGAAAAATTATTTCCTCTCTTATCCCTCTTTTGTGGCAAACCCAGCACCTCTTTTGTGATTCTTTTTTTCTGGCTGAGGGACTTCAACTGACAAATGTTGCTCTGGCCCCATTCAGGCACCTTCTGTTCTAGAAGTACTGGAGTTCGCTCATTCCTCACTTCCAAATATCAGGGCCTTGATCACTACATCCTGGAACTGAAGGAAGGAACTGATCTGGCCTGCATGTCGTGATACCACAAACAACAGCATTGTATAGTGCCATCTGTATGATGTGCACGACCAGCTTCTTGTACCATACCTTAGCCTTCCACATGGCACTGTAGTGCTAGAGGGCTTGATCAGGGAGATCAACTTCCCCCATATTTTAGATGTATCCCAAGACAGAGTCTGGTTTGCAGACCTGTGCAGAAATACCTCGAACAGTGGTGGCAGTGGTGCCAGAACCATGTATTGTGGTCAAGACAAGGATGTCCTGCTTGTCCTTGACCACAAGCATGTTGTCGCTTGTTGCTGTTGCATGTTGGTCTCCACTCTCAGACTTTCGGAGTAGCTGTCCAATTAGCGACCAAGGGAGGCCTCACTGATTTCTGCACACAGTACCGCAACCTGCTGTGGCAGAGAGGGATTGGAAGAATGGTATGCTGGTATAAAGGTTATCAAAATACAGATGATAACCCTTATTTAGCAGTGGGTGCACCATGTGTATGTGGTGGACTAGTCAAGCTAGACCCATTGGTGTGGCTGTTCCACTCCCTCAGTGGTGATTCCACGGGTGAAAAATTGACCAGACTATTACATGTTATAGCCATGGTGGCAAAGAGACTTATCTTGAGAGAGTGGTTACACAAAAGGCTCCCAGACTTGTCTGAAGTAACACATGAACTAACAACATTAATGACAACAGAGAGAAGGGAGGCAGAACGTAAGAATCGTTTCTTTGCAATCTGGAAACCGTTTATTGAACGATTACTAACACAAGAGGAAATTAGGCAGGCAGTACTGCTATCTAAAAATTCTGAGTGGTGCAACGCAGGACCTACAGGGCACGTTAGGGAAACTGAAACTTTGACATCATGCTACATGTTATGAATGTCATTGCATTCATCTGCCCATGACGACTGAGTTGATTGACATTATCTGTCTCGTGTGTGATTGAGGTTACCGTTACACGTTGCAACATTGTATTTGCAATTTGCTGGTTGCATTGAAATCATGGACACATTGTTCTATTTTGTGGCTGTGTACAAATGTAACAATGTGTCTATGATTTCACTGCAACCAACAAATTGCAAATGCGATGTTGCGACGTGTAACGGCACCCTAAAGGCCCCATCACACCAGGCAACGGGGCTGGGGATGTCGTCGGCGGCTAGCGGGAGTGCGCACGTTTTTGCCGCCCCCACCAGCGTTGCCGTCCCCCGTTTACACAGGACGACACCTCCAGCCCCGCGCCGGCGAGCTGTCAGGTGGCACCGCCACCGGGGTGTCTGGAAACCCCAGCAGCAATGCAGGACAATGTGAGCCTATGGCTCCCATCGCCTGACAGTTCGCCGGCGCCCGGTTACATGGGGCGATGTATGCACATCGGCCCTTGATGGTCGCCTGGTTTCAGAGCGCTGCTCTGAAACCAGGCGACCGCCCGGCACCGCCGACATCGCCCCTTTACACAAGGCGATGTAGGGGCGATGTCGCCGCCGATAGGCCACGCCCCCACATCGCCTCTGTAATGGGCGGCGATGTCGCCCCGCGTGACGCAGGCTTAAGAGCTTTCTTGGTGAATATAGACTACTTATATGATTATTAGATCTATACTGTCAGTAACAGGGTGTTATTGGTTGTTTGTACCAAAGTTTTTGTCTTTGATTTGTATTTCTTTTTGATGGTGATTGATAAACTTAATAAACATGATATTGGAAAAAAAATATCAACACTCCAATATTGGCGAAGTTTTGGCTGCTTCACAAACCCCATGTAAAGAACCTGACCCCAATCCTTAATCATTTCTACTGCATCTACAGTAGTCCAGTTAGCAAATGATAAAGTGCAGTTTTGGGCCAAAATTTGTAGGCCATACAAATTTGTTTGCACTACCATGAGACTTACAAAATGCTCAGAGAAAAAGACTTTGAAAAAGTCTAAAAAGTCTAGCTCTGTGAGATTAGCAGTGTCAAATTGGATTCCTGATTGGAGAATAAAATAAGAAATCTGTGGTGCAAAATCTCCAGGTTCATAGGGGCTCACTAGTGCTGGGATGGGGGTCACTAGCGCTAGCAGGAGTGTAGCATCCGCAGCCGTAGGGGTTCTGGCCTCAACAGCTCGGGGATGCAGGGGCCTGCTTACCCTAACACCTACTTCATGTAGATCTGCGTCCTTGCCGATGATTTAGATCCAGCTGAAAAGCATCGCGGTGCAGAGACCTGCCAGGTTTCTGTACGCGAAACACGCTGGCAGCCAAAAAGTGGCTGGGATCTGACATCGGGGGTGCCGTGACAAGGGAGGAACATGACAGTGATATCATGCAACTTGGTGCGCACTCCGATGCCAGCTGCCGGGCTGTGCGCTGGCTACACAAGATACCGGGTGACATGAGAGTGGATGAAAGGTGAGTAAAATGTTTTTGTCTTTAATTATGCGTTATTGACAGAACAGGGACACATATGCTATATACATATATATATATATATATAATCTCAATCCAATAGAAAATCTTTGGTGGAAATTGAAGAAAATGGTCCATGACAAGGCTCCAACCTGCAAAGCTGATCTGGCAACAGCAATCAGAGAAAGTTGGAGCCAGATTGATGAAGAGTTCTGTTTGTCACTCATTAAGTCCATGCCTCAGAGACTGCAAGCTGCTATAAAAGCCAGAGGTGGTGCAACAAAATACTACTAATGTATTTGAGTGTTGTTTTGTTTGTTTGTTTGTTTGTTTGTCATGATTCCATAATTTTTTCCTCAGAATTGAGTGATTCCATAATTTTTTCCCCTGCTTGGTCTACAAAAGTAACTGTTACCGACTAGCATATTTTTTTTCAAGATTTCTTTTAGTGTTTCTTCAAGGCAGAGAGTTTTAGTTTTGTGCCATGTCTGTGATCTGCATTTTTTCTACAAAATTAAACAACTGAATGAACATCCTCCGAGCCAGGGGATTCCATAATTTTTGCCAAGGGTTGTATTAGGGTGGTGACATATGTACCAGACTGGGGAATATGTATACCAGGATGGTCTCATATATAACAGGATGGTGACATATATAACAGGATGGGTGACATTAATACATAATGAAGGGGGCACAGGGGGCAATTTATAGTCTTTAAAGGATTTAAATTGCTACAAGGGCCCATAAATCTGACCAACATGTGTGTGTGAGGAGGGGGGCCAGGACAAAATGTTGCACCGGGGCCCATCGGACTCTAGATAAGGCACTGAGAACTAGTGGTGAGTTGGAGGTCACTTACCCTGGGATCTGGCTCATTTCTGGTCCTGCAGCATCTCCGTGGTGGTTCTTCCTCACTGGGGGGTAATAGGAGTGGGTGGAATAAAGGAACTTAGGATCGTCTTCCTCACTATCAGTGCCAGAGTCAATGATGGCATATGCCTCCTTGAATGAATACAGACTTTGGTGTGGGACGTGTGTGTGTGTGTGTGTGTGTGTGTGTGTGTATGTAAAACAAGTACGGTAAACTTTATTCAGGTGTGTATGTGTGTAAACATTTTTACTTCATTGGAGAACTGTAAAAGAAAATAATCTAATCTAGAACGAAAAATAAAACGGAGAGTATTAAAATTTGGTAAAATAAAAAAAAAATAAACGGACGTCAGTAAAAAAAAATAAACTGAGTGTCCGCAACTGACACTAACCCTGACAATATTCAGTAAACAATACAGTAGTAGCTGATGATTACTATGTTATACTGTATTTTTACTGTCCTTAAACTAAGCCTATCAATTAATCTATGTGGCGCCCCACTGGTCAGGCGTCACAAGTGGGGTACTGCACCCAGAAATGAGAGTGTGGTCATCCCTGTCGCAAGTAGAATGCAGAACACTGTGGGAGGATTTGATCCCAGCACTCCCACACACCCACCTAGGCAACTGGGGGAGGTCCCAAAGTTTGAGAGTCGGAGTTGTAAGGGGAGCAGGGAGGATGCACGGGGAGTCTTCAAGAGTCTCTTCCCAGAGGAAAGACAGAAAATGGGAGCTTGCCCGCGAGTGAAAGGGGGCTCCAAGGGAGGGCTAGAGAGAGAAGTAGCCCAGACAGAGAGGTTCACCCGGAGTGCACTGGTCGGACAACGTGGCCTGGAGTGTTCAGCCTCCAACTGTACTTTATCCTGGCTCCGAAGACGTTATCAGGGTGTTCATCCCCTGGGACGTAACACTGGTAACTAAGCAGGCACTGAGAAGAGAAGGAACAGGACAAGGGTTAGATCCAAGAAGATACCACCAGAGACTTCCACAGATTCTGCATTCTACTGCGACTACCCGGCCAGCCGTCCTGCTAGAGAACTGTAAGCTGTATCATCACCTTGACCTGTTTGCAAGTAAAGTACCCGGGTAGAGTGACTGAGTCTCCGTGTGCTTATTCACTGCTGTGCTGCAACTATGACCTCCATCATCTGCACCTTTATCCGTACAGGTGCATCCCTGCCTCAAAGGGCCGGCTCCACCTGCAGGGAGCTAGACCATCTTGGCTGCTGTACCATCACCCTCCAGGAGACTGAAGCAGCGCTGGTGCCCTTTCACCAGGATCTGCATGTGGCGTCACGATAAACTTTATAAACTTTTATTTCTCCCATATTAATAACCCCTTTTTAAAGTAAGGCCTCAGGGCCACGGGTCTGGGCAGGCCACCAGTGACATCCCTACTGAAGCAGAGGGCCCAGATACCAGAGTCCCAATACCCTGGGCGCATCATCTACATCTAATATTAGATCACCACACGCCCGAGGTATTGGACTTTAGGTTTCAGCAGGTGACATTTAGATGGTTTGAGCATCATCCCGTACTTTGCTAAAGCTTCAAATACCTCTGCCAGGTGTTCTTCGTAGGTCTTGGAATACACGATGACTTTTTCCAGGTATAAGAGTACCGTCTCGCAGTTCCGGTGTCCCAGGCAACATTCCATGAGTCTTTGAAACGTTCCTGTGCATTGCATAACCCGAATGGCATGCTGTTGAATTCGCATAGGCTCATTGGTGTTGTGAATGCAGTCTTCTCTCGGTCTTCTGCAACAGAGACCTGCCAATACCCACTAGTGAGATCTAACGTGGAGAAATAATTAGCAGTCTTTATTGCAGCAAGAAACTCTACTATTCGGGGTAACGGGTAAGCATCTTTGTGAGTGATCTTATTGACCTCCCTGTAATCCACACACATCCTCATTGTGCTATCCTTCTTTCTGACTAGGACTAAGGGAGCTGCCCAGGGACTACAGCTATCTCTTATAACCCCGACTTCCTTCATGTCCCGCAGCATCTTTTTGGCATGTTGGTAGTGATTTGGTGGAATGGGTCTGTCTCAATTTAATTGGGGGATGATCTCCGTGGGAATGGGTCTGTCTCAATTTAATTGGGGGATGATCTCTATGGGTATGCGATGGTGTACCCCATTAATCCTCCCAAAATCTAATGGATGCTTACTGAATATCTGTTCAAACTCTTGTGCTACCCGGTAAACTCTGCGCTTCTGGTGAGAAGGGGTGGCATCAGTTCCTACGTGCAACTGCTGACACCACTCCTCTAGCTGTCCTTTGAAGTTGTTATCCTCCGCCTGACTAGACGGGGAAACGGGCTCTACTGCCTGTATGCTGTTGTCACAGACCGTATATAGCTTTGCTACAGTAGCATACCGGGGTAGTTTTACTTCCTCTTCCCCACAATTTAATACACGGATTGGTACTCTTCCCTTGCGTACATCCACCACCCCTCTGGCTGTCAGTAGTGTAGGTCTATGCTCTGAATATACCAGCTCTACAACTGCCTGGTATTCTTTTCCTCTGAGACCTATTGCTGCTCAACACCATATCATCATTTCACTTTTCGGTGGTAACACAATGGGAACTGTGGTGCCCCACTAAGAGTGCATCACAAAAGGGTACTACACCCCTGATCGAAGGTGTCGTATTCTTTGTTTTAGTAATGAGTAGGATAATCCTGAAGCTCCATCCACCACATGCAACACCTAGTGTTAGAGGACCAATTAGGCACCCATTACTAGGGTAACCGGTCCTGGTGGGAGGAGAGGCTAGGTTATAAAGCAGTGGGGAAAGCAGCAAGGAGTTAGATCAGGAGAGTAAGAACAGTGAGTCGAGTGAAGTCAAGTCGAGACGAGCGAGAAGCTACAGAACAGGAGCTGCACAGAGCTGCGCAGTAGATGTAGCAGAGTGGAAAAAGAACAGCAAAGTAAAGAGACAGCTAACTGGGAGGGCACCTCAACTTGGTGAGAAAGGGGCCAAGAGTAGAACGGGTAATCCAATACCTGGCTCTGACGTGGTCCAGCAGGTTGCAACCCTGAATCACAGAACCCGGAGTGGTCGCAGGCTTTACAGGAGCATGACCCACCAACTAACAACTACCGCAGCTTATACCAGAAGCACCCACCTAAGAGGACCAGGGCCCGCCAAGGGAGAATTTACGTTGCAGCGGTGACCCAACCGAAGGCCCTGGTTCCCAATTAGGTATAGCAAAGCAGTGAAGTGAAGGGACAGATACGGATAGAGAGGGACACCAGTGGAGCTTCAGAGGGACACTACTCATTGCCGGAACCACCCGGTCCACTACCTGGCAATAAGAACTGCGTTACTTTGTATGCTGCAGAATACCAGAGTAAATACCCGTTCAGAGTGAGCAACGTGTCCGAGCTTTATTCCATGAACTGTTGTTTACCTGCATTGCTTCACAGTGGCTGTGCTGCCATACTACTCTACTTATTCCTACTTCGAACACCCCGGGGATCCCGCTCGTCCTGTAGGGAGAGACTCCTTCCTGCTGCCATCCATCACCCCGGAGATCCAAGCAGCGTCGGTGCTATCTCCGGAACCTACAGGTGGTGTCACGAACAAGAACTTTATTTTATTTCTTTATATTTTTTCTTTTCCCCTTTTTACATTGACCACCGGGCCCACAGCCTCAGGCACCGCTAACCGTGACGTACAGACTATGCCTGACATCTGAGTCCCCTGGCCTGGGTAAGTCAGAACCGGGTCTGTTACCACACACACTGCCAATCTCTCCCCCAGACAGATTTACCTGTTGCTTGTGGATGAGGGCTTGGATTTCTCTTTGGATGACTCTCGTCCGCCCATAACCAGCAGTCTCAGCAATCTGTCAGAGTAAAAACAACACTTCTCCAAGGCAGTTTTCAATCACATTAGTACCAATTACCATGTGGGGTATTTCTCATCAGGATTATCCTCTACCACACATAATCCTTGACCTTTTAACTCTACCCTCCCCACCTTTATTGTCACTTCTCTGAACCCCACCTGATTCTGTGGTTGCCCATTAGCTGCAAGAATGACAAAGTTAGGGTCTGAGGGACTAAGATCAGTGTCAGACCAATATTGTTTGTAAAGGATATGTGGGATGGTGGTAACCTGCGACCCGGTGTCCAGTAGGGCCGACATGGGGATTCCTTTTAGCGTAATGTTGAGGTACGGACGGCCTCCCACGTACCGATTACACCAGTCATATGGGTCCTACTCCTGGGGGCTGGCCCTCGGGCCCAGGAATCTCGTGTTTAAAGGACATTCTCTTGCAAAGTGGCCTGGCTTGTTGCAATATAGGCAAATGGGTTGTCCTGAAGAATCCATGTAGTCCCTGGCTCTGCGTTGGAATGGTGCATCAGTCCCCTGAACGGGCGACTTGTTGGTCCCCTCCACGGGCGACATGGGTCTATGTTGTAATGGTGCGTTGGTCCCCTGCACGGGCGACGTGTTCTTCCTCCTCATCCATGGGACATCCTCAGGGCAATCAGCTAGTTGGATTTTACTTGGTGGTGGTGCCCCAGGCATGGCCTGCAAGAGTTTTAGTACATAGTCCATATTTTTGGTTAGCTGCAGCGCCTGGTTGTGCAGGTCATCATCTGAGTTATTTGCTACAGCTTGTCATTACATTTTTGCAGGGTCTTTGGAAGCGGGTTTAAAGTCTATGGGAGAGGTTTTAAGGATTGGATTGCAGGCTCTGTAGGCACTGGATCCCGTAACACTGTTATAGCACGATCTTTTAAGTCATTAAAGTTCACAGTTGGATGATCCAAGACCCACATGTGTACCTGCTGGCAGTGGTAGTCTGAACTCAACCCCTCCGTAAACTGCCCTGCAAGCATTTTGTCCTCTTCTAGCACACTTGCCGGGTCTACCTGCTTTAAGGACCGGAGTGCCCCTTGTAAACGGAGAGCAAAGTCTCTGATGGTATCCTGCGGTACCTGCTTGCACTGGTAGAACAGCATCCTCAATTCAGACTGTGTGCATTTTTCGAAAACAGCTTTGAGTTTGTCAAACACTGTAGCAGCAGAGTCCCTGTCAGCATCACTCCAGGACTCAACCTCCAGCTCCGCTGCGCCTGTTAATTGTCCTAGCACAACGGTGGCTCGCTGCTTTTCTGTAATTGTATACATGTCCAGCATTGCACAAATCTTTTGTTTGAAGACTGCTAGGGTACCAGGTTTACCTTCATATGTTGGCAACCATTTTGCGCCCGGTATGTACGGCAAGGCTATTGGCATTATTGGGACCGCTGCTCCAGGGGCTGCATTGCAGGCATCCCCTCTGTCAGGGACCTGTGCGTCATCCGAGTCACTCATGATGGAGTTCCCCTAGTTAATCGCTGCCAGCACCTGAGGTAAAAGCATACTTTTCCGGTCGGCGGCGGCTCTGCAGGGGGAGTCGAGCACCTCGGGTATTTCCGGAACTGGGAACTGCGCTTCGCTGTTCTCTGGCAGAGTGAAGGGGCAGGGCTTATCTTCCCGCTCTTTTCCGCCCGTGCTGTGACGCAGTACAATTTCTGTGGCGGAGTAATAGCGGCCCGATTTTACAGTTCACAAACAGTTAATAAAGTTCAATTCTGGGCACACAGTACCCTGTTTTACCGGGCACGGGATCCTGTTCGTGACGCCAGGTTGAGGCGGTCGACAGGGTAGGGGGTACTCGGATACTGGGGATGATGGCTACTTGGATGGGGGATCATGGCTCGTGGGTCCCCAGTCCTGTGCCCTGGACCCTCAATGGTGGGAAAGTTGGGGGATAAGGGTATTGGTTACATGACGCCCCCTATGGTACCTGGAACCTGGTATACCAGCACTGCGGCTGGCCTCTGAGGTGATGGAAGTGCAGCTCAGTGTAGTACAGCTCCCCACAGGTGGAGCTTTACCTCAGGTTAGCGTGGATGGATGAAGGGAGTCGTAGTAGCATCGTTGTAGTTAACGCTATGGATGGCGGCGGTGAAACAGACACATGCACACACAGTAGTCTTTGTTTCGGTACCTTTTACTGGTGACAGGGTAACAGGTACAGTCCAGAGAAGTAACCAGGTCCCTGGTGCAATTCGGGACCTTCACCTTGGAGAGTTGTGAGGCCTCCTCTGTTCTGTGTACTGTGGTTTAAAGTGAGTCCTACCTGTGACTGAACTCGCCGCTCCTTCTCCCTCTCAGGGCTTTACTCTATCACTGACAATGAGATCCTTCTGCGGGGTCCCTATTCTTCCCTTGGCCCCTGGTTCTGTTCTTGGTCAGTGGGCACCAACACGAACACGCGATCCCCTTTAATAAAAGGACCAGACTATAGCCTTTATATTATACTTACCACTTTGAGCTTTCTGTGCCTCCAGCAGATGTTCCTTTACAATAGGTATTATGGCTGCAATCTGGTCCTGCATACTCACAAAGTGCTCAATTACGCTTTTATGCTCCAAAGTTTCTTTCGCCACATCCAACAGACCCCGGGGATGCCTGCTATACAACAACTCAAATGGCGAAAACCCTGTTGAAGACTGCGGCACCTCACGGATGGCAAACATCAAATATGTAAGGCGGCCGTCACGCGCTACCATTTCTTGAACGATATCGTTTAACTGATCTGCTTTTTGATCGCTTAAGCGATATCGTTTGTGCATCGCTACGTGCGATCAAGCGATTTTGCAATGTAAAATCGCTTGATCGTGACATCGCAGATATGAGAGCAGGACCTCATATCTAGCGATGAACGATGTAACAATCTGCTTCATCGTGGTGTATGACACCACGATGAACGATCTCCCAGCGGCAGAGCCTATGCTGGGAGATGGTAACTATGGCACACGTCGGGTTACTAAGCGCCGCGCGGCGCCTAGTAACCCGATGTGTACCATAGTTACCAGCGATCTCGCTGGCCAACATCGCTGGTAAGTCTGTCTGTGTGACAGCTCACCAGCGATGTGAACGATATTGTAAGCGATCGCGCGTGCATGTGATCGCTTACAATATCGTTCACGATATCTGTGTGTGTGACGGCCGCCTAAGTAACATGTCCAAATCCTTCCCATTCTTGGAAGCCACCCTCTTGAGAATAGTTGTTAGAGTTAACGCTCTACTAGACCATTGGTCTGCAGGTGAAGACGTTAGACATAGGCCGGTTTCACGCGGTCCGTGCCAACACATGCGGAGGCATGGACATACGGGGACACATGTTCTCCTATGGGCAAATTCACACTTTCGCGTTTCCGCACGGACCGTGTCTCCGTGTGGAGCACACGTGTGTCTGTGTGCTCCACACGGCGACAAATCCGTTTTTTTGCGGACACACGGACCGCTTTCGCCGTGAAACGTCCATGCACACAGATGTCATCCGTGTGACATCCGGGTGCACGGACCACGGACGGAAGTGACAACCCTAAAAATAAAGAATTTCATACTCACCTAGCTCCAGCGGTGTCTGCTCCTCTCTCATCTGATGCCGCTCATTAGGCTCATAAATATTCACTTCACTGAGCCCAAGAGCGGACCAGAAGTGAGAGGAACAGCGCCTCTGGAGTGAGGTGAGTATGCGTTATGCCGTGGATGCACGGATAGCACACTGACAGCACCCATCGTGTCACACGTCCGTGACACATGGGTCTATGCCCCGCCCCCAAACGGCCTTGTTCCACACGTCCGTGGTAACACGGATGTGTGAAACCGGCCATAAACAGGGCTCCCTGGTCTGTAAGGATCTCCTTGGGCAATCAATCTACTAGACCATTGGTCTGCAGGTGGTACACCGACGTGCAAGGCTGCTTAATCTGGAGAAGCTTGGAGAGTTCCTTGATGACCTTAGACATAAACAGATCCATAAGGATCTCCTTGGGCAATCAAACGTGACAGAATGTGGCAAACAACTCCGAGCTTCACCAAGGTTTTCGGAGTGAAACCACCCCAACGGGTAATGTATACTAGTCCTACAAATCTTCAAAAATGAAAGGCCCAACCAGGTTTTCTTAAAAAGACTTGGTGAAATCGCTCAGTCAAGTTCATACTCTGTTACTTTGTATTGTACCCACCGCAGTAATTGTGAATATAAGAATACAACACACTCCGGCAGGTCTCAGATGGTCTCCAAACATATTCTGGGAGATTTGTCGCGACCTTCATATATGACACCGGTCACTGCCTTACACCATGTAACATTTTAGATATAGCAGGTGACTATAAGGCCGGTGACACACCGTGTAAGATGCATGTGAGACACTCACACAAGTCTCATATGCCTCACTAGGAACGGCCATAGCAGCTAAGGAAATCCTGAAAACATGACCTGTTGGCGGCCCTGGAGGCCTGGAGTTTTCCACCCCTGTGATTTACAGAATTCTATTACTTTTCCTTTTCGATGTTGCAATTTCAATGTAAATGTACAATTTTGTATGCATTTATAGAAAACAAAGGGGGGATGTAAAGACACACGGCCCGGTCCATTCACACAGTGGCGAACTCGAAGCTCATGGGCCTCAGTGCGAAATGGGGCCCCCAATTCTTGTATATCTTTAATAGCAATAGTCTTTTTCTATAGGACAAAGGGACTTTTTGGGCCCCGCTAACTTCAGGGCCCAGGTGCGATTGTAGCCCCTGCACCTGTTGTAGTTACGCCCCTGCTCCTGACCCCAGCACCATGGCAACCAGAGGAGCTGATCATGTGACCCCTGACTCCTCCCCTCCATGTGACATCATCACAGGTCCTGTAAGCACAGAGCAGCCATATATGTAGTGTGCGGCTCTGCAGGTGGAGGTATGTGACCATTCCCCATTACTGGACCTTATTAACCCCTTCAGCATTGATGTACATTTTCCCTGTAGTGTCTCGTGAGTTACTTCTTTTGTATTTGGGGCCGATATACTGTATTGTACCGACATTCTAGTTGTTTTCGGGGGACTGATGGTAAAACATACCAATGTTGCTTTTTATGCGTTTCTAACATTCTCCTTGTACTCTGTTATGTAAATCTTGCCTTGTTTTCTCCTGTGGGTAGGATTACACTGATAGCGGATGTCACGTGTTTTGCTGCATTCGGAGTGACCCCATATTCTGAATGTGAGGTCACACATGGGATTTGTCTTGTATCTTTGTCTCTTTCTTTCTTTTACACTTTGTTTCCTTCTTTTTATTTAGCCATTAATGTTTTGTGTGACGGGCCACAAGTCGGGTGATAGACGGTGACTGTCACTTTGTTAGTGGTGACCGCTTGGATCTTGTGCTCGATGGTCTCCGTCAGTTGTCACCACTTCTTCAATCAAATCAATATGATCGTCCCTTAGGATAAGTTCGCTTGTGACTAGCCCAGGGTATGGGGACTCGGGTATCTGGGCCCTCCGCTGCGGTAGGGATGTCACTGGTGGCCTGCCCAGACCAGTGGCCCTGGTGGACAACTAAAAAGGGGTAGTTGGAATGGGAATAAAAATTTATACGTTTATCGTGACGCCACCTGTGGTATCTGGTGACTGCACCAGCGCTGCGTGGGGCCTCCAGGGATGATGGATGGGCAGTTAGGTGTTGAAGCTCCCCACAGGCGGAGCTGGATCCCTGGGGTGTTTGGTGGTGATGATGAGGGATGGAGCAGGGGTTTGGCCGAGTTGTTGGATGACGGGACAGGCTCTGTGGATGGCAGGGGCGCAGGTAAGGAACCGACACACACACACCACTGGTTGTTTCTTTACCTTTTACTGGTGTAATTGCAGGTAAACGTCCAGAGCACTGTCGGGTGTTCGGGATGCACTTCTGGGTGTCCAAGGCGAGTGGGTATAGGGCCTCCTTGTCTCATTCCCCGTGTGTGTGAAGCACCTGCCCCGAGTGAAACTTGGTTGGCCTCCTCTGCTCTCTGATCACCTGTGCTGTCGTCGGGAAACCCTCGATGGACTACCGCTGTTCTTCTCTACGCGGTGCCTGGCTCCCTGGTGAGTGACTGCGCAGATGCCCGGGAGACTGAAGTCTCCACGGTAGACCGGTATTCTCTACTGGGCCAGGTGCTCTCCAGTAGACTTGGACTTCGGTGTCCGGGGTGCTGTTTGGGTGAACCTAACAATGGCTCCTCAGTTCCCACTTTGTTCTTTCCTCTCTCCTCGCCTTCCGACTTCACTCTTGGCCCTGCAGTACTACTTCGAAGGCTGTTCATGGTCACTGGCTCGGGCCAAGCGCGGCACCAACGACAAGTACGTCTTCACAGCTCTTGTAGCGTCTGCACACTCTAACTAACTCCGCCCCCAGCACCAATATTTATAGAGGATCTTTCCTAAGGGCAGCAGGTTGAGCTCCCACTACTGTGCTGGGGTGGAAAGTGCTGTTTTCGTGTGTGTACCCACTGTGGAAACCCATCTATGCTGTAGGTGAGTCTGTGGTTACCTGTGTGAGCAGGGTGCCACACTTGTGCTCTGTTTGTTGTTGATTCATTCCTGGTTCAGTTTCTGCTCCTCTTTATGCAAAAAATCATCACAAACGCATCGTCCGTTTGTGCTGCTATTTTGCTCCGTTGTCGGGAGACACGGAGAGGCAGACACATAGAGAGAGACACACAGACACTTTCTTAACCACCCTGGGGATCCCACAATGAGCTCAGGTGATGTCTTCCTTCCAGGCATCCAGTTAAAGAATGTTCTTAACCTTCCTAGCGTTATTCCCGAGCCTGACTCGGGGTTAACATTCACTACCAGAAGCGTTAACCCCGAGTCAGGCTCGGGCTTACCCGCGTTCGCGGCAGATGCGGTGAGAAAACCGCATCTGCCGCACTTGTGCCGCACTTGTGCCGCACTAGCGGCGCGGTTGCGGTAATCTGCATAGGAACCAACCACCTCTGATGACCCTCATACATTGTTAATATGTGCCCCTGCAGCCTAGTAAACCATTAGCAGCCCTGTTGTTGTGGGCAAAGTGGCTGCAGTAGAAGTGCGATAATGATGGTATATACTTACATGCCTGCGTTCTTGAGGGCGTCTCCCTGTGTGTGCTGGCACTTGTGGGCTGTGGTCATCATGTCTGCTCGCCCCCTCCCTTATGCACGCCCCCTCTCAGCCTGCTATAGTGATGTGAGGCTGATTGCGTCATAAAGGGGCGTGGCTAAATCGCGCATCACGGTAGCCCCGCCCCTTTATGACGCAATCAGCCTCACAGCACTATAGCAGGCTGAGAGGGGGCGTGCATAAGGGAGGGGGCGAGCAGACATGATGACCACAGCACAACAAGTCCCAGCACACACAGGGAAACGGCCTCAAGTACGCAGGCATGTAAGTGTATAAAATCATTATCGCACTTCTAAAGCAGCCACTTTGCACACAACAACAGTGCTGCTAATGGTTTACTAGGCTGCAGGGGCACATATTAACAATGTATGAGGGTCATCAGAGGTGGTTGGTTCCTATGCAGATTACCGCAACCGCGCCGCTAGTGCGGCACAAGTGCGGCACAAGTGCGGCAGATGCGGCAGATGCGGTATTTTAACCGCATCTACCGCGAACGCGGGTAGCCCGCTTTTAGCAACAAATTCCAGAAATAAACAGACCGCCAGGGAGGCTACGAAATAAATGCAAAGAGAATCCCTCAGTCTTTTTATTGATAGGTGAATTTTGATAATCTGCCCAACGTTTCTACCTTTGTAGACTGGTGCAGTAGAAAAAAGTATAAACAAACAGAAAACAAAAAAATCAGTGATATGGTCAAATGCAGAAATAAGTGATAATAACTGGTATATAAATGAAACGCTGGTATATCACGTATTTCGGTTTATGCCCATGTCACTGATTTTTTGTTTTTTATGTATTGCAGCAGTGTCGAAAGCCCCTGATGAAAACCCGCTAGGGCAGAGCCTTACTGCTGGGATTGCCACTAATTCACCTATCGATAAAAAGACTGATGGGTTCTCTTCACCTTTATTTCTTAAAGTGTGCCAGAACTTTCTTTTACTGTTTGCATTGATATTTTGGTTCTGTGCACCCGGCAAGGCGGTCAAGCCAAGTCTATCCTACACTACTTTTCTCCCTAGCATCGGCACAACCTGTCTGTGAGTAGTACGAGTACTTACAGGACCTGTGCCCTATGTGACTGAGTCACATCAAAGTCACGAGCTTACGTATATTGGACAAAATATCCACTAGAGATGATGATGTGAAGTGTTAGTGGATATTTTGGCCAATATACGTAAGCTCGTAACCCACTGTCAAGGGCCCTCACGCTTATGAGTCCTAACCATATGTTTGTTTAGTGGTAAACCACCAAACATTCAGAAAAAATCACTGAAAAATAGCAGAAGCCAGACTGCTTAGGCCACGTGCACACGCTGATTATTTGATGAGTTTTTTACCTCAGGATTTGTAGCCAAAACCAGGAGTGGATGATTAAATACAGCAGTGGTGCAGGTGTTTCTATTAGACTTTTCCTCTGATCGCTCCACTCCTGGTTTTGTCTACAAATCCTGAGGTAAAAAACTCATCAAATACTGAACGTGTGCACATGGCCTTATCGATCTAGAAGTGAGTGAGTGGAGAGGTAAGGCCACGTGCACACGCTGAGTATTTGATGAGTTTTTACCTCAGAATTTGTAGCCAAAACCAGGAGTGGATGATTAAATACAGAAGTGGTGCAGGTGTTTCTATTAGAACTTTCCTCTGATTGCTCCACTCCTGGTTTTGTCTACAAATCCTGAGGTAAAAAACTCATCAAATACTGAACGTGTGCACGTGGCCTTATCGATCTAGAAGTGAGTGAGTGGAGAGGTAAGGCCACATGCACACGCTGAGTATTTGATGAGTTTTTACCTCAGGATTTGTAGCCAAAACCAGGAGTGGATGATAAATACAGAAGTGGTGACGTGTTTCTATTAGACTTTTCCTCTGATTGCTCCACTCCTGGTTTTGTCTACAAATCCTGAGGTAAAAAACTCACCAAATACTGAATGTGTGCACATGGCCTAATGGGTGAGGCGGGAGTAGACCAGGCGCTCCAGGAGTTCAGAGATGAAGGGGAGATTGTAGACTGGTCTGTAGTTATTTGTGCAGGATAGCACAAGAGAAGGTTTTTAAGGAGGAGGGGAAGATACCAGAAGAGAAGGAGAGATTAAAAATTTTAGTTAGTAAGTAATGATGGAGGGAGAGACTGGATTAGGTGTGATGGAATGGGGTCAGTGGTGCATGTAGAAGGAAGAGAGGAGATTAGAGACTTCTTCAGTGACTGGGTAAAATATGAAGAGTGAGCCAGAAGAGATGTCGGGAGGAATGGGAGTGATGGCGCTTGGAGACCGGGAGCAGATTTCCTGATGGATGTTTTTTATTTTTCCTGTAAAGTAGGAGGTCAGATCATTACCGTGTTTCCCCGAAAATAGGGTGTTGAGATAAGAAGTACATTGTTTTGCAGCAGTGAATGTGAATTTATAATTGGTGAGGGACTGCTTTTGTGTGAAGTGATCTGTGGAATGAGACTTGTTCCATCTCCGCTCAGTAGTCCTTGAAGCTCGTTTCAGTCCAAGTTGCATTTTTTTGTCTCCGTGAAAATCCAGTGAAAGCACGGATCCATACTGATCCGTGCAGAAAACGTACACACCTGGATGCAGACATAGGTGTTTCTGTCCCCATTGAAAGACAATGTGTTTGAAAACGCATGCGTGTGCTTCCAGTTTGTGACGGATTCACACCCATCCCTAACAATGCTAATGTGAAAACAGTCTAAAGGGTATGCTCTGGTAATAAATACGGTGAGGTCAATGCAATAAAATGTAATTGCACTTGGACTAATGTTATTGAATGAGTCAGAGCTGATCAGCGTTTTTTGCCTCAGCTCTTTTGGGCCTGACCGGAAAAAACACAACATGCTGCAAATGGCCACGTATAACAGACGAGACTCACAAATGCAAGTCAATGGATGTGAGAAATAAATTGGATGCCACCTGAACAATCCAAATAGCATCCATCTTTTACAGATTACCATTCTGTATCCCAGAACACTAGATGAGCCTGTAATTGACTGCAGAATAATAGCTGCCGAGAAAAAACGCATTTTGATGCCAGGTGATAAAAGAAATTGCACCCTCGCATATCATTCGCATGACATGCGGATACCATTCATCCAAGTGCATGAACATTGGAGCAATTTGTATAACACAGATCTGAGTAATACCTAACACTAAGGCTAGCTTCACACCACGGTTTTCAGCTTTCAGGCTCTGTTCGGTTTGAACCGGACAGAACCTGATCCAATTGTGGCCCCGTGTGTCCCTATGGTGCCGGATTGGTCCTATTTGGCCGTCGAGTTTTGTACTTTTTCTCCCTGATCCGATTTTGTCAGATGTACTAACGGGCATAAAGTCACAGTCAGTGTCATTTTTTGGCTCTGGTGCAAAAATCGGACAAAATCGGATACTCCCAGATCCGGGGCAATCCGGCGCCCATAACATGGGAGTGTATGGGCGCCCGATCCATTAAAAAATACGATGAAAATCACAGCGCAGGCTCTGATCTGTCAGCCTGTGTGTGCCGTGCTGCTGTCCATGGTGCTGATCTGTCAGCCTGTGTGTGCAGTGCTGCTGTCCATGGTGCTGATCTGTCAGTCTGGGTGTGCAGTGCTGCTGTCCATGGTGCTGATCTGTCAGCCTGTGTGTGCAGTGCTGCTGTTCATGGTGCTGAACTCCCAGTCGTGTGTCTGAAATGCTGCTGTCCATTGCTTCTTGTTGTTGGTCTTCTAGGCATTGCTCCCACCTAGCCAGAATCCTACTCCACACTGATGAGGGGCAACAAACCCGAAACAGCTGTCTGGGGATTGACACCTGGCCTTGGTATTCCCTTGTCATATCTTTAAGCTTGTAAAGAGCTGGATATTGACTCAAAGGGCCACTTAATATGATGGTTATGGTGGCCTCCTCAAAGAGCCATCACATGGCTAAGTCCTGGAGGGATATCTGGCTAGTCCTGTGTTGAGACTCCTAAACGAGGCTCCACAGACTTTATTTGCATATTTGTAATTCCCATGGGGCAATGTGCCTAGGAATTCACTGTGTTGAGCGCTTTAGCCGGCTGCCCGCAGTGTTTTCTTGGACTGGTCTCCCTGAGATCAGTGATTGCTTCATGTTATGGGTGAGGGGAAACCATGCAGCAATGTACATTTAATTGATTAATGTAATGATTTGCCTCTGCTCAAATCCTCACAATAACAGCAGACATTATGCATCATCATGCAGCAGAGGATCACAGCATGTATTTCTATTTGCTTGGTGACATGATTGCTATTTCAAGCCTCCCATAGAATGTTATATCAGGGACAGGATTTTATGTGTGAGCATGGGGCCGGTGGCCACACCACCTCCATATACAGAAGTGGGAGGAGGGCTGAAATGTAGGTTGATCCTGAAGCCCCCAGCATCCACGTCCATGACACACCTCCTCTTCTCTGCTTCTAGATGAAGCTGACAGGCAGACATCTAGGGTTCCATGATGTGGGGGTCAGAGCTGAGGAGCAGGTATGATTTTATCGATTTATAAGAGATCTATAGATCCTAGAACTGCAGTGTACGGCTCTGCTTCATCATGTAGGAGGGCAGGAACTGTACTAAAGTTTTTTCGCACTGGAGTTCCCCTTTAAACATGTTCCAAAATCAAAACATCCTTTTATTGAGCAATATTAGACCATGAGCAAGACTGGATCTGTCAAAATGGTGTTGGTCGTTATATGGATTGCATGATTATGTGAAGTTTTTAATATTGCTCAATAAAAGGGCATTTTAATTCTGGAACATCTTTATCACTGGATTTCTTCCTATATTGCGGCTTCTCCTTGACCTTGGACCGGGGCGTATCTTGGAGGGTTTGTTCCATGTGGTACCGGTTATGATGACTACATCTTTGAGCTGCTTTCCAATTCCCCTTACCCTTATTATATGATTTCATATTATCATCCTTTAACCCCGATTCTTCTTCGACAAGACAATTTTGCCTGTCTCTTTCCACAAATTTAGGATTCAACGTATCTAGATGTGGGTGGTCAGACACCGTAAAGCTCCAATCACGCAAGAGGTTTGTCCAATCTTCAATAATGTGACTGCATGCCAGGCACCCTTGAGATTAATAAGGAACTTAAAAGGGAATTGATGTGACACTCGGTTCTCTTCTAGTACTGTAGTGATTGGAGACAAGAGTGTGCAAAAATGAAGATTGTGTGCCGAGACATCCGTCACTTGCTGAAAAGGAGGCGGTAGCTGGCCCTTTTTTCTTGAAAAGAGTACCGTAATAGGTTTTCTTTTATATAACAGAAATAGATGTGAGCCAGAACGTCCCGGGGAGGAGAGTTAGATAGCTAGTTGGGAAGGGGCTACTTGTTGGCCTCATTAATCGTTATATCATGTGGAGAACAAGTCAGTAGAGCAGCTTTAATGAAGTCCTAAAGGATCGTGCAAGAACCATTTTCAAGATCTACCAACTTGTTTTCAACAGCCTCATATCTTCATAGAGATCACTGAGTTTATCTCAGTCTTTTGGGGGAATTGGTGAAGACCCCATTCTCTGCTCTATGTGAGTAAGTCTCCTGTTCAGTTCTTTATTAAACGTCTGGATTCCTAGCATCAGGTTAGCAAAGTCTGTCTGTATAGATCTGCTAAAAGTTATCATCATCACTTTAAGTAAGGTACCTGTAGCAGGTTGGTCTCATGTTTGGAAGCTGGCCAGCTCTTCCGGAGCACATGATGAAGCAGGGATCAGGCAATGTGCACCAATCTTTGTTTAACTGGCCTGACCAAGTGGGAGAATGAGAGAAGGGTTTTTTCTCTCCGCCGGTTTGACGGCACTACTTCTTCCTCTACCAATGCCAATGGGCTGGGTTATAAAACTGGAATGGTATCCACGGTCCGCGCTGCTGCTCTTTATCCAAGGAATTCGCAAGAGGTTATTACCATCAAATGTTCTTTATTTCATGATCACACCAACGCGTTTCTGTGCTGTCCCAGCACCTTCCTCAGGGCTGGGTTAAGCTTAAAGGGTGAGTCTAGACGGTTATTAATCACTGCATGTGGGGAGTGGGAGAGTGATATGTGGCGCCCCACCTGGCCAGGCATCATAGTTGGGGTACTGCACCCATAAATGAGTGTGCGGTTACCCCTGTCACAACGGAATGCAAATGTCTTTTGGGAGGCTCCCATCCTACCACTCCCACACACATCCACTTAGGCAGATGGCAGAGGTCCCATACCCTAGGGGGGGAGTTAGGGGAGGAGGGAGGACATACAGTGAAGTGTGAGGGAAGATGGAGAACGTGGATCCTCCGGGAGAGTGAAGGAGGAATAAGGAGGGGGACCGTAGGGAGAGAGAAGCGGGCAGCCCAGGCGGAAGGAGGGAACCCCCGAGCGCCCATACTCAGGAGGGAACCCTGGTCTGTTTTATCGGAGCACCGGTTCTGAAGACGGCGAGGGAGTTTATCCCCTCACCGAGAACACCGGAGGTCGCGGACCGTTTGCCAGCCTCAACACCCTGTCCAGAGGAATTGTCACCCCAGGATTCCCATCTACAACGGGCCTGGTACGAAGTGGGCACCTCAAGGCAGGTATTGAGAGCAGGATACAGGGCAGATCCAAACAGGCATTCCACGGGAAACTCCCAGAGACTTTTGCAGCTCGTTGTGAATACCCAGCCAGCTATTTTGTCCAGAGACTGTTACCTGCTGTGAACTGTATTACCATCTGCATCGTTCCAGTAAAGTACCCGCGTAGAGTGCTCAAGTCTCTGCGTATTTGTTTCTTCGCTGCTCCCTGCTCATCCATCCATCATCAGCACCCCTATCCTCACCAGGGCATCCCTGCCCCGGAAGGGTTAGCTCCACCAGCAGGGAGCTGTATCATCAAGGCCGCTACATCACCACCCTCCAGAGGACTGAAACTGAGCACCAGCACCGCTTCAATCACCCGAAGCTGCGGGTGGCGTCACAACATACTTTATAAACTATTATTTCTCCCATTCCAATTACCCCCCTCTATCCCCCCCCCCCTCCATTTTTAAAAGTTTGTTTCCCGGGGCCATGGGTCTGGGCAGGCCACCAGCGAGGGCCCGAATGCCCGAGTCCCCACTGCCCCGGGCGACACAGATAGGACATTCTGATAGGGCTGTGAAGTCGGAGCCGTTTTTGTTGGGAGTTGAAGACGGTATGAAATGGACCGACTCAGACTCCTAAAATATATAATAAATTAGGTAGAGTAGTTCATTGCAATATATAATATAAAGAATATAAATAAAAATAAAAATCTCTGCCCCCTAATCAACCAAGATAAATCAGGCAATAGAGCAGCTGAGTGTAAATGGACCCTGCCAGCGGTCCAAACAAGCTAAAAAGGATGTGATCTGTAAAACACCGCAGCGCTTCCATGCACCAGTAAAAACTAATATAATAATTAGTGTGAGTCCACTGACTAAACTGAATAATCAAAGTCTATAATTCACAACACTATAGGAATACAAATAATCTTTATAGGAAATATATCTCTGGTGACCCAGGACCATGGAAAAAACAGGTTCTGAATAATACACTCAAATAATAATTACCGGTAGGAACCTTTCCAGGAAATATAGGATTGGTTCCTGACCAAGATAGAAGTCCATAAAGATACTACTTCCAATTGTAATTGGGTCCGGAATTAGGAATTCAGCAAGACAAAAAATGCTGATTATGGGGTGCAGGAACAAATGCGTTAATGTGATAGCTACAGCGGTCCCAGACGGTAACGCGTGTAGAAGAAGAGTCCACACTAACTTCCTAAATGGCGGGTGATGTCCCGGTTGTGCGCAGTAAAGGAGCAGCGGAGCTCCACTGTGCTCATACTCTAGGCTGAAGCCTGACATGTTTCTTGAGCAATGAGTTCCTTCTTCAGAGGAGGAACGGAATATATGCCGAATATTATTATTATTATTATTATTATTATTATTAATTCCATCTAAATATCTTGATTATTTTATTACAATTAAAGCCTGATGTTCACATTGTACCAGGTCTGTTGAGTCAAAATCTCCCTGAATCCGACTCCAACTACCGACTCTTCGACTCCCTCATACACGGCTCATGTTTAAGTGATAAATTTATTGTCGTAAAATGAGAACATCAGGCTTTAATCATTATTATGATACAATAATCAATATATTTAGATATATCATAAAAATAATTAATAATACTATTAAGCACATACTGCAATGAAATACTGTACCCAATTTATTATATATTTTAGGAGTCATAGTTGGTCCATTTTTATACCCACTCCAACTCCACCAAAATGGGCACTAACTCAGAGTTCACAGCCCTACACTAAATTTATCACTTAAACATGAGCCATGTATGTGGGAGGCTGAGTCGGATTCAGGGAAATCGAGAAGTCAGAGTTGGAGTTTTCCCTTACCGACTCCACTGTCCTGGATTCCGGTCAGACGGAGGCATTTTGCCATCGGAAGGAGAGCTGGGTTGGCTAAGAGAATTATGGCTATTTTTGCTCTGTCTTTCTCTAAGGCCCGGTTCACATCACGATTTTGTGCCTGTCCGTGGGATCCGAGTTTGAAGGCGGATCCCACGGACAGGCACGGATCCACATGGATCCCTGCACTCGGATGGCAAATAGCCATTCGATCCGTGTCTATGCAGGATCCGTGTGGATCCTGTTCTCCCTGATTCTTCTCTATCTGTCCCTGTCACTCCATGTCTGTCCCTGCCTGTCCCTCTTCTATCTAGGCTCTCCCTCTCCTCTATGCTCCCCCTCGTCCTCCCCCTTCATCCTCCCCCCTGTGCTCTCCCCTCCGGAATGTGTAAAAAAAAAAAAAAAAAAAATCCTCTCTGAGGATACTTTACCTTCCAGTGGCTGCAGGGCTGTGACAGTGTCTTCTGGTGGCTGAAGATCCTGTGGTGATGTCACAGAGCCGCTCACCTGACACATCAGGTGACCGCCTCTGTGACATCACGAGAGGTCCTTCAGCCACCAGAAGACACTGTCACAGCCCTGCAGCCGCCGGAAGGTAAAGTATCCTCAGAGAGGATTTTTTTTTTTTTTTACACATTCCGGAGGGGAGAGCACAGGGGGGAGGACGAAGGGGAGGATGAGGGGGAGCAGAGATAGAGGAGGGACAGACATTGAGTGACAGGGACAGACCGGGTTAATCATATGTACTGAGCACTGCCTCTGGGCATGCTCAGTACATAAGCACGGAGTTGACATCGGATCCGAGTTCAACTCGGATCCGATGTCAATAGGCTCCTATGCTATCGGGGCTCGGATCGGCTCTGATCCGAGGCTGTCCGGTTTCATTCTCGGACACAAAAACACAACAGGCTGCGTTTTTGTGTCCATGCTGAAATCGGACAGGGTCGGATGGTGCCAAAATCGGATGGCAAAAGGCACACATCCGATCCGATCCGAGCCCCATAGGAACACATGGGATCCGATTTCGGATCCGAGTGTATCCGTTTTGAAACAGATACACTCGGATGCCTTGAAATCGTGATGTGAACCGGGCCTTAAAAATATTCCAGCTTGCTCTATTGTTTTTGACTGCATTTACCATGCGTCTGTGGCACCCCAGGGTTTAAGTGCCACACAAACAACAAGGGTTAACTCCCCCACACAACACCTGACACTGCACTAGCACCTCTAGGCCAGAAGGGGGAGCTAAAGCAGCTCCCTTATATATTCTGGTGTCAAGAGGAAGTAGTTAGTTCAGTACGTAGCAGTACTGTGAAGACAGTAGTTCAGTTCCTGGGAGAACTGAGGAAGAGAGAGACTGTGGTGTAAAGAGGCTGCATTAGGCTTCTCCACAGTCCGCTACTCGATTCCAGGCCTAGCCAGGGTCTGAGGAGAGGAGTACAAGAAGCAGAGGAACACATCTGGGGATTGAGTTACCCCATAACTCGCCCCAGAATAGCGCACAGACCGGACACCGGATCCGAAACTGTAACTGACATGTAGGGTACCTGTGAGGATAGACAGGGCCAGCAGCTCAGCTAAAGCAGCAGTAGAGCCACACACACAGTGCAGGAGTGGGAAGCTGAGAACCCGGTCAGGGTGGGAGCAACCCGGCCCCGATACAGACTCCGTGGACAGTACTCTGCTAACAACATCCGCAGTAAAGACTTGGAAAACGACAAAACCGTGAGTCTGTGTGATCCTTATGCTCAAGCCCTACTTTCCCTCACAAACTGCCATCGCCTCCACTACCACCCATATCCTGCAACATCAATAGCATCATCCATAGACTATTACCATTACTGCCCTGGGGAACCAGGCTCTACCCGCGGAGAGCCGTTACATCACTGGCTGCCCAAACATCATTCCCGGAGGTTCTGCAGCAGCAGTGGTCACCCTGACCACAACCCGTGGGTGGCGTCACAACAAACTCCCCTGTAAATATTCCTCCCCATTACTTGTGGGCTCGGGACACGGTCCGGACCAAGACTGCCGTGACATCCCCAGCACATACCCCGGTCCGGTACCGAGTACCGCGTCCCAGTGGGCTCTACACGTCATCCTGCTGAGAGTGTTGGATAAAGGTAGGTTTGTTTGTATGCTTCTGGCACTGGGATAGTCGCTGCATAAGCTCTAGGTATGTCAATGCTTCATTCTCAAGTGGCCATCTTCTTCAGCTGCTAAGTCATGCCTCCTTTCACAATTTTCTAACACCCATAACTTTTTGATTTTTTTTGTAGATTAATTTGAGTAGGGACATTTTTTGTTTGTGAAGAACGAACATATTTGTTAATACAATTTTTTGAGGACATATTGACATTTGATCACTATTGTCAGTGACGTAACGATCTCGGTCGCAGGGGTTGTGGCTGCGACGGGGCCCAGGCGTTCAGGGGTCCGCACCGCCCCCCAGCAACCTCCAATCCCTGGGACGTGCGCCCGCTTAACATGGATTCGCGGCAATGAGCAGCAGCGTGCTGCACGCAGCTACGGTGCTCATGTGTCAGGGAGAGGAGGGGAACCTTCCGCTTCCTTCTGCTGCTGCTCCTCCCCTCGCTTCCTCTTACCATTGCCTGTTTTCCATCTGCGTTCCACTGTGGAACGCATTTAAAAGGCTGGTGCAACTTCCTCGCACCTCCTCCTCCTGAGTCAATCTGTTCAGTTTTTGTAAGGAGAATGGAGCAGTGAGGGAACCAGGAGCGGTAAGTACATATTTTTTTAAATAAGTGAATGCAGGGTGGCCAGAGGACTATGGCATGATACTGTCACACGCTTAGTTTGCGCTGACATCGCTGGATGCTGTTGTATGTGTTGTTTTCCTTTTAAGGGCTGCATGAGGGATTGGTGTGAAGGTCCTGACTCCTGTGTTGTGCTCGTTTATAGAGTTAGTTAGCTCTTGGTCATTGAGCTGAGAAGAAGTCTTGCTGCTGTGCTGAAGCCTCTCCTGGAGTTCTATTGCCGTGGGAGAAGCTGTGATCCCTGACATGGGTGATGGTAAGGGCCGTCAGCCTAGGGCTAATCAGGAGTTTAGGATACAGGGTGGCGGCTCGGAACTCCTCACCATCAGAGGTACCTCCGAGATCATGGAGAGCAAAGGACCCCAGCATCGGGGTCAGATTAGGCTCTCCTGACCCCCTTTGTCCATCACACCATCAAGTTACCTGTTTCCCTCACCTCCCAAGCGTGACATTATAAACAGCCCAATACTGTTTTTTTTTTCTCTGCGCCAATATGTCTCAGACATCCTCTGCAGATGCCATCTCACAACTGATGCAAACCATCTCAGCTGAGGTCACTGGTCTGCGGACGCAGGTGCAGCAGCAGGTTGTGGGGTATCTGGCCTCGGCTCACACCCAGGCCATAACAAAACCCAAGATATCCCTTCCAGATAGGTTTTCTGGGGGAAGAGATAAATTCTTGGTGTTCAAAGAGGCCTGTAAACTTTATTTCAGGCTTTGGCCCTGTTCATCTGGGAGCTATCTCCCTTCATAAGGGAGATCCCCAGACCTAGGCCTTCTCCCTCCCTCCCAACTCCCCATCGCTGCGGTCGGTGGATGTGTTTTTGCTGCTCTGGCTCAGGTGTACGGTGAACTAGATAGGGTGACTCTTGCTGAGTCAAATCTCCGTAAACTCAAGCAGGGGTCACGAGCAGTGGAGGAGTACTGCTCAGAGTTTCGAAGATAGGTTTACTGACACCCAGTGGAACGACCCAGCCCTCAGGAGTCAGTTCTGCTTGGGTTTGTCAGCCAGACTGCAAGACACGCTGGTTCAGTACGCCACACCTGAGTCATTGGTGGCGGCGATGTCCCTAGCCATCAGGGTAGACAGACGTCTGAGGGAGAGACCGAGACCAACTTTGTCCCCTGTGGCTATTCCTGTTGAAGAGGCTCCACGCGATTAACCTATGCAGTTGGGGGCAGTAGGCCCTCGTGTTAAACCCCTGTAGTTACAGGTCATCAAGTGGGCGGAGCCTGTTTTTATTGTGGACAAGCTGATCATTTTATCAAAGTTTGTCCACATCGCTTCAGTACAAATACACAGTCTAAGACGCAGCCTCCCTTGGGTCGTTCGGAAGGAGACGATCAGAGGGTTTATATCTCTTTTTGTTCGAAGTCTCCGTTCACTCTGTCTGCCAAGATGCTTGTAGATGGAAAAACGGAGACTATACCGGTACTAGTTGATAGCGGAGCGGTAGTCGTTTTTATGGATTCTCATTTTGCGCAGACCCATGGCTTCGTCTGTAGTGCCTTAGCTGTCCTGTCTCCACCATTGACTCAGTTCCGCTCAGCCAGAAGGTATTAGTAAGTGGTACATAATGTGAACCTGAGCATAGGAACTCATCACCAGGAGTTC
Source organism: Allobates femoralis (assembly GCA_033576535.1). Taxonomy (NCBI): domain Eukaryota; kingdom Metazoa; phylum Chordata; class Amphibia; order Anura; family Aromobatidae; genus Allobates; species Allobates femoralis. The sequence continues at coordinate 468,651,013 of JARQOC010000006.1, forward strand.
CTCTGTTGTTACATTTTGGAGAATTTACCAACCCCCATTGTCTTGGGTCTCCCTTGACTGAGAAAACACAACCCAGTAATTGACTGGCGGGCCCAGGGGGTGGTTCGCTGGGGTACTGACTGTGAGGGTTCTTGCCGGGGTACTTCCATCTCCGCCGTGCTGGTGACGGCTACGCCACCTTCTTCACTCCTGGAGGTTAGGAGTTTGCCTGGGGTGGTGGTGGAGTGCCCGCCACGCTCCCGACTCCTGGTGCCTCTGGGCGTCATCCTCAGAAGAGGGCAGGAGGAGAGTGGTTGCTTCTACTGTGCGTCCCAAGGGAGGGAGTCCTGCGGTCCGGAGAGACGCACCTGGTACCTGCCTACCTGAGGCTATACTCTCTATCTGTGCCTGCATGTGTAGAAATAAACGTACAGGTCCAGACCTAGGTATGAATGAGTATGTGTGGGTGTTGTCCGGGCACGTCAAGTGGAGGCGTGCTACTGGGGTTCCGAGTTGTGTGGTTGTAGGACTTTTTTGGCCATTTGCAATCCTGTGCTGTACCGACTTGACCTATCTCCAGGTTTGGCCACCCGTAATGTCTTTCATATCTCGTCACTCAGGGGATGTGGACTTATTTTGGATGTGTCTGTAGTTGAGTCCGGAGGCCTCTCTTAGAAGAGGGTGTACTGTCACGCACTTAGTTTGCGCTGACATCGCTGGATGCTGCTGTATGTGTTGTTTTCCTTTAGGGGCTGCATGAGGGATTGGTGTGAAGGTGCTAACTCCTATGTTGTGCTCCAGAGCTGCATTCACTATTATGTTCAGCTGCTGGTTGAGTGGTTGAAGTGTGACTCACCTGGAATCCCCTCCCCCTGGCTTTAAATAGCTTTCCCTCTCCTCTGTCAGATGCTGATTATAGAATTAGTTGACTCTTGGTCATTGAGCTGAGAAGTCTTGCTGCTGTGCTGAAGCCTCTCCTGGAGTTCTATTGCCGTGGGAGAAGCTGTGATCCCTGACCCGTGAGTGGAGGTAGGGGCCCTCAGCCTAGGGCTAATCAGGAGTTTAGGGTACAGGGTGGCAGCTCGGAACTCCTCACCATCACATGTACCTCCGAGATCAGGGAAAGCAAGGGACCCCCAACATCAGGGTCAGATTAGGCTCTCCTGACCCCCTTTGCTCATCACACCATCAAGTTACCTGATTCCCTCTCCTCCCAAGCATGACAGATACTATATGGAGAGGCTATGAGGCTGCACTATATGGAGACTTATGAGGCTGCATATACAGTATAAGGCTGCACTATATGAGGCTGCACTATATAGAGAGAGATAAGGCTGCACTACATGGAGAACTGAGCCTGCACTATACTGTATAGAGGGCTATGAGGCTGCATTATACTATATGTAAGGATATGAGGCTGCATTATACCATATGGAGGACTTTGAGGTTGCATTATAATATATGGAAAAGATATGAGGCTACATTATACTATATGGAGGGATGTGAGGCTGCATTATACTGTATAGAGAGCTATGAGGCTGCATTATTTATATGTAGGGTTGTAAGGCAGTATTATACTATATGGAGGACTATGAGGCTACATTATACTATATGGAGGGTTGTGAGGCTGCATTATACTATATGGAGGGGCTATGAGCCTGTATTATACTATATGGAGAGCTATGAGGCAGCATTATACTATACGGAGAGCTGTGAGGCTGCATTATACTATATGGAGAGATATATGGCTACATAATGCTATATGGAGGGAGGCGTGGCCTGCAGCAGCATGTGAGGACGTGGATCCCTGAGCTCCTGTGCCCACAGACAAGCTACTGGGAATTTTTGCCTTTTTAAAGGCAAATTGTCTCATCAAAGCGACAAGACCTGTAAGATCTAATCTTTGGGCTTCATTTGAACCCTTTTGAGATCAATTCTGAGAGGAATTCACCTCAGGACACCTTGAAATCTGGCCCCTCAGAGGAGTGATGGAGGCTCCATTTTAAGACTACTGGTCACCTCATAATAATATCCTCCTGTTGTCTGTTAAAAGTCAGGAATTGACATTTCAGGTCGTAATCCTGAAATTATACTGGCTTTTACCTTTATTCGGCTGAATTTGTAATGGTTTTTACCTCAAGACACTGCCTGAAGTCTATTTGTTTGTTTTTTGTTTTTTTTCCTCACATGAGAGTGAAGGTGGCGCCATTTTATGATCACTGAATGCTTCATAATAATACTCCTGTCACCCATAAATCATCTGAAATTGACAACACAGGTCACAGTTTACTGAAGTAATATTAGACTTCGTCTTTCTGGACCAGAAGATCTTGTCTTGGTGATATATTTATCAATATCTTATTCTGCTTTATTTTCAATATACAGCCTATGCTATCTCTGACATGGGCTTTTTTATTCACTTCTCTCATTCGTTTTTGGAGATTTTATTGTTTTGGTCTATTAAGTTTGTTCTTAGACCATTTTCTACTATTCTGTGAGGAAAACTGCCATTTCTCTCAGGGGAGTAGTGGAGCCGCCATCTTTGATTTGCTGATTGCGGCTTTCCCGGAGGATGCCAATTTACTACACAAACGGATTTTCCTCACTGTAAGATACAGACCTCTGAGGTAAATTTTCCCTCATATGCATTTGGAAAGCAACAGTGACAGGTACAGGAGGCGTGGGGGATCTACTAAAAGATGAGCTGCTGTCCTGATTGAGGAGATTTAATATAAGTGACTAGACTGAGACATCCCTGCAGCCTTCTTCATAGACTATCTGGTCATACTATTTTGGATGCTCCTTGCTTAGTTACATACTTGCATAGGGTGGGGATAATACCATTCTACATATTGGACAATTCATGAGTCTGAAGGGGAGATATATAACCTTTCTAGTCCTAGTGTTACACTGAGACTTCAGGAGACTCTTTTTCGCTACTCATTTGTTTTTTTGCAAGCTGTTGCCTTATAACGTCTTCCATCTTTGCGTGCTACTACATCTCCAAGAAGGACTTCTTCAATCAAGCGGGGTCGGCGTGCCTCCAACGTATCCGAGCTACGTAGATGGATCCTGTTGTCTGAGGTTTCTACACGATCCGACCACTCCTGGGAGGGATCTCTTCAATCAAGTGGGGTTGGCGGGCCTCCAACGTATCCGAGCTTCGTAGACGGTTTCTGGTGTCGAGGAGTCAACTAAACAGCTATTCTTTTATGGGGATGTGCTGTTGGGGTACACCTTTATATTGATCTGCATATTGATGTTTGACTCTGTTTCTTGTGGATAAAAGTAGTTTGGGTGGTAGTTGTTGGGTCTTGGGTGGGTGATCTTTTCATCTTCTAATTGGGGGAGAGAACTATTTACTTTATACTCTGAGTCCGTATTTACAGATAATTGTACTTCATTTCTGTTCCTTGGCTCTAGTATTGTGGAAGTCTATTACCTAATTGTAATTGTTTTTGGCTCAATATAGTTTACTGGAGCTGGCTATAGAGACTTACTATACATACTTTGATATTCTTAATTTCTTAATTTATATACCTCAATTTATACGGTATACTAGTCCTAATGTCTCCCAAGCCTAAACCAAACGTTACTTCCAAAAATTCCACTGGTGAACTGGTGGAGGCTAGTCCACAGAGTGCGAACACTATGCCTTCCTCGGCCTACCATAGTAACCAGTCACAAAGTGGCAGTAAAGATTCCTTACCAGTGGAGAATAGTTCAGAAGAATGGAAATCCACACCTATGATTTATGAATCTACCCAGGCAAACTCAAAAAAAAAAGAAATGGAAACTATATCCAGATCACATGATAGCTCTAATTTTCGGGAAGATTATGACTCAGCTCGAGACCCTCAAACCAAGAGCCCGGTGAGACAAAGAATGAAGACCTCAAGGAAAGACATAGATCCTCTCTCCAACCTTGACGATGGACAACTATCAGATAGAGATTTCTTGGTTAAAGTATTTGCTGATTTAAAAAAATCTTTGAGAGACAACATTGATGAGATTAAACATTCGGTGGCCTCGATAGTTTCGAGAACAGAAAAAACAGAGAAAGCCATTGAGGAATTAAAAACGGAGTGCATTGACTCTAGAAAATCTCAAGACAGGGTGACTAATGAAATTAAAGTTCTGAAGGATAGGTTAGCAGATAGAGAGGACCGGGACCGCAGGAATAACCTGAAATTTAGAGGAATTCCCGAAAAGATAAAGCAGGATAAATTAATTAATTACGTGAAATCTCTCACTAGAAAAATTGCTCCCTCACTGGAAAATATGGAGTATTTTATAGAAAGAGCCCATAGATTGCCAAGGCCCTCGCATCTTTCGGACGATGTCCCGAGGGATGTGATAGCTAAATTTAGCTTCTATCAAACCAGAGATAAAGTGACAACTTTCTTAAGAGATAATAAATCCCTACCTCCACCTTACGACGGGATTAAAATCTTCACAGATATTTCTAAAGACACGATGCTGAAGAGGAAATCTTTGAAGCCTGTAACGGACATTCTACGTGCTAAGGAGATCTTGTACAGATGGGGTCGTCCGACCACTAGTGTTATTTTTACATACAAACAGAAATCTTTTGTTATTGAAGATAAGTCTGAGGGACTGAAAGTTTTGAGAAACTTACATCTAACTAATACTTGACGGGTCTTAAGTAGCTCTGTTTGACACTTTAAAGATTTAAGGTTGAATTAGGCACAATGGCCAAAACATTAGCCTTGTAGGAAGTTGAATAACGGTTCCCTTGAACCCTTCCTTATAGTATTGATCCTTACATAGTTCTTATTACTAGTTACATTCTGTGTTATAGTTTGCTTCATTTAATAGTTTTGTTTCTTTACCTACCTGTAGTAGTCTAGTTTCCCTCCTAATTCTCTCCCTTCCCTCTCCCTCACACTACCTCAACTTCATACTTTCATTGCAGCTAGCTTACGTACATTTTTAATTCTTCGTTGAGACAATGACCACCAGATACCTTTCACTAAATGTCCATGGGTTAAATACCCCTCAAAAAAGGTTCCATGTATGGAAAGAACTTGCGAGACATAAAATTGATTTGGCAGGACTTCAGGAAACTAAATTTTGCCTAGAAAATCCACCAAAGTTTACGAATAAACAATTTCCTCATATCTATTTCTCCTCGAACAAGAAAAAAAAGTCTGGAGTTGCCAATTTTGATTAGGGATACTCTTAAATTTGAAGAACTTGAGGTCCATAGAGATGATGAGGGCCGATATCTTATCCTGATATGTAAAATAAATGATACTCCTCACACACTTGTGAATTTATACGCTCCTAACAAAGGTCAAATTTCATTTTTAAAAAACTGTTCAGGACTATCCATGATCATAAGAAAGCAACCTCTTCATTTTTGGGGACTTTAACGCGGTTCCTAATGCTATGTTTGACTCTTCCAATAAAGCCAGGAATACCAATGTCCAGCTTGATCCATTATTTAACCAGGAGGAATTCTATGATGCATTCCGATGCATAAACTCGTCATCTATAGAATTTACTCATTTTTCTGACTCGCATAAATCCTTTGCTAGGATAGATCTAGTTTTGACAGATATCAATTCCTTGCAGAAGATTAAATCAATAGAAATACTTCCTAGATCTTGGTCGGATCACACTCCGATAATCTTCGTTACTACAGATGGGGCTTCTTATAGTGGGCGGAAACTCTGGAGAGCAAATTCTTTTCTATACCACCATCCAGATTATAAATCCAAAATTCAAAGTATATTACAATATTACTTTAAAGAAAATGATTTGGGAGATATGCCTATTCCAACTTTATGGACTGCCCATAAGGCACTGATTAGAGGTCATCTAATTCAATTAAATTTTCTCCTAAAAAGAAAATTAACTAAAGATACGGCTTCCATCATAAGTAAGATTAAAGACTTGGAATCGGAGGAGATTCGGACCAAGAAAAATTTCATCTTTGGTGACATTCTTAAATTGAGGGTTGAACTAAAATCCCTTTTAACTGCGGAATTTGATAAGGTTTCCCACATTGCTAAATCTAATTTTTATAATTGTACCAGCAAACCCTCCAAACTATTTGCCAAATTGATAAAAATACGAAGGGCCAAAACGAGAATTCTACAGATCAGGAATAAACCTAATTCTATAGTCAAATCCCCTGCAGAAATTTCAGATGCCTTTGAAGTTTATTACAAGAAGTTATATTACTTAGGAAAGGAGCCAGGGGAAGTTGATCCCTGTGCTGTGGAAATGGCTTCGTTTTTATACTCTATTCAACTTCCTTCTTTGACATTGACCAGTTAAAATTCCTAAACTTACCCTACACTGAAGCTGAAATCTCTGATACTATTGCGTCCCTAAAGAAATTTAAGTCTCCCGGGCCTGACGGGTTACAGAACGAATACTATATTGCCTTTAAAGATATCCTTGTCCCATATTTAACTAGGTTAATCAATTTCCTCACTACTGACCAGAGTAGTCTTCCCAAGGAAATGCAAGAAGCAGTGATTACGGTTATCTCAAAAGATAAGGGTGATACTGAGAATGTAGCTAACTATAGACCCATATCGCTCCTGAATTCAGATCTAAAAATTATTAGTAAAACTTTAAATAACAGACTAAAACAAGTTATCTCGACACTCCTCCACGGGGATCAAGTGGGTTTCGTTCAGGGAAGGGGAACATCGGATGCTACGAGACGGGCGTTAAATTTAATAGATTTTATAGAGAGAACTGGGACTCCAACCCTAGTGGTCGCTGTCAACGCGGAGAAAGCGTTCGACAGGGTCTACTGGGGGTTCCTCTTTGAGGTTTTGAGGAGGTTTGGCTTTGGGGGTAATATAACTAACTTAATTCATTCAGTTTATTCTAATCCGAGTGCGAAAATCATAACAAATCACTTTTTGTCAAAAGACATCTTGCTAACGAATGGTACACGTCAAGGTTGTCCCCTTTCCCCTTCTCTCTTTAACCTCTTTATTGAGCCGTTAGCGGAAAAAATATGTACTTATCCTTTGATAAAAGGCATTCCCATTTCTATGAGACAATTTAAGATTAGTTTATTCGCTGACGATATCCTGGTAACTTTGACTGATCCCATAAATTCTTTACGATATCTCCTTGACACAATTGATAAATTTTCTCAAATTTCCCATTATAAGATCAATTTTGAAAAAGACTCAGGTGTTACACTTAAATATAGATCAGGACCTCCTTGACTTGTTAAAACGCGAACACTCTCTCTCGTGGGAAAAAGAATCTATAAAATAAGGCATAAGGCATCTAATTAAAGATATTTCTGGAATTGAGGTTCTTCTATCTCCTGAGTTAGTGTTGCTTTTGGTTGGGTTGGATTCTCTTCCAAAACGTATAAGGCCACTTACGATTCATATTCTTTTAACAGCAAAAACTATGATTGCCTCACTTTGGAGAGAATCTACAGTCCCATCTATACAGGATGTCATAGGCAGAATTGCATCTCATAATTCTTTTGAATATTCATTCGCTATTAGAAATGGCCTACAAACCAAATATCAGAAGAAATGGGCATTGTGGAATATAAAATTTCCATCTCCGTTCTTAAAGTCAGCCAAAGTCCCCCCAGATAACTTTCTCTAGGCTTCACCACTGGACTGTATGATGGACTCATTGTCTATAGCTTGTACTATAGTAAGTGTCTATAGCTACCTTTCCCCTCCTTCATTTCCTTTCCTTTCTCCCTTATATTTATCTGCTGAAGAGCAGTTCTTCATAACTTGACTTCGCTTGAGATTCTTGGTCCTTAGTATTGATTGCCTTTAGTTATACTATTTCATAATTACTTCCCAAAGTATTATATGGAGATGTGTAATTCTTTGTTTCCCTGTTTACTTTCATTGTTCTCTTTTGGTGCTCTGTATTTGATGAAATTGATTGTAATAAGGTAATCTCTTCATATTATACCTTTGACTTCTCTACTTCTTATCAGTTTGCTGTACGACTGTATTTGATTATTATACTTTGTACTTGATTTATTGAAACTCGAATAAAAATTATTTGAACATAATGCTATATGGAGGGATGTGAGGCTGCATTATACCATATGGAGGGATGTGAGGCTACATTATACTATTTTGAGGAATATGAGGCTGCTGAATAATATATGTAGGATAATGGGGGTGCATTATATTAATTGGATGACTATTGGGGCTTCCTTATGAATTGGGGTCTATGGGCTTTATTATAATACATACAGGACTATGGGGGTACATTGTAATATATGGAGGAATATGGGGATGCATTATAATAATTGGAGGACTATGGTTGCATGAGGAGAAACACCATATAAACCAAGATGGGGGATGGGCAATATTCCAGTAGAAGGACCATGTTTTGCAGGATGTGGGACATTAGTACAAAATGGAGAGGGGAGGGGTCAATTTGTGAGTCTTTAAATTATTTATTTAGAACGTTACACAGGGCCCATACATCTGACCGACGTGCACGCGGGAGGGTGGGGTTTCCCAGGTCTAAGTTTCGCACCGGGGCCCACCAGACTTTAGTTGCACCACTGACCATTATATTTTATGTTGGAGCTCAACTGTAAAACTGCAATACTGGTGTTTCAATTTATCTTTATGTCTTCTACTTCACGGATGAAATATATATTTTAAAAATTAGAATTTCATGGCAGTAGCAATAACAAAAATGTTTGTTGTTGTAATTTTTTATTTCTCTAATTTTAATAGAGAAAGAAGGGGGCAATTCAAATTTGTACTTAAAAAAATAAATATAATAATAATGTTTGTTTTTAAAGTCCACATTAAGGTAACTAGAACTGTGGTTGTCTTGTACTGTGTACTACAGTACAATATTGCAGCAAATATTAAAAATCACAGGCTGATCTTCACAGGAGTGCCATCATAGCAGGTCATAGCAACTCTTTGGACTGCTTGCCTTAAAGGGAACCTGTCAGCTCGATTTAACCCCCTTGTCCTACCACTACCTGGCCCTGCACATTGCTACCACATCCCTAAGGCTGAAGGCACTCTGTGTGAGTGATTCGCATGAGTGCAATGCGACGGAAACTCACATTGCACTCAGAACAGTGTTGCCATACCAGGCAGGGCACACTGGTGCGTGTCCCCTGCGCTGAACTTGCACTGCGAGTCAAATGCGAACGCGTCTTTTACTTGTGAGGGGCTAATGGAAGTCTATGTGTGCGAGGAAACCTCGCACCCAGACAGAGCACTGTGCGAGTCACTCGCGCGTGTACTGTATTCCCGACACAGGAAAGCCAGATAACTATATATCTACAGATAAAGATCTGTAGATATAATAGCTATTTTGGGCTTTCTACTGCTTTAATAGGAGCATATTTTAAATTTCCCCGGGTTAAACGGCATATTAACTCCATCTGCAGCCTCTGTGCTGCATGTCAGCCAGGAGGCTGCAGATGCAGTTAATAAGCTGGGTATGTGTGTTTAACCCCATGGTGCTGTCATGCCAGGTTGTGTCTGGTCCACACTCCTGGA
>JARQOC010000006.1:468660606-468699641 GCA_033576535.1 Allobates femoralis
GAAATACAAAAAAAGTACTATTGCATATCACATGATTAAAACTAACACACCTGATACAATTAAACTCATTCATATCAGGCAATAAGTCCCACAATTGCATGATGTAATAAATCACTATCGCATAGAGCACTATTCACATTGCAGCTAGGGAAAGCGTACTGACAATGCAATTTAATAGTATGCAAAAAATACATAGCAAAAACCTTTCATCAAATATATAACCTATTAAACACTATAATTTAAGACATGTAATAAAAATTATTTTCAATAAATATAAAATCATTTTTGAGGTTCATATCTTTTGGTGATTTTGAGTCTAAAGTCAGTATCCAGTTTGCCTGTCTTAACAATAAAAGCTTTTGACAGTTCCATCCCCCCGACCTGTTTGGACACTGCTTCCAGGGCTAAAAAATTTAAACTGTCAGTATTTCTTTGATTTTAGCTCCAGAATAAGTCGCATTTTCATTATTAATATTATTAAAATGTTCACAAACTATTTTTTTTAATCTTTCTGATGGTACAGCCAATGTACAGTGGGTACGGAAAGTATTCAGACCCCTTTATATTTTTCTCTCTTTTATTGCAGCCATTTGGTGAATTCAAAAAAGTTCATTTTGTTCTCATTAATGTACACTCTGCACCTCATCTTAACTGAACAAAAACAGAAATGTAGACATTTATTCAAATTTAGTAAAAAAAGAAAAACTGAAATATTACATGGTCATAAGTATTCAGGCCCTGTGCTCAGAGATTCATATTTAAGTTACGTGTTGTCCATCTCCTTGTGATCCTCCTTGAGATGGTTCTACTATTTCATTGGATTCCAGCTGTGTTTAATTAAACTGATAGGACTTGATTTGGAAAGGCACACACCTGCCTATATAAGACCTCACAGCTCACAGTGCATGTCAGACAAAATGAGAATAATGAGGTCAAAGTAACTGCCCAAGGATCTCAGAGACAGAATTGTGGCAAGGCACAGATCTGGCCAAGGTTACAAAAGAATTTCTGCAGTAATCAAAGTTCCTACGAGCACAGTGACCTCCATAATCCTTAAATGAATGAAGTTTAGGACCACCAGAAGTCTTCCTAGACCTGGCCGTCCAGCCAAACTGAGCAATCGTAGGATAAGAACCTTGGTGAGAGAGGTAAAGTAGAACCCCAAGATCACTGTGGCTGAGCTCCAGACATGCAGTAGGGAGATGGGAGAAAGTTCCACAAAGTCAACTATCACTGCAGCCCTCCACCAGTTGGGTCTTTATGGCAGAGTGGCCCAACGGAAGCCTCTCCTCAGTGCAAGACATATGAAAGCCCGCATAGAGTTTGCAAAAAAACACATGAAAGACTCCCAGACTACGACAAATAAGATTCTCTGGTCTGATGAGACGAAGATAGAACTTTTTGGTGATAATTCTAAGCGGTATGTGTGGAGAAAACCAGGCAAGGCACTGCTCATCACCTGCCTAATACAATCCCAACAGTGAAACATGGTTTAAGTGGTATGTCTGAACAATATCTTAACCCACAATAGCCACTTCACCCCCGAACTCCGTGTACTCCTCTTCCTTTGTTTTAATTGGTACGTTTGAACTATATCTTTTTTTTTTTTTTTTTTTTTTTTAAATCTTTATTGAAAACAACAAACAAACATCCACACAAGTTCAGCAAATAAATGACAGGATGCATTCCCGCGTGAGAGCCCCCCACTAGAAGAGCATAGAACTAACAGAACTAACAGAGCAGGCAGAGAACTGCATGGGCTTCACATATTAGAATGCTTCAAAAGTATAGAAATTAAGTGAGCTGAACCTCACAGTACACACCAAAGTACTATTGAAGTAAAATATAGATGCAAACAGAGTTGAGACATATAAGCTACAAAAGAAGAGCATGGAAAAAAGGAAGACAGAGGAGAAGGATGGAGAGAAAAAAAGGAGGAGAAGAAAGTAAGAGAAAAAGGGGGGAGAGAAGAGTGAGGAAGGTAAAGAGCGTAGTTGGTGGAAGGGAAAGCAGCAAGAAAGGAGGAGTGGGCAGCACGTCTCAGGCACAGACAAACCCGCCCAAGGACTGTCCGCCTCCACCCTCAACTCCGGTACAGCCCCCAAAAAGCAGACTTTTAAGTGGAGAGCAGGTCAGCAAATTCCGTGGACTCCTTAAACTTGAGCCACTCCTGCCATGAGCGAAAATATTTCACCAGCTGGGCTTCCGAGTGAGCAGGTAGCCTCTCCATCCTACAGATATGGTCCATTTCCATCAGCCAGTCAAGTAAACTGGGGATCGTTTTAGATTTCCACTTTCTCGGGATAATCGACCTGATAGCGGCCACGGAATGCCGAAGTAGACCTTGTTTAATCCCTTTGAAAGTCCATGGAATCATGGACAAGAGACCAATCTGTGGACATCATGGAACTCCAGTAAACTGCTCATGAATCCGAAAAATCTTGCAGCAAAGAGCTTGTATTGGAGGGCAGCTCCAAAAAATATGTAACATGGAGGTGCCAACTGCGTCACATCTCCAACAACCAGCTGGGACATGTGGAAATATTGTGCGGATGTCTTTTATGTACCAACATAAAAATGATCTTGAAATTCTGTTCCTGTAATTTACAAGGAAGCGGACGTTTATGGGTGCAAAGAAACGCTTTGGACCAATCCTGTTCCGAGAACGTCTCCCCAATTTCCCTATCCCATGCTCCCACAAACCAAACCGTGGTAACTTCCTCTGAGGCAATCAGCATGATATATATATCGGTAGCGATTCAAAGCCAGAACAATCCCTGGACAGCACAGAAGAGGGGCCAGACGAGGAGAGGAACGATCGGAGTTGCAAGAACTCAAACCAAAGAATTCTCTGATCTGGGAATCGGGAGCGAAGCTTCGACTGGGGGGGCAAGGTGAGGGCACCCAACAGAGTCTCTTGAGCCCTATGCTTCTGAGATGAGGTCCACATCATGAATCTCTCAACACGGACCGCCAGCAGGAATTCGGGATTGTCAAATAACGGTGTCATAGGGCCTCACTTGCCTGAGATTTTAAATTTGACGCACATCCTGTCCCAAAGATGCAACAAATAATTCGTTAAGATAGAAAGAGAGATACTGTTAGATCTTTTTAGACTTAACCAAGGCAGGGAAGTGAGTTTCCACTCTACGAATGCAACCTCAAGTCCAACCCACTGCTTTGAGTCAGCCTCGTGAAACCAGTTGACCACTCTAGTCAAAGTGGCCATTGCGTGATAAAGTTAAAGGTCCGGCAGACCCGTACCCCCAACCCTCTTGGGTCTCGTCAGATACCTGTGGGCCAGTCGAGGTTTGCCAATTTTCTAGACAAAGTTGGTCACAATCAGCCGAAGCTGTGAGAAAAAAGGTCTGGGCAGAGCTATTGAAACCGTGTGGAAAATGTAAAGCAATTTCGGGAGAACGTCCATTTTTAGAACGTTTCTCCTCCCAAACCAGGTCAATTTTTTATTGTTGTGTGACAAAAGATCGGCAGCTATACCCTGGAGTAGAGGCTTGTGGTTTAAGTTGAATAGTTGTGTAAGATCGGAATTAAGATTGATCCCAAGATACTTTAACGAGGCCCTGCACCAGTTAAAGGGAACAGACTGCAGTAGTCTAGATTTCCTTTTGGAGGGGAGAGATACGTTCAGGATCTCAGACTTAGAGGGATTGACCTTGAAATTTCTGACCTGAGCATATCTCTCAAATTCACGCAGAACAGATGGCAAGGATGTCTCTAGATCAGTGACATATAACAGAAAATCATCGTCGTAAAGGGCCAGCTTGCGGACCTCACCTCCGATCTAAACCCCATGGATATCTGGATTCTTTCTAAGACCTATCGCTAAGTGCTCCATCACCAGCGCATAGAGCAGGGGCGAAAGTGGATAGCCCTGCCGTGTCCCATTTCGAATGGAAAATGAGTTAGAGAGAATGCCGTTACAACGTATCTTAGCTGAGGGGATGGTATAAAGTGCCATAACCTTGTCTCTAAAACCAGGGCCAAATCCCACCCGCTCAAGCTCCAGTCCGAGGAAGGGCCAACTAACCCTATCAAAAGCCTTCTCTGCGTCGACTGACAACACACAGGCCAGGAGCTTAACTTTGTGTATATGGGAGTTCAGTAGAATAGTATTAATAGTGTTGTCCCTCGCTTCCCTATGAGGGACAAAACCCACCTGATTGTTGTTTATCAGCCAAGGCAGAAAAGGCGAGAGTCTAACTGCTAGTAGTTTAGGATAAAGTTTCACATCCACGTTGATTAGAGAAATCGGACGGTAGCTTGAGCAGAGTTTGGGATCCCTGCCCGGCTTGGGTATGACTGTAATAGTTGCCTCCAAAGATTGTCTTTGGAATGGTTGTTCTGAGGAGATGGCATTAAAAACTTTGGTTATAAAAGGGGCCAGGTCGGATATGAAGGTTTGGTAAAATTTGGATGTATAGTCGTCCGGTTCAGGACTTTTGTTGGGACTGCATAGTTTAGATGACTTCATCAACCGAGAAAGGCGCATACATAACTACAGCTACGTCTAAAGGCAAAGGGGGCAGAGCCGTGTCAATTTTTGCTAGGAGACACGGGTGGGCCGGGTCATTTAGGTTGTAAAGTGACTCGGAAAATTTCTCAAAAGTGGTTGCAATCTCTGTCTCGTTATCCTTCGTCTTAATTAAGGGGATAAAAGTGGTTAAGGTCCTCGGATGCAGCTGTCTAGCAAGGGGAACCCCACATTTGTCACTCATAATTTATATGGTTCATAAGGTGTATCCCTGAAGAAGAGGCTGGGACAGCCTTGAAACACGTTGAAATAAACACTGCTTCCATAAAGATCTTGGTCCATCTTCATTCATATACAGCAGCAAGGAATGTCTTCATGCTTTGTCTCTGAGAACCTCATATTAGGCACCTACGCTGCTGCAAAACATTATAGACACCTTAGCTGATACAGAACCTCCTACTGCATACCTCAGCTGCTGCAAATCATACCTTAGCTGCTACAGAACCTCATTAATTCACACTGCAGCTACTGAATAACATGCCTCAGCTGCTACAGAACCCCATAATTCACGCTGAAACTACTGCAGAACATGCCTCAGCTGCTGCAGAACCTCATAATACAGAACCTGTTCCTCTCTGTGTTTGCAATTCTGCAAGATGATCAACCTTTGTTGTGAACTGTGATACAGCAAGTGAGATCATATATATGAACATATCTAATCACATTCATAAGTGATAATCAATACACAGTGATCAATATTAAAAGAATATTATATGGAGGGCGGTGGAGTCAGAGTCGTGGAGTCTGTTTCCATTTTGGTGGAGTCGGATTTAGGGAAATTGAAGAGTCGGAGTGGGATGTTTGGCTTACTGACTTCACCGCCATGGTTATATGGTTATATTAGACAATCCATCATCAGTTCATTACATCATAAGAAATGCCTATAGTGCATTGCATGTAAAGGGAAAAAAAACCCTTGATACAGTAACACCATAATTACAGTTTAAGTGACCAATAAAGTGCACATGTGCATGATTTAACTAAGGATTTGCATAACTCACTCATCAGGTGCAATAAGAAAAACCATGGCGGTATCGGCTTCCAGCACATACAACTCTGCATGTCTGTGATGTCACACATTCACTGTCCAATTAGGAGTATAGTTATCACACATGTGCACTAGTACTCGGGAAACAGGCATGCCATCTTTATTACTGTTACACCACAATTATCGCAAACCACTGAGAATCTATCCTGCGCATGTGTATGGCCAGCTTAAAGGGAACCTGTCACCCCCTTTGGGCGTTCTAAACTGTGCGCACCAGCTGTAACATGATGTAATTGGGGTTCCCGTAACCCCTCTATGTGCCCAGATGTCCCCCTGCACCTCAGAAATACACTTTTATTCTTTCCCGTGCTGTATGGTAATGACCGCTGAAAAGGTCCGGGGGTCTGCTCTCTGTGGTCCTTGCGGCCCCCTGCCGGAAATGCCCGCCTGGCTCTTTTGAAATTGCCGCCCCTCCTGCGTATCGCCGTTGATTAACAGGCAGTACTCTCGCGCCTGCGCAGTGCCGCTGGTCACCGTGCGCCATTGAAGATGCACAGTGCCCGAAGACCTGTGAGATTTGTGATGTCTCGCCCCTGTGTAGTAGAGTCTCATGAGACATCGGGCACTGTGCCTCTTCAATAGATGCTCCACTGCGCAGCTGCAAGAGTACTACCTGTCAATCAACGGCCATACACAGGAGGGGCGGCAATTTCAAAACAGCGAGGTATTCCAGGCAGGGGGGCGGCGAGGGCCACATACAGCAGACTCCCCGGACCTTGTCAGGATCATTACCATACAGCGCGAGACAGAATATGGGTGTGTTCACACACTGCGTATTTGCTGCGTATTTTTACGCGAGTGCTGTTGGGAGTTTTTGTAGCCAAAACCAGGAGTGGAACAATCAGAGGAAAAGTCTAATAGAAACAACTGCTCCACTTCTTATATTTAATCACCCACTGCTGGTTTTAATCAATAAGTGTATTTCTAAGGTGCAGGGTGACATCTGGGAACGTACACCTCGTACACACACGGCTCCGCTCCGTACACCTCGTACACACACGGCTCCGCTCCGTACACCTCGTACACACACGGCTCCGCTCCGTACACCTCGTACACACATGGCTCCGCTCCGTACACTTCGTACACACACGGCTCCATTCTGTACACCTCGTACACACGCGGCTCCACTCCGTACACTTCGTACACACACGGCTCCGTTCTGTACACCTCGTACACACGCGGCTCTGCTCCGTACACCTCGTACACACATGGCTCTGCTCAGTGGCGTAACTTCAGGCCCAGGGGCCCCGATGCGAAGGCTCCAACGGGGCCCCCAATTATTGCAAATCTTTAATAGTATTAGTCTTTTTCTATAGGCCAAAGGGACTTTTGGGGCCCCCCTAGGCTCCAGGGCCCGGGTGCGATCGCAACCCCTGCACCTATTATAGTTACACCCCTGGCTCTGCTCTGTACACCTAGTACACAAGCGGCTCCGCTCCGTACACCTCATACACACACGGCTCTGCTCCGTACACTTCGTACACACATGGCTTCGCTCCGTACACCTCATACACACGCAGCTCTGCTCCGTTCACCTCGTACACATGCGGCTCTGCTCCGTACACCTTGTACACACATGGCTCCACTCCGTACACCTCGTACACACACGGCTCTGCTCCGTACACTTCGTACACACATGGCTCCACTCCGTACACCTCGTACACATGCAGCTCTGCTCCGTACACCTCGTACACATGCGGTTCTGCTACGTACACCTCGTACACACATGGCTCTGCTCTGTACATCTAGTACACAAGCGGCTCCGCTCCGTAACCTCGTACACACGCGGCTCCGCTACGTACACACGCAGCTCTGCTCCGTACACCTCATACACACTCGGCTCCTCTCTGTACACCTCGTACACACATGGCTCTGCTCCGTACACCTCGTACACACGGCTCTGTGACTCACCGTAATCGGGTCTTCACGTCGCAGGCGTTGCTTCTCCCTGTCACGGTTCCGCGCCTGCATCTGTGGGACTCAGTGGTCCAGATCAATAATGGTTGGCTGAGCAGATATGGGTTAAATATTCTTATTGTGACGCCACCTGCGGGAATTCCGGTAATTTCACCAGCGCTGCTTGGGCCTCCTGGGGATGTACAGCAGCAAGATGGGACGCTCCCCACAGGATGAGCGGGAGTATCCGGAGCCAGGAACTGCACCTGATGTTGCACAGCAGCTTTGTTACTCTTAGCATGCGAAGTTAAACAGTTCTGAAAAAGTACAGACACCAGTGTTCTCTGTAACGGGTCTTTTACTGCAACCGGTAGATGATACAGGGTATACAGGTAACGGGTAACTGGGTGGACTCAGCAATGGCCGGTGTTGTTTCAGTGCTCCGCGGTGTTCCTCCGTTCTCAACTTCTCTAAATGGGTTGCCGATGTCGCCTTAGTGCACCAGTTCGGGTACAAGGAGGCTGCTTCAATTTCCCTGCCGGTGTAATTACTGCCAGTGTGACGGGAGCCTGATTCCTTATGGTGGATACTCTGCTGGCAAGACGGCTCTAAGTGCGGCTACAGTGAGGCACTCCTAGGAAGCAGTTCCTCCACTTCTGGTTTGCTGAGCAACGATGAACAACTTGCTAGCTTCGTAACCGGTGATCCGGTTGTTGATGGGCGCGAGTGTATTTTGGACCCGTTAGACGGTGGCCTAGGTTCCGGTTTGGGGCACCTGGTAATGGCGCCAACCGGTAGGTGGTCTGTAGGGCTGCACGGAACTGTGCAGAGCCCCTTCTCCTACGTTCCCCCCGACCACTTCTCTCTTTTTCTTCTACATTCTCATACACTCTACTCCTTCACTCCGCCCACCAGGACCTGATTGGCCCTCTATTCTAGTGTTGCATGTAGGGTATGGAGCTCTGAGTTTTAACCATGTCACTACTGAGACAGAGAATATTGCATCTTCAGTCAGGGATGCAATACTCTCCTGTGACACACTCATTGCGGGGCGCCACACTCCCCCTTGGGACATTACACTTGTCCCCAAGTGTCACGAAACCCCAACATTACAGAGAATTTTTGCATTTTTATTATAACAGGTAATAAACATTTTTTATTAATAACAGGTATGATTGTGTAGTTTTCTTCCCTGAGGGAGGCGCATGGCTTAGAACGTTACTAAATAAACAGCTTTATGCAGAAATAAACGGGTTACCCATTGCAGACCCGGCGGGTAGGGTTACTGTCCTTAATGTAAGTCCAGGCTTTACCGCCGGGCCGCTCTTCTGGCTTCAAACAAACGGGAAATGTTCATGACAGGGTTGTTGGTTTTAAGGGTGTAAACAACACTTTTTAACTCTGAGAGTATACCATCCCTCATAACCAGCATGGCGTTCATAAGTTATGGTTTCTCCACGGTAAAGGTCGCGGTCTGGATGTCCTTTTGGTAAGTGCGACTCAGCGTCCCGGCGACCCACAAAGATCTCCTCATACACCCCCTCCTCCCTGGCGAAACCCCACCCGGTAGACAGGTTAAATGATGTGACTCTACCTGTCTTGCGGAGTTCCTCCGGTAACGGGGGTTGGCGGCGGGCCTCTGCGCGGGCGCGTCGGTTCGCCTGTTCCTGTGCCCACCATTCTGCTCTACGGCACTGACGTACATCATCGTCGGACTGAGACGGGGTGTGGACGTAGTCCCAGCGACGAGTCGGAAGGCGGCAGGTCTGGAGCTGGAGGTAGGTGTGGACCAGTACCCGGACAAGGTGATTAGGGGGAGATGCCGCGGCAGCACTCGACCACTGGACCCGAGCTGCTTGCTCGGCAGGAGCTTCCGCGTCGTCCCCCTCCTCAGAACCGGCGTGGCTGAAGTCCTCAGGCTCACTGTGGACCTCGTCGTCCTCTTCCTCCACTTCCTCGACGACCACATCGGGTTCTGCGGCTAACGGGGACTCTTGGTCGAAATTCTCCTGGCAGGTTGACTCTGGAGCTGTGGGGTCTTCCTCTGGATCTCCCTGCGGGGCTTCCAGGCTGCCCGCCTCCTCATCTGCACGAGTAGGTAGTGGGACTTCCGCTCCGGTAACCAAGTAGGCCTCAAGGTGGTCAGCATCGGCCTCCGGTTCTGGAGAGGAACAGGTCACAGTCTCTGATTTGGTAGCGGGACAAGTGGTAGGTTCCGATTCCGGAACAGAACGGGTTTCAAGCTCTGGCTCTGGAGTGGAGCGAGTTACAGGCTCCGGCTCTGGAACAGGGCAGGTCGTGGGCTCCGGTGATGAAATAGGACAGGTTATGGGCTCCGGTGATGGAACGGGACAGGTATCAAGCTCCGGCTCTGGAGTGGAACAGGTTCTAATCCTCCGCTGGACAGCCTAATGCAGTCGGCTGGCAAGACTCGCACTCCAGCTGCGGATGGTCCATTCCGTGGTCTCCATCAGCTGCACCCTTAAGTCCTGCAGCGCAGCTTCCCAAAACTCGGGATCTCCGTCTATTGTGAGGACGGGACCCGGGTGGCCTATGGCTGCTCGAGCCTCTTCTTCGACCTCCTTCATCAAGTCATGGAGCTTTAGGCTGGCCATCTTCCTTCTTTGGAGAACCACACCCGTTCGGCCTGGTAACCGTTCTTTGAGCAGAGCTGTTGGAAAAGCCTCACTACACCCACTTTCTGGTGATTTTTGTAGTCCAGGGGTGGGCTGAAGTCTTTGGCCCGCCCCCATGGTTGTTTCCAGCAATCGAGGCGGACAAGAGTTTGGCGCCTCTGCCATAGCCCTCCCTGGGACAGCACATTGTGGTTCACATGGCGGGATCCGCCATCTTGGTCGCCATCTTGACCCAGTGGTAAAAAGGCGGGAAAAGTTTGTTTTAGTCGAAGAAAGTTCTTTTTGATGAAATAAAAGTTCTTTAAGCACACAATACCCGTTGGGAAACGGCCTGCTCGTATCCTGTTCGTGACGCCAACTTCTGACTCACCGTGATCGGGTCTTCACGTCGCAGGCGTTGCTTCTCCCTGTCACGATTCCGCGCCTGCGGGGCTCGATGGTCCAGATCAATAATGGTTGGCTGAACAGATATGGGTTAAATATTCTTATCGTGACGCCACCTGCGGGAATTCCGGTGATTTCACCGGCGCTGCTTGGGCCTCCGGGGGATGTACAGCAGCAAGATGGGACGCTCCCCATAGCACGAGTGGGAGACCCCGGAGCGAGGAGCTGCACCTCATGTTGCACAGCAGCTTTGTTACTCTTAGCATGCGGAGTTAAACAGTTCTGAAAAAGTACAGACACCAGTGTTCTCTGTAACGGGTCTTTTACTGCAACCGGTAGATGATACAGGGTATACAGGTAACGGGTAACGGACTGGGTGGACTCAGCAATGACCGGTGTTGTTTCAGAGCTCCGTGGTGTTCCTCCGTTCTCAACTTCTCTAAATGGGTTGCTGATGTCGCCTTAGTGCGTCAGTTCGGGTACAAGGAGGCTGCTTCAATTTCCCTGCCGGTGTAATTACTGCCCGGTGTCAGGGGAGCCTGATTCCTTATGGTGGGTACTCCGCTGGAAAGATGGCTCTAAGTGCGGCTACAGTGAGGCACTCCTAGGAAGCAGTTCCTCCACTTCTGGTTTGCTGAGCAACGATGAACAACTTGCTAGCTTCGGAACCAGTGATCCGGTTGTTGATTGGCGCGGGTGTATTTTGGACCCGTTAGACGGTGGCCCAGGTTCCGGTTTGGGGCACCGAGTAATGGCGCCAACCGGTAAGTGGTCTGTAGGGCAGCAGGGAACTGTCCAGAGCCCCTTCTCCTACGTTCCCCCTGACCACTTCTCCTCTCTTTTTCTTCTACATTCTCCTACATTCTACTCCTACACTCCGCCCACCAGGACCTGATTGGCCCTCTATTCTAGTGGTGCATGTAGGGTATGGAGCTCTGAGTTTTAACCATGTCACTACTGAGACGGAGAATATTGCATCTTCAGTCAGGGATGCAATACCCTCCTGTGACGCACTCATTGCGGGGCGCCACATCTGCTCCGTACACCTCGTACACACACGGCTCTCCTCCGTACACCTCGTACACACACGGCTCTGCTCCGTACACCTCGTACACACACGGCTCCGCTCTGTACACCTCGTACACACACGGCTCTGCTCTGTACACCTCGTACACATGCGGCTCCGCTCCGTACACCTTGTACACACACGGCTCTGCTCCGTACACCTCGTACACACACGGCTCTGCTCCGTACACCTCGTACACACACGGCTCTGCTCCGTACACCTCGTACACACACGGCTCTGCTCCGTACTCCTAATACACACACGGCTCTGCTCCGTACACCTCGTACACACACGGCTCTGCTCCGTACACCTCGTACACACACGGCTCTGCTCCGTACACCTCGTACACACACGGCTCTGCTCCGTACACCTCGTACACAGTCGGCTCTCCTACATCCACACTGTAAATCCCTCCTGACCCCACACAACCTTCACCTCATCCAGCACCATGACAACCAGAGGAGCTGATCATGTGACCCCTGACTCCTCCCCTCCATGTGACATCATCACAGGTCCTGTAAGCACAGAGCAGCCATATATGTAGAGTGCGGCTCTGCAGGTGGAGGTATGTGACCATTCCCCATTACTGGACAGCACAGTAACCCCTTCAGTGTATAATTTTTTTTAATTTTCTATCTTGGCATTACATGTCTTCACTGTGTCTTTTCTTCCCGTATCGCTGTACTAGGTTTTGTTGTTGTTGCATTTTGTCGCCATTAGTGATGAGCGAGTGGTGTAATATTCTCCCTCGTTATACTCGTAATGAGTACTTTTTAATACTCGCATATTCGTCCGAATAGCGAGTCCAATGTTAGTCAATGATAGGCCCCGCCCCCACACATCTGGCTGTAAAACAAGCATTTCCAGGGCAGGAGGGTGGGCTGTTTTGCGTTTCTACTACATAAAACACCTTGCAGTGCCCCCCGGGAGACCCTAACATTCAACCTGCTTTCACTGAGGTGCCAGCTGCCATTGTGCACTGAAGGGAGCTGTCAATATATGTCAGATCGATAACGATCCACACATTACTCACGAGCACCAGCGATACTCACCGAGTAATGAGTATCATGAATAATGTACTATCCGTGGGAGTAGTTTATAGTAACTAGTCGCCATCAGTATGTGATAAATGGTCACCGGATCCATCCCCAGATTTGTGCTACCAGTCCGAAGAAAACAAAAGAAGAAATATCCAAATAGTATATCTCATTATATGTTTCCTCTTATTATCTCCATTATTACACAGGATCTTTATGATGTTACATCGTCATCTTCTCCCCATTCAGGTCCCTACAATATCGGATCCTCTCACATCTTCTATACAAGAGAATTCTCCTGATTGACCATCAAGGATGGATCTGGACAGGGACAAGATGGCGGAGAGGATCTTCCACCTCACCCTAGAGATCCTCTTCCTTGTTACTGGAGAGGTGAGAGATTGTGATGACAATGTCACATGACATCATTCTTATCTATGGACAGAATAACAGATGACAGAACTGGAGAGGTGAGGACTCTGGAAATGTCTGGAGACTGGAGATTTATTAATGTGTCTCTCCATAACCAGGATTACACAGTAGTGAAGAGCTCTAGTGATCTGTGCTGTCAGGACCCTATGTCTGAGGGAAGAGCCCTGAGCCCAATCACGGGGCCTCCACCTCACCCCCCGATACATGAGGACATCAATGACCAGAAGATCCTACAACTCACCTACAAGATGATTGAGCTGCTGACTGGAGAGGTGACACTGCTGGGAATGCTGCTGCTGGGACATTATACAGTAACGCTATGAAGGGATCGGGGGATGATGACAATGGTATCATTGTATGTGTCAGGTTCCTATAAGGTGTCAGGACGTCACCGTCTATTTCTCCATGGAGGAGTGGGAGTATTTAGAAGGACACAAAGATCTGTACAAGGACATAGTCATGATGGAGGTTCCCCAGCCCCTCACATCACCAGGTAATAGACAGGACTAAATACACACGGCCTATAATGATCTGTATGTAAAGAATGAATTCAGTCCTGTATGTGTCTCCTCCAGGTCTATCCAGTAAGAGGACAACACCAGAGAGATGTCCCCGTCCTCTTCTCCCACAGGACTGTAAACAAGAAGATCCCGATGTTCCTCCGGATGATCAGGTAGATGGAGAGAAGGTGTGATGAGATCTCCCTATGATGTGTAGACGGCTGTGAAGGTCTTGTGCTCAGTCTTGTTTTATCCTCCAGTATTCTATGTTTTATACTTGTGTAATGAGAACGGTGGAGATGGCAGATTACAGCTGATCATAGATGGGACTTCTCCATCTGTCTGTGACATTTACAATATTTATTTCAGGGTGAAGATCTGCCCCATATTAATACTACAGAGACATATGTGAGGGGTGATGATGATCTGCCCCATATTAATACTACAGAGACATATGTGAGGGGTGATGAGTGGTGTAAAGAGGAGATTCCTACAGATGACTGCCCAGGTGAGTAGTGACCACTAAATGCAGAGAAGTCACAGATTATTCTGAGTCAAAAGCTCTGGCTGATTTATCGGTGGTGTAGTCCAGCCATACAGTAATTGTGTGCTCATCATTCTGCCAGTAAGCCCCTGCATGCTCTACTTATCAAAACTTCCTATTACTTTGGTTACTTTTCCAGATTAGTTTAACAGCTCTTTTCCAGATTATTGCCTCCACTGAACGTGTGAGACTTAATAAGAACCTGTTGTGTTCCCAACATCTGTAAGTATGGAGTTAATATGAAGGTTAAAAGTGTTCTAAAGATGCCAGGCCACTATATTGCATGCACAGCTACTATGAGGAAATAGCTTTATCCCTCCTGTTATCCTTTCAGTTATAATTGAGGTGCAACCGACATTGCTTTAATCATCAATGAGTGAGTGATGGCCGCATTGAGTAAAGCATACTGCACGCTATGAGGATTCACAAGTCTGCTGTCACGTAGAGTGGCTGTATACTTGTACCATAAGATCAGACAACTCCTTTAACCAGTAAGGAACTTACAGAAAATAGAATGCAGAAATGAAAGATTCTTATTTTTGTCGAAAATAAGGATGTAGCCCCAATTTTTTTCAGCTTCACAAGGATAATAGGAATTAATGGACCCACTTTTTATTTTGCATCTTATTCTAAAACTTCTCCTGAACCAACAATATCTTATATATGGTAGCACAGTACTCTTTGGGCACATGACAGGACTCAGATTGCTTAGAACCCAGATTTTTCTGGGATAGTTTACGAGTGTCGCTTGCAGACCCCTAAAGTGCCAGAACGGCAGAAAATCCATAAAGAGGCTCCATTTTCCTCAGGGGTTTAATTTATAGGAATACTGACTGTTTTGACCCCATAGGAATTTTTCCAGTAGTTAGCATGCAATAAATGTTGCAGTTGAAAATTGCAAATATTCCAATTTAGTATCCAATGTATAGTGCCTAGATTGAGTCTAGAGAAAAGACATGTTGTTTAGGACATTGTATTGCTTAATATATAGTGCCCAGCTTGAGCTTCTGGAGACTTGCACTCTACGAATTGTTAAAGGGGTTGTCCACTACAACCAGTGCTGAAAAATGGCTGTAAAATAGTCGTAATAAGGGTTAGGGGATGCAAATGGAAACAAAATGAGGAAATGAGGGTAAGGCAAGTGACTAAGGCGGCCGTCACACGCTAAGATATCTTGAAAGATATCGCTTGAACGCGCCTGATTAAACATCGCGTGAACGATGTCTCTGCGTGTGACGGCAAGATACGACGAGCGAGAAGTGTTCAAATCGCAAGATCGTAATCTGAGCTCCGGAGCTCAGATCTTGCGATGAACGATTTCACGATCTGTCTCATCGTGGTGTATAACACCACGATGAACGATCTCCCAGCGGCAGAGCCTATGCTGGGAGATGGTATCTATGGTAAAAGTCGGGTTACTAAGCGATGCGCGGCGCCTAGTAACCCGATGTGTACCGTAGTTACCAGCGATCTCGCTGCTCCACATCGCTGGTGAGTCTGTCTGTGTGACATCTCACCAGCGATGTGAGCGATATTGTAAGCGATCGCGCGTGCACGTGATCGCTTACAATATCGCTAGCGAGATCGTAGCATGTGACGGCCTCCTTAGGCTACTTTCAAACGTAGTGTATTTAGTGTGTCTTACTACATTTACGCAGCACTATTTTACACTTGTGTAAATGCAGTGAAACGCATCCTGGAAACGCATTCCAGCAGAAGCTATGGCTTTTGGTGAATTCCATTTACACGTCGCGTAATACCGCATATTTTTGCGCACGGACTTTCACTGCAAAAGTGCATGCGCAAAAAGAATTGCCCTGTCAATTCTTTTGCTCCTTTTCCCATAGGCCACATCATAAAATGGACTCCGGAAAAGCGCGCTGGAAAAAGCGCGGCATGTGAATGCAGTCACGCTTTTTTGCGCTGTATGCACGCAAAAAAGCGCCACTGCATAAATACATGCTAATTACGCTATATGAGAAGGTAGCCTTAAAGGGAATCTGTCAGGTTAAAAATCCATATGAAGCTTCTATCATTTTCTAATTAGTTTCTCTAAGCTCTCTATTCATATATTTCTATTATTTATGCTTCAAAAAAACTTCAAAATAAAGAGATTAATTCCATCTGTCAATCACAGTGAGTTCTCTGCTGCCCACTCCCCAGGGAATGAATATCAATGTATCACTACACAACTCTGCCCTCCTCTCTGATCTGTCTGTTGTGTGACTCATTGCACTGCTCGCAGACAAAGGAGGGGGGTGGAGGTGTGAGCGTAGATGTAGCTCTGACCTTTTTATGTCATTATGTGTATTTGAGACGTGTAGTGTTTGCAGTCTGAGATATTTCTAAGTGATTATAAAAACGTTTGTTCATTTGAAAACCAACCATATAATAGAAATCTTACAAACAGTGCAGGACAAAACACATACCCCTCCCCAGCCCAGAGCCCAGAGGGGAGGGACAGAACACCAGCTTTGGATATGCGTGGATATTTAAATAACACCTATACAGCAGCCGGACTATTTGACTGATAATATAGCGGAGAGGACTAATGTACCAGCTCCCTGCAGGGTGTGAAAATGCTTATAGCAATCAAGCTACATATGGAAGATTCTCCCTATGCACATTGCATTGTGTATTTGGTGCGGATCCACAGTGGATCCGCATTAGGTTTGCAGCCGTGTGTTTTCCCAGCTATGCCTATGGGATTTGGGATTTGGGATGTCCTGTCCTGCTTATTTTCTCCGCTGCAAATATGCTGCATATTTGATTGAGGAAAAACCTCCAGCATGCTAATTCTTGCTGCGGATTTTACCTTGTATTTCACCCATAGATCCTCATGTTAGTTCAAACTACACAGCAGTGTTCGCACAATGCATATTTGTTGTGTATTTTGAGCCAAAATTGCATTAAAATCCGGAGCTACTGATAGTGTTGAGGGGGGAGGGGAGCAGGATTTGACTTGGTTATTTCTTTTTTTTTTGACCAAAGTATCCAAACTTTATTGAAATAGACACAAACAACCTACAAATCCACACAAAAAACGCATCAAATATGCACCGTGCGGACAGGGATAGTTTTGGTGCGTTTTTCTGATACTAGTTCAAAATGTGCACCACAAATTCAACGTGCTCGACCTCCCCTCCCCCCCATCCAAAAAAGAAAACAAAAAAGAGACCTGGACGAGAAGAATAACCCTTCTTTCCGAGGTGGTGCTGGTGCAATAGCGGCATTGGCCACTTCGCCCTCCTCCGCCTTGTTCTTCCACTGAGCTCCCGCTGTCTGCTGGGAACGCCATAAGCTGAGCCTCTGCCAGCGTGCACTTATTGACTCATTTTCTGGTCATCATAATGGGAGACCCAGACAATGGGGTTAAGGGCACTGCCCTCCGGAGGCCACACTAGGTACTACAAGTTTGTAGACACCGCCCCCTCCGCTTATAAACCCCCACCGCAGGGAATATCCTCAGTTTTTAACTTAGTGTGCTCGGAGGTATCACACGCTTTGCTTGCACTTCACTGCATTCTCACTACTTACGTGATGGCGTCTGAAGACAAGGTAATATGGTCCCTGTCGGGGACCTTCGGCAGTCTCCCTGCTCACCCTTAGGGAACACGCAGGTCGAGGTACCGGAGGGCCTAGAGCCTGGACACTTTGTGTTCTCCCAGTACGCTGTCGCACTCCTTCCCATCCCTGTTTGGGGGCTCTGGAAAGTGGGAGACTGGAGCCTTGCACAGCTCCGCTCCGTCCGAGGCCTCCCTAAATGGTGCTTACAGACCGGACTGGAGCCAGCCCAGTCCGAGGCCTCCCTAAATGGTGCTTACAGACCGGACTGGTGCTGCACCCCCGTCCGAGGCCTCCCTAAATGGTGCTTACAGACCGGACCGGCACTGAGGCACCTTGTGTGTCTCCGGTGTGCCTGGGGGTAGTGTCGGCACTATATGTGTTGGGACACTCAGACCGCGCGCAACCCTCGGGTCCGCGGTTCTGGCGGTGGACCCCGTGCTGGGGCCACTCTGGCTGACCGCCCTGTGTCTCACAGGGGCTGCGGCTGTCGGCTCCAGACTTTGTCTGCAGCCTTAGTATTGTGTTTTGTGTCACGGTACTTTCCCGTGCTGCGGGCCTCGGCGCCTCCATTACTGGGGCTGCCTGAGGAGATGGAAGCAGCCCAGGCGGTGACGTCATTAATGGGCGTGCGTGTGGCTTCCCGCGTGTTTTCGGCTCCGCCCACAGTTGATTTGTCGGCGGCCATCTTCCCCTCACTTCCCGGCTGGGATCTGCTTGGAGTGCACGGCTGCACTCATTACAGGGGAGACCGGAAGACTCGCGGAGGCCACACACGCACACACCGCTTCCTCCGCCGCATTACTGCGGTCGGTAAGCCGCCGGTTGTACCGGTTTTTTCTTTAAAGATTGGCTTATTCCCCCTGCTGTGGGAATGTCCTCAGCTGGGAAGAACGCTGCTGAGGCGGCCAGTAACACCACTACCTGTGCTACATGCAACGGGACACTGGTGGAGGGGTCCTGCAATAACTGCGGACGCCCAGAGGCCCGGGCTGATACTGCTGAGACAGCAGCTTCGGTGCTGTACCCTGTGGTCCATGTGGGCCCAGGGCCATGGGAGACACAGAACAAGATAAATGAATCTATGTTATCCCAGCTGTCCTCCATGTCGCAATCCCTGGAGGTACTGACCAGGAGACTGGAAAATCCAGCGGCTCCTTCACATTACCCCAGGGTGTCCCCTGCCTCAACTATGAGACCCCTTAAGCGGACTCGACGTGAGGATTCACCCGAGCTCCAGGCTCTCTCTGAGGAGGAGCGTCTCTCTGAGGGGGATGAGGATGATGGGGGTTCATTACTAGGGTCCGTGTCAGAACCACCAGAAGGGGTGGAGGATCTGGTGTCCTCCATCAACGAGACTTTGCGTCTCGTGACACCCCCTGAGGAGGTGAACGTTCACCCGAAGGAGGTCTACCAATGGCTGCGGCCGGAGGCTAGACCAAGTGGTTCCTTTATGGACCACGCTAACTTTGGAAGGGTGGTTAGAGCGCCCAGGATTCATCCTGGACGGCGTTATGTCCGTAAATCCAAGGACAATCGCTTCCCCTTCCCTGAGGAGGTGCTTCAGGAGTGGTCGCAGTCCCCTAAGGTGGACGCTTCCATGACCAGGATTGCTGCACGCTCCCTATTTTCTGCCTCTGATAGCTCCTCATTGAAGGATGCGACTGATAGACAGGTCGAGCAACTCGCCAAGTCTTCTTATGAGGCTGTGGGGTCTTCATTTGCCCCTAATTTTGCCGCGGTCTGGACTCTGCAGGCGATCACCTCCTGCTTGGATGGTATCGCGGACCTGGCAGGGTCCAGTTCAGAAGTCCTGGCGCTTACTGATAGAGCAAGGGCCTATGCGGATTACGCCAGGACGGCAATACTGGAAACGGCAAATCGCTCCGCTGTGGCTTCGGCCAACGCTATAGCGATCCGCAGGTTATTGTGGCTGCGTCTTTGGGACTCAGATGCCACGTCTAAGAAGATTTTGCAAAATCTTCCGTTCTCTGGCGACAGGCTTTTTGGTACCGAACTGGACAAGCTGATAAAGGATTCTGCGGAGTCAAAGATTCCACAGAATAAACCTAAGCCACGGTATACCGTGAAGAGGAACCCAAAACAGTGGTCCTTTCGGTCCAGTTCACAACCATCAGCATTGTCTGCCCGTGCGGACAGAGGGAACAAGCCCTCTACTCAGTGGCGTCCCAAGGGTCGCCAGAAGAAACCGGCGGGGGCAGCGGCTGCCACCCCCAAACCCACTTCCGCATGACTCGCTCTCTCATCCTGCCTCCCCACAGGTAGGGGGCCGCCTGTCTCCTTTTCGGGACAGATGGCTACTCCAGGTCCAAGATCAGTGGGTACGAGATATAGTCTCCAGAGGCTACAGGATAGAGCTGACGTCTCAGCCGGCACACCGATTCCATCGATCGGTCCCGTCTCCAGAAAAAGCTCAGGCTTTTCATCTGGTGTTGGAGGGTCTCCGCAGAGACGGAGTAGTGGTCCCAGTGCCTTCCGGAGAGGGGTTCCGGGGTTTTTACTCCAACCTCTTTATCGTCCCAAAGAAGGACGGCTCTTTTCGCCCGGTTCTGGACCTCAAGTTGTTCAACCGTCACGTGTTGGTTCGGAAGTTCCGCATGGAATCCCTGCGCTCCGTGATAGCGGCTGTGTCACAGGGGGACTTCCTAGCGTCCATAGATATCCGGGACGCTTACCTTCACGTGCCCATTGCACCAGCTCATCAACGCTGGTTAAGATTCGCAGTGGGGGAAGAACACTACCAGTTCGTGGCTCTCCCTTTCGGTCTGGCTTCGGCTCCGCGGGTGTTCACAAAAGTGATGGCCTCTATGATGGCTCTCCTGCATGTGCAGGGACATGCCGTCATCCCCTATCTAGACGACCTTCTGGTCAGGGCGCCATCGGAACACCTGTGTCGGGTGAGCCTGGAGGTGACCATGAAGTCTCTGGAACATTTTGGGTGGCTTCTCAATGTTCAGAAATCGACCCTGGTTCCGACCCAGTCACTGACATATCTGGGCATGGACTTCCACACAGACTCAGCCCTGGTGTCTCTGCCACGAGCCAAACAGTTGGCCATCCATTCCGGAGTACAACAGGTCCTCCTGTCACCACAGCCATCCATACGGGTGTTGATGAAGCTGGTGGGGCGTATGGTGGCAGCAATAGAGGCGGTGCCTTTCGCACAGTTTCGCCTCCGTCCTCTCCAGCTGGAGATTCTCCGCAGATGGGACAAGAGGACGATTTCTCTGAATCGGCTGGTGACTCTTTCTCAACCGACCAGGGATTCCCTGCAGTGGTGGCTACTGCCACGTCACTTGTCTCGGGGCCGGTCTTTCATCAAACCATCTTGGTTAGTGGTGACCACCGACGCCAGTCTGACGGGCTGGGGGGCGGTGTTCTTACACCACAGGGCCCAAGGCCTCTGGACTCAGTCGGAGTCGGCGTTGCAGATCAACGTGCTGGAGATCAAGGCGATCTATCTGGCGCTCCTGGCGTTTCAGAGATTCCTCTCAGGACAACCCATTCGGGTTCAGTCCGACAATGCGACGGCCGTCGCATATATAAATCATCAGGGAGGAACCAGGAGTGCACAGGCTCTGGCCGAAGTCCACCGCATCCTATCCTGGGCGGAGGACAACAACTGCCTGATTTCCGCAGTTCACATCCCAGGGGTCGAAAACTGGGAGGCCGACTATCTGAGCCGGCAGGGGATGGACGCCGGAGAGTGGTCTCTTCATCCGGATGTCTTCCGAGACGTCTGCAGCAGATGGGGCACTCCGGATGTGGATCTGATGGCCTCACGGCTGAATCATCAGGTGCCGCAATATATGGCGAGGTCGTGGGACCCTCAGTCTCTGGGAGCAGACGCTCTGATCCTGAGTTGGTCCAGATTTCATCTGCCGTATGTGTTCCCGCCTCTAGCTCTGATTCCCAAGGTGCTGTGGAAGATCAGGTCGGAGTGCAGAGTGGCCATTCTAGTGGCTCCGGATTGGCCCAGGAGGTCCTGGTATCCAGACCTGTGGCAGCTGTCAGGCGGACACAGGTGGGCTCTTCCAGATCGCGCAGATCTTCTCGCGCAAGGCCCATTCTTCCACCTCAATTCCAGGGCCCTCAGATTGACTGCATGGCTCTTGAGGCCTGGCTGCTGACGTCCAGGGGTTTCTCCTCTACAGTGGTTGCCACTATGAATCGGGCTAGGAAACCTGTTTCGCGGAAGATATACCACAGGACGTGGAAAATCTTTTTCGCCTGGTGTGCTTCTGGTAGACGGTCACCTTGGCCCTTGTCGGTTCCGACGCTGTTGGCTTTCCTTCAGTCGGGTTTGGAGCTGGGCTTATCCCTTAGCTCCCTGAAGGGTCAGGTGTCAGCGCTGTCTGTGCTGTTTGACAGACGTTTGGCGTTTCTACCAAAGGTCCGTCAATTCCTACAGGGGGTGTCTCGGGTGGTTCCGCCATATAGGCGACCACTGGACCCTGGGGACCTCAACATGGTCCTGGCGGCACTTCAGAAGCCGCCGTTTGAAACCGCTGAGAGAAGTTCCCCTCTCTCGTCTGTCCCAGAAGGTGGTCTTTTTGGTGGCGATTACGTCTCTGAGAAGGGTCTCAGGATTGGCTGCACTTTCGTGCAAGTCACCCTTCCTGGTGGTTCACCAAGACAAGGTGGTGTTACGCCCACGGCCAGAATTCTTGCCTAAGGTGGTGTCCACTTTTCACCTGAACCAAGAGATTGTGCTTCCATCATTTTGTCCCGCTCCCGTTCATCAGGTTGAGCGCGACCTTCACACTCTGGATCTCGTGAGGGCTGTACGCATTTATGTGTCCAGGACTGCCTCCTTCCGGAGTTCTGACTCCTTGTTTATCCTTACGGCGGGTCGCTGTAAGGGGTCCACGGCATCAAAATCTACCTTGGCCAGATGGATCAAGGTGCCCATTCAGGAGGCCTACCGTTCTTCCGGTCTGCCTCTCCCGGTGGGATTGAAGGCGCACTCGACTAGAGCTGTCGGTGCCTCCTGGGCTTTGCGACATCGAGCTTCTGCTCTTCAGGTGTGTCAGGCAGCCACAGGTCAAGCCTGCATACTTTTTCTAAGCACTATATGGTGCATGCCCATGCCTCTGCGGATGCAAGTCTGGGCAGGCGGGTCCTCCAGGCGGCGGTTGCCCACCTTTGAAAAGGGGGACCATATGTTATCCGTCTTTTGAGGAACTCTTCCCGCCCTGGGGTATTGCTTTAGGACATCCCCATTGTCTGGGTCTCCCATTATGATGACCAGAAAAAAGAGAATTTTGTTTACTTACCGTAAATTCTTTTTTCTTTAATCATCAATGGGAGACCCAGCACCCACCCAGTGTTCCGTTGGATGTTGTCACATTTGACTTGTTCACAGTTGGAACAGTTTATTCCGGGTTGTTGGACCGTTTGTTCACGGTTTTTTTCCCGAGGTTTCGGGTGTGGTTATTTTTTGTCTCCTCGCAGCTTATGGACCAAACTGAGGATATTCCCTGCGGTAGGGGTTTATAAGCGGAGGGGGCGGTGTCTACAAACTTGTAGTACCTAGTGTGGCCTCCGGAGGGCAGTGCCCTTAACCCCATTGTCTGGGTCTCCCATTGATGATTAAAGAAAAAAGAATTTACGGTAAGTAAACAAAATTCTCTTTTTTATGATGGCGAAAGTAGCGATGCTATGTTGTCTTGTAGGATGAAACCTGCAGGGTCACTCACAATCCAGTAATCACCACTGGTCAGAATCCTGGCAACTTGATGGTCGTTGTGCAACCACAACAGCATGTATTAGCTTGTGTGCCAGGCTGCCCAGAGTCAACCACGAGCTGTCCTCAGTCACGTGTGTGGCCTGACTCACTGTTGTGATGCCCCTGAGAAAACTTATCTAACCGCAGGGCTCTGTAGTCAATAAGCCAAACGTCTGACTCTTCAATTTCTCTGAATTGGAATCCAACTTTAACTGCTCTAAAATGGACACCGACTCAACCATGGGTGTGAAGTCAGTAAGCCACACATCCGAATCAAACTGCTCAATTTCCCTGAATCCAAATCCGACTCCACCAAAAATGGACATTGACTCCAAACCCACAACTCCAACTCCACAGCCCTGACCACCCTGCTGGACAAATGAATCGTTTAACAAAATATAGCAGGGTAATTTTGAAGGTGATAATTTTGTGCGGCCACCGATTAATGGTAGAAGCTTCCAAATGACCTCTGGCAGGAAAACGGTTCCCCACCCCTGCACTAGGTAATAAGTCACACCATCAGCATCATTCTGCCTAATCTGGCTTTTCTTGTTCACAACCCTCCCCAGCTCTAATGCGCCATATTGCCAGCGCACCTTCTGACTGTCCGGAAGTTAGAAGCTGCTCTCACAAGCCCTCAGTGAAAGTCTGAGAGCCAGAACAAGGCCTAAACTAGGCTCTCATAGACTTGATCTGTTCATGGTGTGGCGGTATTTGTCTCTTGTATGTTGTCACGCTTCCGGGGGAAGGCGCCATAGAGTGGACTCACTGGGCCGTGGTACCGAACTCCCCTGGGTGAGCTGATCCTAGTTTACCCAACCCCTATACAGGGATTGTCAGGGGCAAGCCCAGGGGGTCTAAATACCACAGCAGCTAGTACCAGGGGGGCAGCTCGTAAGGTTAGCCTATACTAAGGAACAGAGACATATTCCAGGTAACAGGGTACAAGGCTAGGAGACCAGGAATGGTGCTACCAGGGAAAAGCACAGCAAGGGTTCAAGGACACGGAGCACAAGGAAGACCTGACCAACAGTCAACAAGGCAGAAGCAAACTGACTTAATAATCAGGCACCTCCCATCAGAGGAGGTGGCCTGATATACCATGGGAAGAGCAGCTATTGGTCAAGGGGAGTGTCAGGTTGGACCTTGCCGGCCCCTAGAGCCACAGGGAAGGAGTGCACCTATCGCACCGCTGAGTAGGCTCATGAAAATGACCACAGTAATGTGCTCATGTGCGAACCCGGCGGTCAGCTAACCGGAAGGCAACATGGCGACGGCTCCGAGACATAGCACGCCTGGATGCTGGACGCCCGGTCGGCAGAGGAGCAGGAGATACCGACCCAGGAGAGGTGAGCTGGGAAGCGGTGCCAGGGGGCCTAACATGTGGTATTATTCGGTCACTATGTGTGGTGTAGATTCTCTCTCTCACTCAAAGTCCTTGAGAGCTTAGGAGACACCGTAGACAACTCTTCTTGAAGTAGACTGTAATTTATTAGAGAACACAAAAGAAAAGAGCAGGAAACAGGTCACAAGCACGCGGCAGACACATGCAGGTGTCCAGACGATGGTGTGATCTGGCCCCGATACCATGGTGTGGGGACTGTTTATACATGGTTGGACAAAGAGAAGAAGATAACTGCAGAGAAAGCCGTTTTCATTACAGAGTTAGAGAATATAATGATTACATCGTGACATTATTTACAAGCATTGCAGTAAAACTCATTATAATCTTATATGCCTCTATGTTGCTTCCGATCGATTCAGGGATGTTGTCATAGTTGACATTCGTGATCTCTGCTCGTATAATTCATCAAACACTGACAACTGTATTGAAAACTTAGGTTTATTAAATTGATAAAGAAACTATTATTCATGGCTGTATATCGCCACCTATCAACTGACACAATCCACTTTTCCTATTTCATTTAACCTATCTAGACCTTTCTAGACTTTCTCTTATTATTTATGTCTTCACTCCAGCGAGAAAAACTTAAAGTGACCCTGAACCCAGAAGCCAACCCCACATCCCCTTCATACCTATCCATGCAGCTTGTGAAGCTGCTGCCATCGATCCCTGTATCTTGCCAAACCGCTGGGGCATTCTTCATAATTCATACTTTTATAATCGCATTTCTGGGCGTTTCAGTGAAATTTTAAAGCCGCAGCAGGCGGGCTTGTGTGCCGCTCTCCCCCTCCTTCTCCGTAATCCTGCACGCCCATGGCTGCGTGCATAAACAACAGAGAGGCGGCTCGCCTCATAGTATGGGCGGTGAAGCCGATATGACGTAATACGCGTCATACCGGCTTCACCGCCCATACTATGAGGCGAGCCGCCTCTCTGTTGTTTAGCACGCAGCCATGGGCGTGCAGGATTACGGAGAAGGAGGGGGAGAGCGGCACACAGGCCCGCCTGCTTGCGGCTTTAAAATTTCAATGAAACGCCCAGAAATGCGACTATAAAAGTATGATTTATGAAGAATGCCCCAGCGGTTTGGCAAGATACAGGGATCGATGGCAGCAGCTTCACAAGCTGCATGGATAGGTATGAAGGGGATGTGGGGTTGGCTTCTGGGTTCAGGGTCACTTTAAGGATATGCTGCAAAGCTAGTTTGCAAAAGTTTGCCTAAAATGACTATTTAGATACAATCATGGCTGCTTCAGCAGATCCTGTATGACCACTCACTTACAATGTGGTGCAGAAATTCAAGAAAGGCCATATTAGTAGGGCCTTATATTCATTATCTCAAACACATTGGCCAGCAATAACTAAAAAATGGCCAATCCTTTTAATCATAGTTTAAAGTTTTAGAAGAATTTAATTTAAAGTTTGTCTCTCCTTATATCATAAAATCATAGGTAGAGACTGCTTTTCTAATAGACTGGTCCAGAAGAGATCCCTACCCAGCAGTCACCTCCTTATCATAACAAGCTGGATTACAATGACAGGACTGAATCCACCACTCACTGCAGGGGGTGTCACAGCTCATCTCTTTCCTCTTCCTGCACAATGACATCTATAGATGCTTCAGAGTTACTACATAGAACCTCACTGAATCCCATCACTGTCCCGCACTCCAATAGCGTCTCATCCATATGCTATTCACAGCAAAATGGCTGTGCATCCCTTGATCCGGCCTTTATACAGGCCGAGTCATGTGGTGTGCCGCCCAATCACAGCCATGCCAATCACATTGAAGAAAGGGGCACTCACCCGGTGATAGTCGTTCCTAATGGATGACTTTAATCAGCATTGAGGTACAGGGTGCTGGGGAGGGGGTGTCGGAGGTGCAGACGACGGCATCGTTTCGGATCAACTGATCGTTCGGCTGGTCTTGGCTTCCTAGACCAGCCAAAGGATCAGTTGATCCGAAACGGTGTCGTCTGCACCTCCGACACCCCCTCCCCAGCACCCTCTACCTCAATGCTGATTAAAGTCATCCATTAGGAACAACTTTCACCGGGTGAGTGCCCCTTTCTTCAATGTGATTATACCTCTCAGGCTGTTATAAGACTGTGCACCCTCGGCCCTGCTGCAGTTGACACTGCTGGTGCCGCTACTTTGGTTCTTGAATGTTCGGTGCCCCGCATTTCTGCCTCTCAAATACAGCCATGCAAATGTTTGGGATGGCTGCGATGGCTCCAGAAGAGCCCACAGCCTAAAAGCTTGGTTATTAGCTGTGCTGCAGCCTTTCAACTAGCTTCGTTCAGATGACAATACCACAATACCAAATAGGAACTGGACGTACAGTTAAAAGTCTGTGTTTGGGGTTCAGCACCGACCCTTGGTGATCGGTACGACCCCCAAACTTTACAGTTCGGGTTCGCTCATCCATATAAATAAGAATTTATGGTTGGCTTATTCTAATATTTGGTAGAATGAGCAGAAAGCCAAACATCATGCTCTACTGGTTCCCTTGCAGTGGTCTACTGGTAAATCATGAAATAATTTTGTGTTAGTTAAAAAATTTGCTACATAACTTGTAATTTCTATGGACATTTTATATAGAAATGTTATAAAATTAGATTTTTAAGGATGTTTTACTCAAAAATAACGATTGGTTTTATTCTCGACAGATCTGTCATCTGATCCTTTTAAGCAGGTCCTTTCTTACGATTCATCACAGACTGAAAAGAAAAGCAATACTCATAAAAAGAATATGAAATCTCTAAGTACTCTCACAGGAAAAAAGCCATCAGAGTGTTCAGAATATGGAAAAAGTTTTCCCTTTATGACGTCATATCGAAAAAATCACACAGAGGAGAAAAGATACTCTTGTTCAGAATGTGGGAACTGTTTTGCAAAGAAATCAAGTCTTGTTAAACACCAGAGATATCACACAGGAGAGAAACCGTTTTTATGCTCAGAATGTGGGAAATGTTTTGTAGAAAAATCATATCTTGTTTCACATCAGAGAACGCACACAGGGGAGAAACCCTATTCATGTATAGAATGTGGGAAGCGTTTTACGGAGAAAGCTCAACTTGTTAGACACCAGAGAACTCACTCGGGGGAGAAGCCTTTTTCATGTCCAGAATGTGGGAAATGTTTTACAGATAAATCAAATCTTGTTCAACATCAGAGGATTCACACAGGGGAGAAGCCATTTCAATGTTCAGAATGTGGGAAATGTTTTACAACCAAATCAACTATTGTTAAACACCAGAGAGTTCACAAAGGGGAGAACCCGTTGTCATACCTTAAGGGTGAAGCATTTTTTACTTAAAGAAATCATGTTTTGATATTTTGTTGTTCATTAAGAAAAACTCACACAATTATGTATTCAGTCAAAGTAAAAACAAATAAGTAAATTAGCAAAGGAAAGCAATTCAGCAAATATTAAAACTAAAAATATATGCAGTTACAAATATACATCTGTTATTCAAAAAGCTAGTCCAAGTGCATTAAATATTTTCCTTTTAGCCATGAAGGCATTCCTCAGATAAGAGTCCAAGTCCCATAGTTAGACAGGAGAACGTGAGCAAAATAAGGTGACACCCATTTTCTTCTTCAGTGGTTTCTTGTCTTGCAGACTGAGGAGAGTGTAGCATACAGCTTGGATGCTATGAAGATGTCCGTTCCCCGTCTTAAGTGTCTCATAACATCAATTGTCCAAGAGAGCTCAAAAGGAGTCCCAAGAAGACAGGATAAAGATTAAATCTCTCAATTGTTTCATTATTTAGATCCACGCGATATTCCAAATTTATGATGTCTTTGATCCGGTGTACAGGTCGAATGTAGAAGGGGAAGTTTGATTCCAATGAGGGCCACCAAACAACATGCAGCCGTCAAGATGTGTAGGATGAGTCTAATGGTCTTTTTAGATAAGTTCTATGGGAAAATGTTAAGTAAAAAGGTCAGAGGTTCTATGGGGTAAAGACGAGGATTCGTTTAACCGCTGTTTGTACTTCTGTCCAAAATGGTTGTATCAGAGCAGTCCCAAAAAAATATGAAAAACGTATCCACCCACTTACAGCACACAAATGCCCTGAAACCTGGCAGTATGACATTGATTTGAGATGGACATGGAGGTGTATTATTAAGCAAGAGCCAATCCATTGTTTCAGATCAAGAGGAAGAGGATATCTGTATAGGGCTGTTTCTGGACAAGAGAATGAAACCCCCCTTCCCCCTTCCCTGGGCTGTGGAGTACTCAAAACCAGGTAACAGTTCTGCTTAGGAGTCATGGGGGTCATGACCCGGCTCCGTGACCCTGGCGGTGTCAATAAAAGTTTGGGGATTATGGTTTTGGGAACTGATTCGTGACGCCACCTGTGGTGTTTGATTATGGATGGCCGACGCGGTGCGGGACCTTCGGGGATGATGGTATGGCAGCTGTGATGGTGTCGCTCTCCACGGGTGGAGTGGTTCCCCAGGGCAACCGTTAAAGTCTATGGCGGTGGTAGGCCGGTGGGGTGCAGGACTGAGGGTGCAGAATAACCGATAGACACAAAGTTCTCAGTCTCCTTTACTGTTGGTTCAAAGTGCAGACCGGGACACTGACAACAGGTGGTTCGGTGAGTCCGGGTGGTCTGGAAGCATGTTGGGGATCTCCTCACCAGGTGCGTTCTGAGGCCTTCCTGCTGCGCTCCTCTTTGTTGGACCTTGCTGCTGACTGTAGCTAAGCTGCGGCCCTCTCTTCCTGCTGACGAGTCTCTCACCTGCATGGCAGGCAGCTTGAGTTGTTCTCTGACACCACCCCTCTGGCAGAGGTCCTGGGCTCTAGTGCGCTGGCTGTGTCTTCAGCTGCTTGGTGTGGCTGGGAGACTTTGAATTTGTATTTCTTGCCGGGTCATTAATAGCCTCGAACTCTGGTGTCCATTTCTGGTGCTCTGCTCTGGGGTGAGCCCATCACTGGCTCCACTCCCCAGGCCCTTTCCTCGACTTCCTCAGATCCTCTCCAACGGGTCCCTCATGCTCACTCCTGTCCTGGGACGAGCCTGACATTGCTCAGACTTCCTAATTAACTTCCCCTCCAGACCAGAATTTATAGGGAAGCTCCCCTGAAAACGGGTTCAGAGCTCCCCCTTCAGGCCTGGAGTCAGGAAAAGTGTTGCATGCTGTGGGATTACCTGATGTGAATACCCCTGCTTGCTAGCAGGCATGTCATCACCTCCTCGGAGGGAGAAAGTGCCATTGTGACAACCGGACTCTGGGGTGCCACAGAATCACTATCCCTGCCTTTTTCCTATCTTGCAAGGCAGAGAAAACGTTTGAGAGTTGGTTTAGGGTGAAGATAAAGGAGCGAGATTTGTTAACCTCCCTGGCGGTCTGTTTAGGTCTTGAATTTTTTGCTAAAAGCGGGCTACCCGCGTTCGCGGCAGATGCGGTAAAAAAACCGCATCTGCCGCACTTGCCGCATAGCTGCCGCACTTGCCGCATAGCTGCCGCACTTGCGCCGCACTTGCGGCGCGGTTGCGGTAATCTGCATAGTAAAGAGAACCAACCACCTCGGATGACCCTCATACACTGTTAATATGTGCCCCTGCAGCCTAGTAAACCATTAGCAGCACTGTTTTTGTGTGAAAAGTGGCTGCAGTAGAAGTGAGATAATGATTTTATAAACTTACATGCCTGCGTACTTGAGGGCGTCTCCCTGTGTGTGCTGGCACTTGTGGGCTGTGCTCATCATGTCTGCTCTCCCCCTCCCTTATGCACGCCCCCTCTCAGCCTGCTATAGTGATGTGAGGCTGATTGCGTCATAAAGGGGCGGGGCTACCGGGATGCCGCGATTTAGCCCCGCCCCTTTATGATGCAATCAGCCTCACATCACTATAGCAGGCTGAGAGGGGGCGTGCATAAGGGAGGGGGAGAGCAGACATGATGAGCACAGCCCACAAGTGCCAGCACACACAGGGAGACGCCCTCAAGTACGCAGGCATGTAAGTTTATAAAATCATTATCTCACTTCTACTGCATCCACTTTTCACACAAAAACAGTGCTGCTAATGGTTTACTAGGCTGCAGGGGCACATATTAACAGTGTATGAGGGTCATCCAAGGTGGTTGGTTCCTATGCAGATTACCGCAACCGCGCCGCAACCGCGCCGCAAGTGCAGCGCAAGTGCGGCAAGTGCGGCAGATGCGGTTTTCTCACCGCATCTGCCGCGAACGCGGGTAAGCCCGAGCCTGACTCGGGGTTAACGCTTCTGGTAGTGAATGTTAACCCCGAGTCAGACTCGGGAATAACGCTAGGAAGGTTAAAGTGGGTTTCTTGCAGAAACATCACATCTACTTTAAGGGATGTAATTTCTGTTAAAGCCAGGTGTTAACATTTGAGTTAAGGCCTTTGACATTTAATGTGATGCATTTAATCATGGTGGACTTAAAAGAAAATGGTTGCTGATGTACACTCACCTAAATCTGGAGTAAGGGAAGAGATCCTGGAGTTCAACAGGCGTTGTCATGCTGTCTAGGTCTAAAAGCATAGGTAAGGGAGGAAGACACACAAGGGGATAAGGAACACATCGTAACAATTGTGAGGCAGTGAGGGGGATCATATGTGAGGGACAATATGTATCCCCCAGAATGTGCACTGTAACGTATTGAACCCGGTATAGAGTGCAGGATAGGGGGACGATCCACTCTTTCCACTCCGGGTCTTAGGAGGATTCCCAGAGGGAGGCATGGGGTTAAAAGCTAAGCTAGAATACTGGGTGGGGTTCTCTGTGTGGAGCTTCAGTCTGAGGGATGACAGATGAGGCTAGTGAGTGGCCAGGTCAAGAGTGTGCAGAGGTTGTGTGCTGACATGGCCTAGCCCGGAGGGCTTGATCTCAGTGAGACCTGGACCGGAGAGAACCTGTGATAAGGGACCGTGTGCCAATCTTATGGTTATTTTACGTGTACACGGCTGCGTCCCGGAACTCGGAGGTTTGTGCATAACCAGAACTGTATCAATAAACCCGTGTTCTGTGGAAACAATTACCCGGGTCACTGCCTTTTGTATTAACAACCCCCGGCGCTACCCCACACAATAAACATATAAAAATATAGCAAATCAGATAAAATGAAAAAACATTTACTTGTAAGAAGTCCTTAAATTAGAAAAACTGACTCCTGAGGAAACCCTAGGACTGAAAAATATCAGACCCAGGTTTACCGCAATGAAGTAGAAATAACTATAATCAGAGTTCTTAAGTGATCAAGAGTCGATCCAAAAATGGAACAAATATCCTGCCAACTGTTCAGTTATTATTGTATTTAAGTAAGTTATTGAATAACATTTTACAAGAGGTTATTATAACAATCCTAAACTGTCCTCATAAACCAGCTGAGAGTCAGTTAGGGAAGCTGCTATTGTGGAAGATCGCCATCAAGGAGGGGTGACATCTTGAAGATTGAGAGGTGGTTTGGGAGGAATTAGGCCCTCCCCTCTTCTTGCATGTTGACTGCCATACTGGACGTGATGCAGGTGTCAAAGATTCCAATTCCCAGCCTGAGATGTGCATGAGAGTTTTACAGAAGTTTGTTAGATCAGCAGGAGATCTTAGGGTAACCAATTGTCCCTCTTTTCTGGCGGTGAGAGAGAAAGGGAAGCCCCAACTATAAGTGGTCTGGTGTTCCTTTAGGGTGGAAAGGAGAAGAGATAGATGTTTTCTGTAGGGTTATCCAGGACAAATCTGAAAAAAATTGAAAGGGTTTTTCCTTATATTCCAAAGTCTTCATAAAAAGTGATTTAGACATAATTGCTTCCTTGCTGTGAAAACGTAGGTGCAGCACATAATATCTCAGGGAAAGGCGGAAGATACCTTTGGCCCAAGAGTACGATGGGCCCTGTCAATTTTTTTTATTAAACCAGTTGAGTTTTTATTGAAATGCATATCTTCAAGCATCATTAGTTTTAACATTTTTCCTTTTTACAACTTACCCAAACTCTATCCTTCCCTCCCCCAACTTCCATAAGGAACACCCTCCACCCTGAGAGATCCTTCTTAATCTTTCATGATACCATTCAATTCATCCAGTCCCTTCTTTCCTGCACATTGTCTTATTAGCACCCTCTCTTCCTTTTGGCATATATTCCTTTTACAATCTGTATTATATTTTTGACTTGTTTGATGAATTCTCTTCTAGTTGGAGGTTGCGCTCTGATCAAATGTTACACCATCAGTTTTCTGACTATAAGTAGTAATCTTGATATAGCAATTGGGAGTGTATTGTCTATCTTCATTTTTTCTATGTACCCTAGGATACATATCAGGGGACCTCTGGGGATCCTACACTGGTATGACACTTCAATACAGTTTATACCTGTAGTTCAAAAAGGTGTCAGCAGCCTAGGGCACAGCCACATCATGTTAGGTATCCCAGCTTGCTCACTGGTACATCTTGGACATTCAGAATTGAGCCTCAACACTGCCTTAAATGGCATATTGGGGAACCTGTACACTACACAGGTAACAAACAACTTGGATAACCTTACCGATTCACTCAGTGATAGTTTCCGCACATATTCCAAAATTGATTCCCACCTATCATCCTCCATGTTTCCCATTTCATCTCGCTTTTAGTGGGTACTTCATCTGGAAGAGCCGGGTCAAGTATGATTTTATTAGATTGGGGTAGGCTTAGGGTTTTGTTGAAAATGGATTCCAAAACCATTTGAAGGTCCTTTCTTCCTTCAGATTCAGGAAGGCCCCTCAGGCAGATATTATTACATCTACCTCTGTTGTCTAGATCCTTAAGGTGACAACTGG
This sequence comes from Allobates femoralis, assembly GCA_033576535.1. Taxonomy (NCBI): domain Eukaryota; kingdom Metazoa; phylum Chordata; class Amphibia; order Anura; family Aromobatidae; genus Allobates; species Allobates femoralis. Next base: position 468,694,209 of record JARQOC010000006.1, read on the forward strand.
TAATTCTGAGCGCCTCAGTATGGGAAGAAACAGTTCCTGTATGAGAGACTTGTGCTTGTGTATCATCATGGATTGTTTCTAAGGAGTCCACTCGTTCAGCAATGGATTTGATGTTTTGTGCATTGCTGTCATTTCGGACCAGCAGGTAGTTTTTACCTCTGAGATGAGTGCTTTGTTGGTAAATGCTGGAGGTACAGGCTGAGCTCTTCTGGTATAGATGGTCTTGCCGCCAGAGTGACCTTATTGGTGTCAAAGTTAGGGAGTCATCCCAAGGGTCCAGTCGTTTGATTAGTCCTGAAAGAGCAAGTGTGGCAGGTGTGACCCCTAAATTTTCAGGGGATGCCTCCCAGTCCTGAGTGGTGGATGGTTGTTTAGAAGTATCCACTTGTTGAGTTCTTTGTGTTTTAGGGGATGTTCCTGTACCCTTCGAGACTTCTGAAGGAGTACATGGAACCTCTGGAAGTTCAGGTAGACAAGGCTGTTCTTGAACACCCTTCTTGGAGAGAGTGAATCTTGTTTTCAAGGGGTATCAGTATTTAGGAATAAACCTTTAAGTGTCCTGGAACCAATTAAAGAGGATTGAGTGAATCTGGTTTTTTTTCCTGGGATCTTTTTCCCCATCAAGTACAGCGTAGGGTTAAATATCAGCTTTCTTTGTTGCTGGGCATTAGGTACCCTCAATTCATGAGATCATCTCCTCGTTTTGGATTTACTGTTGTGGTGTGGGAGGGAGATAGAAATATTGGGATGTAGTTAGAATTTGCATTTCAATCCTCAGTCAAACAATGTTGGCAAATAGCAAGAATGTCTTTTAGTGTGCCATTTGTCTGTATGTTAAAAAAGGCTGCAGGGTATTAAGACAGTATTTTGGGTATGCAGAACTTGTGGGTAAACAAGTAATTTCTATGGACGACCACGAAATGTCAGCAGAGTGTAAAAAAGTTCAGCACAAATGAATAGTTAACTCTTATTGTGCCACATTTGATTAGCATTATGTGTATAAGTAGCCTGTGGGGTATGTGCAGACGATCATGGTTTGCAGCGTTATAGCTGCAGCGTGCATTACCAGTACAGTGGATGGGATTTCTAGAAATCCCATACGCACTGTGCTTCTCCTCTCCACATTATTTCACCTGTGGTGAGGGTTACCTCTCTTCCACATCTCCACAGTATGTTCATTTATTGCTGCGGAAAAATTAAGCATATCAAGAAAAAAACACTGTCCCTACTGTGAAACATGGAGGAGGCTCCGTTATGTTCTGGGGTTGCTTCGCTGCATCTGGCACAGAGTGTCTTGATTCTGTGCAGGGTACAATGAAATCTCAAGACTATCCAGGGATTCTAGAGAGAAATGTGCTGCCCAGTGTCAGAAAGCTTGGTCTCAGTCGCAGGTCATGGGTCTTGCAACAGGGTAATGACCCAAAACACACGGCTAAAAACACCCAAGAATGGCTAAGAGGAAAACATTGGACTATTCTGTAGTGGCCTTCTATGAGCCCTGACCTAAATCTTATTGAGCATCTTTGGAAAGGGCTGAAACATGGCATCTGGAAAGGCAAGCTTCAAACACGAGACAACTGCAGCAGTTTGCTCTTGAAGAGTCGCCAAAATACCTGTTGAGAGGTGCAGAAGTCTCATTGACAGTTACCGGAATCATTTGATTGCAGTGATTGCCTCAAAAGGTTGTTCAAAAAAATATTAAGGATACCATCATTTCTGTCCAGGCCGATTTCATGAGTTTAATTTTTTTTAAAGTTCTGTGGAAGCAGGGGTGAAAAGCAATGTCTGACTTTCATTTGTAAATTTTCATATTTTTTATGTATTATTACTTTTGTCAGATTCTAGTTATTTCAGTGACCATTGTGAGTTTTTATTTAATTAAACGAGGGGTACGAACAATATTGACAACATGTGTATATGTATACATATATGTATAGATATCTATACATATATGTATGTATAAATAAATATATATATACTAGCTGTGAGCCCGATGTGATTGCATCGGGATTCTAGAATCTGTGTATAGTTTATTTATTAAGAGTTTAAAATAATAATCCAATTGTTCCATGATATCTTTCCATTAACTACATATGTTTGTATGGTGGATATCAACGTGGGTCCGCCGCTTTGTCTGTGCCGATGTCTGTAGCTGGGCGAAGAACTTCGGTCTTCGCCCAGCTACCTTGGGGCTCCTGGCGGGGTTCAGGGGCGAGCAATGGCCGCTGCGCGGGCATTGCTCGCGGTGCGGGGTGCAGGGCCGAGCAATGGCCGCTTCGCGGGCATAGCTCGGCGGGGTGTACGTGGGGCTCGGGCTGCTGCAACAACTCGCAACATCCGCTTCGCGGGCATTGCGAGTGAGTCGCGTGGGCGCTGCGTGCCCACGAACAAAGCCACGAGAGTAGCGGCGTGTGCGACGGAAGTCGCTACGGCAATTATATAATAGATGGAAGACAATGTGTTCTTCATTATATTATATAGAAGGCAATGTGTGGCCCATTATATTATATGGAAGGCAATGTGTGGCCCATTATATTATATGGAAGGCAATGTGTGGCCCATTATATTATATGGAAGGCAATGTGTGGTACATTATATTATATGGAAGGCAATGTGTGGTCCATTATATTATATGGAAGGCAATGTGTGCCCCATTATATTATATGGAAGGCAATGTGTGCCCCATTATATTATATGGAAGGCAATGTGTGCCCCATTATATTATATAGAAGGCAATGTGTGGTCCATTATATTATATAGAAGGCAATGTGTGGTCCATTATATTATATGGAAGGCAACGTGTGGTCCATTATATTATATGGAAGGCAATGTGTGGTCCATTATATTGAAGGCAATGCGTGTCCCATTATATTATAAGGAAGGCAATGCGTGGTCCATTATATTATATAGAAGGCAATGCGTGTCCCATTATATTATAAGGAAGGCAATGCGTGCCCCATTATATTGTATAGAAGGCAATGTGTGGTCCATCTAATATATAATTCCCGAAGGGATTTGTGACGTCACATCCGTCACTTTGTCCCAACGTCCGGAGAGAGAGAGATAGATAGATAGAGATAGATAGAGAGAGATAAAGAGAGATAAAGATAGATAAAGATAGATAGATATAGATAGATAGATAATAGATATAGATAGATAGATATAGATAGATATATATATATATATATCTATCTATCTATCTATCTATCTATCTATATTATAGATAGATAGAGATAGATCTCTCTCTCTCACCCCCTCTCTCTCTCTCCCTCTCTCTCTCTCCCCTCCTGACTCGCAAAGCTATTCTGCAAACACTACTGACTCGCAACGCTATTCTGCAAGGACTCGCATTGCGAGTTAGGCTTAGCGAGTCAGTCACGTGACCCGCGGACACAGTGCCGAAACTTACGGAAGTGCGTTAGGGGAATTATATATTAGATAGACAACACAATTATTATCATGTGCAAGTCATTCCTTTGCTTTAACATAAAAAGTTGAACAAAGGAAGGTAGAGGAAGGGAACAGAGAGGGTGATGACAGGACTTCACCTATCTTGAAGGACACCCACACAAGGTTTACACCATTTGGTCCTGCCATAGCACTCGGCTCGCATCAGAAACAAAATAATCTGCAAATGTATCCCTCATTTGTGAAACCGCTACAAAGGATGGTTTGAGATCATCCAATGGACTTTCCAATAGTTCATCCGGGTCTTTCTTTCTTCAATAAGAAGTTGTGGAGACCCATACATGCTTTGACTACATCATTCACTGTCTATGTTTTAAGATTGATGGCTGTGGTCAACACTCTCCATTTACCAGTTAGTATTCCAAAGGCAACACATCACCATTCTCTGGGCCCTAGTGAGTCTATAAATGAATATGCATTTGGTTTCACTCAATCCCTGACTGGAGTATGGCTTGACAAGGTTACTGCACATTTGGTATGCTTCATCACCAACTATAACGAAAGGCATGGGTGGTCCATCCGTGTTCGGAAGTGGTCTTGGGGGGGAGGAATCCAAAGTTATTGCCATAAAGCCTACAGCCCATGCCGGAGAGCTTGAAGATTTGAGAGTCATTTGAGTGTCCATAAGCACCAATGTCAATAACTACAAAGCAGTGTTCTGCATCGGCTATAGCCATCAACACAATAGAGGAGTACTTGTTATAATTGTAATATTCGGATCCAGTTCCTGCTGGTTTAAGAATCTGTGCATGTATCCCAACCACCGCAGGGGCATAACTACAATAGGTGCAGGGGTTGCGATCGCACCTGGGCCCTGCAGCCTAGGGGAGCCCCAGAAGTCCCTTTGGCCTATAGAAAAAAACTGTTGCTATACAAGATTTGCAATAATTGGGGGCCCCATTGGAGCTTTCGCATCGGGACCCCTGGGCCTGAAGTTACGCCACTGAACCACCGCACCAAGACAGTTTTGAAATTGCCAGATTTCCTCAAATTTTGATACAATGTCAATCCAGTCTTGTGTTGTTGGATGGGGGATGAACTCTTCACGCAAAATTTCCCACAGAGCCTGGCAGGTGTCCGCTACAATCCCAGATATGGTAGAAATGCCAGGCAGAACTAGAAGTGTAGTGATGACAGTGTTTCTCCTGTTGCAAGAAATCTGTCAAAAAGAAAAAAAAAATGTTAGTGCACATCTGCAAAAGAGTGACTATTAAAAAAAAAAGTAGCATACTACAATCCTAGACGTACCTTAGTGTCACCATCAGTGGTGTAACTTCAGGCCCAGGGGCCTGATGCAAAAGCTCCAATGGGGCCCCCAATTATTGCAAATCTTTAACAGTATTCGTTTTTTTTCTAGAGTCCATAGGACTTCTGGGGTCCCCCTAGGCTGCAGGGCCCGGGTGCGATCGCAACCCCTGCACCTACTGTAGTTACGCCCCTGATCACTATCATACGCTCTTGTGGAGAAACCGCACTGCATAACTGCGTATCATTTTTGCTGATGTAACCACGGAGACAATTCACTGACTCGTCGAAGCTTCCAACACTCATCAACACGTAGTCATGACATTTCTCCTCATCTTCGAGAAGTTAGAGGGTGTAACGAATATCGACGCGGTCAATGTCTTCTTCCGATTCTTAGCATCAGGCAACAGATATCAAACGTGCCAGATACTGACAAAACACCTCATGTGACATTGCCATTTTGCTGCTTGAGGCGAACAAAAATGTTAGGGGATTTAGGTCTAACAGTCTATATATACAGTTTTCATATGACACGCCCACCAGGGGGTGCTCACATTTCCAATGGATCCATCATAAAAACGTACACACACTGATGCAACCGGATGCTCCCACACTGTTGTTACCACAGATATATCAGCCGATTCTGTAGTAAATATGAATATGCAAATAGAGTCTGTGGAGCCTCTGTTAGGAGTCTCAAACACAGAACTAGCCATATAT
>JARQOC010000006.1:468705860-468786730 GCA_033576535.1 Allobates femoralis
TCAGCCTGGCTGAGTACCTCTGATGGACACCCCAGGCCATTCCTGCCACGGCCTACCCTGGGTTTTCTAAGACCAGGAGACCCAGTCCCCCTGGGCTCTCCTGATGGGAGCTGCCACCCTGCTGCAGCATCTCTTCCCTCACTAAAGGAGATCAGCCTTCGCTGCTCTCTCCTGAAGGGGCCCATACTGTGAGCAGGAGCACCAGTTTTCTGGGCTCCTTACAGGACAGTACCTGGACTCAAGGAGACCCAGTTCTCCGGATGGGGGCTGCCACCCTCTGCTTCACTCGAGGAGACCCAGTCCATCTGGGTTCTCCTGATGGGGGAACTGCTGTGTGCCAGCGATCATGTGCCCACAGCCCCTGGGGCTCGGCCGGGTCCAGATCCGCTCCGGTCCCGGACCGCACCTCCGCGCCGGCCTGCCATCATTTGCGGCCTCTATTTTTACTTGAGGCCGCGGCTTCGGCCTAGCGCGGAACCGCCGCCTCTTTTCCCGCCCCCGGCCCGCCTCCTGGATGACGAGAATGACGCGGACAGCGTCATGGAGGGGGCGGACTGGAGCTGCACAGGGGGCAGGACGGCTATTACTGGCGCCTCTCGCTCATTGCGAGATTTCATGCGCGCCTTTTTTGTTATCAGAGTCCCGCCCCCCTCTGCCCATACAAGCCCTGGGCTGTGACCAGGGCACTCTAGTGATGGGCAGTCCGGCTCTTTTAGATGAGCCGGCTCTTTCGGCTCAGTTCACTAAAAAGAGCCGGCTCTTTCGGCTCACAAAACGGCTCTTTTTTACAATAATCCTCTGCTACAACCTGTCATGAATACTGAACCTCCCCTGTACAGTGAGAAGCTTATTCTACACCTTTGTATGTATCTAGTGAAGCAGTAAAGACTGTTATTAGCATTATTGTTTCCTCAGATTGTCAGCTCTTCTGAACAGGGCCCTCGCTCCTCATTTGTATTCTCAACTTATATTGCTTAAGCCCCCACACGAGCAGTGGCTGCCATTACAAAACATGAGATGGCTCAGCGGGCTGACGCTTATATATAATGTAAAGTTTTCATTATGCAAAGTGGATCCGAGCAGGGCTCCCTCCCTGCTGCAGCTCCACACGCTTCTCCCCTGCTGCACATGATAGCCAGGGGCTCTGTGGTCTTCGACTACATACTTCCCCCCCCCCCCCCCCCCTGCGACAGCTCCGCACAGTACAGCTGACACCAGGTGCCCTCAATGGCCATTACATGATGACAGCAGCAGGTGCCAGGATCTGGAGCTTGGCAGGCCCCACTTACCCCCCTGCTGCATCTCTCAAGTAGTCGGTGCCTAATGGGCTCAGCAGTGCCTCTCCTCTGCTGCAACCCTCAAGACACATACCTTGCAGCTGGGGCCCAGCGTTAAGGAACACAGCGGCGCTCCCTCCTTACTGCAACTCTCAGGGCACTCAGAGGTGCTTCCTCCCTGCTGCAGTTTCCTAAGAAAAAGCTTGGCAACCGTCAATGGGCTACTGCCTCAAATGGATCCCCTGGTATCCAACTCTAGGCCTACACACAGTTGAGAAAACTACTTGGTGGTGGAATTACGAGTTTAACTCGCAGGTTCCTTCCTCGGCCCTCCAGTGTTGAAGAGCCCAGTTGAAGTTGATGTAACCTACAGTTACCTGACAACTGCAAGGGTCCCAGGACCGTTCGCCAATCCTCTCCAAATCCACAGCTGGAGCTCTGGTTGGCGGTGATGACAGTCAAGTCTCACAAGACGCAGGATGAAACACTGTGATCCGCAACTGCACAGGTACTTTAGTTACGGGTCTCTGGAAGCTGAGACCCATAGCATACTCCGTCCTCAGCTCCCCACTGTTGGAGGCGCTGGGTCGTAGCCGAGATTGCTATATGCCATTCTCCTTCCTCGACTCCACACTGTTGGGGACTCGGGTTGAGGCTGCGACGGCACAAGGCCTGGCTGGCCTCCGTCCCCAGACTACAAAGACGAAACTCCTGGGTCGCAGTACGTGGAATGCGAGCCCTGTTGACAATCTCCTCACTATACCTATATTAGGTATTTAGGTTGAGATGACACGTGCGAGCACTCTGCACAGCCCGCTTCAAAGCAGGACCTCACAGACCCCCGACCACATTAACCCAATGGATGGGCCCTTCTGGACCCCGTCTGACCGTGACCCGAACCTGATTCCAGGCAATCTGTCCCTTCTCGACTCAGGAGTCGAAAAAGAGAATTCTCACTGTGGTATAGCTCTCGCGGTGTGCAGCGCAGGTCACCGGCAACTGACCTATTGTGGGCGCAGCCTCCGGTTTCGGCCAGCGCGGCTCCTGACTTCCGGCTCCTTCCGGAGCTTCGCGCCGGGTCTCTGCCATTCCCGGGCCCCGCGTTTTTACGCGAGGTTTTGGCCTAGCTGTGACTCGCTGGCTTACCGCCCGCCTGACGTCGGAGTTTCCGAAGCGACAGCACAGGGGGTGGGGCGAGGCTGAAAAGGACTGAAGCGAAAAGAATACAATGCCTTTTCCCAGCCTGAAGTTGGCTATGTCTATACTGCATTTCAACAGTCTCCTATATCTGGATGACTTTTTTATCAATGCATGACTTTGAAGGACTGCGATCACAGTGGCATTCGCACTGTGCTTATTAAGAAGACTCGGTGGGATCAACTCCGAGGTCTATCGCAATTCCAAAGCACATGCTGCTGCACAGCACACACATTCCAGGAATCCCAGCTCCGCTGCGTACTCCTAACGGCCACATGCTACAGCATCACGTATGGCGTCTCAGCCATATTGAACGCACAGCATCGCATGAACACAGCGGCCTTTTTTAGATGCAACACATCCACAGCTCTAGTCAATTTCCCTAGACAAATCACTGATTCTTCGTCTTGGAATCCGCAGCCTCCGTCAGAGGTCTCCTCAATCCTTCACAACTCCCATAAGAGTCCTAGACTGCATAGTGGCAGCTTGGGAGTCAGTTTCATTGGCTCAGCTGTCTCGCCGGCCTTTGCTAGTATCCATGCTCAGGCGTTGCACGAGAACAGGATGGGGTGTGATGTACCCCCATCACAATGCACATGGCAGTAGTCTTGCCCTGTCTCGAAGATGCCCCTCAATCTACGAACATTCGTGCAGTATCTCTACTACTGAAATCTTTCAGTCACCTTCTGGCATTCGAACATGTCAGGATACAGTCAGACAATGCCACAGCCTAGCATATGTCAACCACCAGGGTGGTTTTTTTTTTTCCAGCTGTTTTTTTCACCCGCTTACAAACATGTCTTGCCACCAGATGTCTATGAAATCCTTCCTTCGGAGGGTATGCTATTTAGGGTCTCCATACCACAAGACTACACCCGTGGGGACCTGAACTTGGTCCTCACGGCACTACAAGAACCACCTCTTCAGCCTCAATGGGATGTTACCTTAAGCATCCTCATCCAAATAGTAGTATGGCTCGGTGGCATTTATTTGTCTCTGCAGAAGTATCGGTACTTGCAGCGGTCTCATGTAATTAATTTTTTTCTAGTCTTCCATCTGGACAAGATTGTCCTATGGCTGGTTCCATTCTTCTTCTATGGTAGGTTTACTCCTTCCACCTACATGAAGAAATCTCTCTGCCATCGCCGCGCCCGACTCCAGTCCGTCCGGTCGCGGAGGACCTACGTATGCGGGACCTTGTCAGGGACCTACACGTCTAGGTATCCAGGATGGTGCCCTTCTAAGAGGTCGGTTTCTCCTTTATCCTTCTTCCAATGGGCAGACACGTCAGCCTCTAAAGCTCACCTAACCAGGTGGATTCCTCTAACCATCCAAGACGCTTATACTTTCGAAAACTCATTCCTTCGGGAAGGTCACGGCACATTCTACTGCGACCGTGGAAGCCTCCTGGACAGTTCGGTGAGAAGTATCGGCGCAACCAGTGTATAGGCAGCCAAAAGGTCAGCCTACACCCATACCCAAGCCAATATAGTGCTTGCACTCAGCCCTCGACAAACGCAGGTCCGGGTATCCATGCCCTCCAGGCGGCAGCAGCCTGCCTGTCGGTGCATAGTTCTTCACTGACCATGCTCAGTGTCGCTAGTTCCATTGTTCTTTCCCCACCCAGGGACTGCTTTGGGACGTCCCACGGTCTGTGTCCCCCAATGAGGCGAAGGAGAAAAGGAGATTTTTGTGTACTCACCGTAAAATCCTTTTCTCTTAGCCTCTAATTGGGGGACACAGCACCCACCCTATTGCCCTTCTGGGCCTTTTCTACAGTTCTCATAGCTTATCAGCTGTTACATGGTTAACATGTTTACACGTTAGCCTATTATCTCTCTGTTAACTGTTGTCTGTTTAAACTTGTGCCTGTTTAGCTCCAGGCCTTGTAGTACTGTGAGCCTGTTTAGTTACAGGCCTTGTTATACGATTATGCTTCGTTAACTCTTCACTGTTTTCCACATGCGCCTGCTTAGTTTCAGGCCTTGTGGTACTAGTATTACTCTGCTAACTCTTAACTGTTTACACACGTGCCTGTTTGGATTCAGGCCTTGTTACACTGTTATTACCTTGTTAAGTATATTTGTTTACACAGGACGCCTGCGTAGACTTCCTGTGTCTCTGTTATTATCTGTTAACTCTCCTACTGCTTTAGCACAAAACTGGAGAATCACTTCCTGTTCCAGGGGTGTAATGCTGCAGAGGAGGATCCACTGTAACTCTTTTGCAGATTCTGCTTAGTGTCGCCTCCTAGTGGACAGCAGCATAACACCCACGGTCTGTGTCCCCCAATTAGAGGCTAAGAGAAAAGGATTTTACGGTGAGTACACAAAAATCTCCTTTTTTATCAGTTAAAAAATCACGGGGAGACACCATATTTATGTTCTGAATGTAAACAATATTTTATCCTCACAAAAGGGTCATTTGAGTCATTTTTCTTTTTTTTTTCCAGACTATCAAGGTAAAGTCGCAATAGTAGTAAAAAAAAAATGTAAGCAATTGCTAATAGACTCATTATTCAAAAAGCAAATAAAATGAAGATAACACAAATATATCACAGGTGCATTGTATATTTCATGTTTGCTTCTTCATGTTCTCAACCTAATATTTTTGATGTTCGTATATTGCCTTAGAACCTATGGAGCTAAGGAGGAGTTTTATTGGCATTTTGAGTATGAATAGTGTTAGCTACATTGTGGAGCCTGGACTTTGTGGAATTTGTTGGGTAACCATGTTACGCTATTTAGCAAGGCTTGAGTCACCCCCTTTGGGTATTTTAAACTATGCCCACCAGCTTACACATAATGTAAATGGAGTTCTAGTAACCCCTCTATGTGCCCAGACTGGCCCCTCATACCTGATACATGAAATATTGTGTCCAGCGCTGGCCTCCTATTTAGACCGGGAGGCTGCTGTTTAGATCTGGGGGATGCTCCGGAGGAGCTGCGTCGAACCCACAGCTCCTCTGGACCATGTGCACGCACCCTTAGAGTCTGGCTGCTGGGAGGAAATGAACTTTAATCCTCCTGTCAACATTCAGCTTCTGTTCATGGGAGTTGCAGTCACCGCTCTGTGCGTAAAGGCAGATGTAATCACGCCACCTACAGTGACTGACAGCTGGTTCTAATGGTGAGCAAGCAGTAAATCAGATTACAGCTGCCACTCTACATGTGCAGAGCAGTGACTGGACTCAACACCAGTTGCACCCCATTACTGAAAGCTGAACACTGCCAGGAGGAAAAATGTTAATTTTCTCCCGGCGATGGGTCTGTAAGTGTGGACACTGGACAGGTTCACAACGCTATCAACCTGCAGATTAAACCCATATTTGCAGGTTAATAGCGGTTTTTCACCTGACAGGCTCCCTTTAAACCAGGAGCTGGGAGCTGGAAACAAGGTGAACAAAGCAGAGCATTGGAGTCGGTAAACCAAATCTCTGACTCCTCAATTTCCCTAAATCCAACTCCGACTCCACAGCCCTTTCCCCATATTAAGTATGGCCACCACCTGTATGCTCTTGTACATAGTATTCTAAAATGATGAATATATGTCCCAAGGCCGATCTGCATAACATAAAAAAAGCCCCTGTTATTATACTCGCCTTTGTAGTGGTTTGGTCTGATTGACATTGTTAGTCTTGATCCGGCAATGTCTTCTTTCCCTGCTTCGTGTGAATGATGTGTCCTATGTCATACACAGTGTCTTCCACTGTGTTCCTATGCACACGTATATTTCTCTGCTCTGCAAAGAGTACAGTATTGTAATGCTCATGCGCAGGGAAAGGCCATAGAGCAACTGCGCATGTGCATTATAATACCTTGCTCTGTCCTCAGAGGGGCGCATTTGAAGGAGCACAATAATACACACTGTGTGGATGACATAGGGCACATCATCCAAATGAAGCAGGGAAGGAGGACAGCACCAGATCAAGAAAAGCAATACTCATTGGACCAGACCGTTTCATAGGTGAGTATAATGAAAAGTCTTTTTTATGTTGTATATTGACCTTGGGACATATATACAGCATTCTAGAATACAGGTGGTGGCCATATTTTATATTGGGGAAAACCTGGGAACATGCTCTTTTTAAAATGACTAACCACTGAGGCAGGTCCACACTGGCCTATCCCTGCCCAGCTATGGTTACTGACAGGTCTCCACTTATACCCACATTTGAGAGCATGTGAGCCATGTGACAGCCAAATCCAAGTATTTATAGCGATATATATACTTCTACACTTATTCCTGGCTCCAAAGCAATGAATGATGTTCTGATTGCTGGGTCACGGTGCATAATATAATAATTACATCAAGAGCAAGAGGAACCAGCTGAGCTGACAAACAGAGTGTGCATCAAAACCTTACAATGCTTGATACTTGACAAGGTCAGACGGTCCATGGGAGGTATACACACCTATACGTATACAGGTGCATCTCAATGAATTATCATCAAAAAGTTAATTTAGTTAATGTATTTCAGTTATTCAATACATAAAGTGAAACACATCTATTATATAGAGTAATTACAAACATTACAAATGTTTATTTATGTTAATGTTGATGATTATAGCTTACAGCCAATGAAAACCCAAAGGTCATTATCTCAGAAAATTAAAGTAGTGAGGGTGAAGGGTCTGAGAGATAAAATATGACCTAAATAGGTATCAGAGGCTTCACCTTGTGTGGTTGTGAGAGTCACAACCACTATAAAAGTCTATCACTGCTGCTGCAGTCCCAGCATACAGAGTAGGGAGGATGAAGGGTTAAATATTTTGCTGCAGTATTCCACGAGACATCAAAGGGTGAATATAATATTAACTTATTAGTCAACGCATTTGAGGGCTCCCTGGCCCCATAGGACAAATCAATATCACATTGCCATGTTTCTGGGCCTCTCTGGGAGCCCTGAAATGTGTTGACCAATAAATCAATATTATATTCACCCTTTGATGTCTCCTGGAATACGGCAGCGCGGTTTTTAACTTTTCATCCTCCCCACTTTAATTTTTTGAAATAATGACCTTTGGGTTTTCATCGGCTGTAAGCCATAATCATCAACATTGACAGAAAGAAACACTTGAAATAGATCACTCTGTGTGTAATAACTCTATATAATATATGGGTTTAACTTTTTGAATTAAATTACTGGAAAAAAAAATTAATTTATAAAATAAATCAGTAAATACAATTGTATAAATTAGAATATCATCAAAAAGATCATTTATTTCAGTAATTCAATACATAAAGTAAAACACATATATTATATAGAGTCATTACAAACAAAGTGATCTATTTCTGTCCATGTGGATCCTGATTTTTGCAGGACCACCTGGACAGAAATGGACAGGACAGGATGTGTAGAAAAGTGTGGCCAAATATGGCCCCAGATCCTGTTTTTTTGCAAGATTCAGTTTCTGCTGTCCATGGTGCTGAAGTTAGCATGCATCTGCTCTGCCGCTGTCCTTGGTGCTGAATTCACAGCCTGTGCATGAAATTCCGCTGTTCATGGTGCTGAAGTTAGAACGGCAGGATTTCTGAGCATGCTCTGTGCAAAAAAAAATCAGAATCGGGAAAAGATCCGATTTTTTTCACGGATCCGGCGCCCATAGACTCCCATGTCATGGGGGGGCCCAGATCACCCCGGATCAGTTTCTGTCTGATTTTGTCTGATTTTTTTCACCGGAGCCCAAAAATGCTGCAGGCTCCAATTTTGGGCACAGTGAAAAACTGGACAAAAATGAATCCGGCTCAGAATACACCAAACCGGATGGCCAAATAGGACCAATCTGGCACCATAGGGATACATGGGAGGCAAAACTGATGAACCTGATGTTCAAAACCGTGGTGTGAAGCCAGCCTTAGTCTGGTTCAGTAGGCTACGCAATCATGGGAAAGAGTGTTGACTTGGCAGATGTCCAGAAGGCAGTCATTGACACACTCCATGGATGAGAAGTCACAAAACATCATTGCTAAAGAAGCTGGCTTTTCACACAGTGCTGTATTAAAGTATATTAATGAAAAGTTGAGTAGAAGGAAAAAGTGTGGTAGAAAACGGCACAGCATGGGTGATTATTTTTATTTAGGCAGCATTATAATTATATTTTTATTTTTAAGGGCACAATATTGGGATATGCTGCAGATCAGAGAAGATAAAGGTCTGCAGAGAGAGAGCTGTAGATGTGAAGTCATAAGGGCCCCTATACACGCCGCCACTGTGTGGCAGCAACTGCCTGGTAATGGGGATAATTGTGCCTGCTGCCATGAAATGGCGGCGTGTAAATAGGAAAATTTCCTCGGTGTCCTGCAGTTGACTCGGATACCTGTTGCTGAGCTGTGCTCAAAAACCAAAGGCAACACAAACGCACAATTGCCATGGTAGTGGCGTCTAAACGCATGGAATTTGCGTCACCTAGTGATTTCCCTGGGGCGTGCCACAGCGTGCCGGATACCGCGCCCCATCAGCGATGATTGGTTGGGGCTACTGTGTTTCCATTGGCTGTCTCTTCACAGGGCGCCATATTTAAAGAGCTATCCATTCACACTACACAATTGCAATGGCGTCATGTAATAGCCAGCCTTCCTGCGCAGGCTGCCCAATCATGACGCTATTGCGTTGTCCAATCAGTGTATTAGCGTCACGGAATACACAACTCTGTCACGCCTATGTACTTGCGGCGCAAAAGATATATGCCCATATTCCTATGTGAATAGCGGCGTGTGAAGCAGCAAAGGTATTCAACAGGAAGTTATCCGCAGGATCTGTCAGAACTTCTGGGCAACAAAGATACCTTCAGTTGACAACGCAATGGAGGCGTGTACACGCGGCATCGGCGATCGGTATCCACCGTCAAAAATGTGCGCGTGCACGGGCGGTGGATACCTGTTGCTAGGCACAGTGGCAGCGTGTAAAGGTACCTTAATGGCACCAGGGCCTGTGAAGTATCTAGATCTAAGTGCAGCTAAATGACAGTGGTGGCTGAACACATTGGCAAAGTTCAAGTTTTTCAATGACCACTGAGACTATCAGTAATTTTATAGCCTGTGACCGCACTTTCATCTGCAGAGTACGATCTTTAACATGATTATCCCGTCCACATAGAATAGCTTGTCCTTCGCAGCATGTGTTCATAGGACAATTTCCTGCCAAGAAAGATGATATTTAAAGAGCATCTCTCACCCCCCAAATGCCAATTAAACTGCACAAATATTTACTTAGGGAATATAACCCTTATAAAAAAAATCATGCCACGCATATATAATTTTTTTAAACTCTTTTAATTAGTTACAAGACGATAAAAACAAGATTTCACAAATACAATGAATAAAGTCTTTCTCAATCATCCAAATTGAATCCCTGCCTGTATTCTCTTAGAAGCAGGGGTGGGATGCAGGGGGTTCTGCCAGGTTCTCGGGAACCGCTTGTTTAATAAAAGCAGCTGGCTCTCAGAAATGGGAAGATTTAGAGCTGTGACCCGATTCTGTAGCCGGCACTACGGTCCACGTGCATTCTCTGCTCTCTTCACTCCATACAAACAGGAGCAGAGCTCAGTGGTGATGGGGACTGCACAGAGGAGCTGTCAGCTGCATCAACTACAGGGGCATGTCTGTGATATCATGTCACTTACTGGAGACTCGGTTTGTCTGTCACTGTCTGTGTCACAGCGTCCCTGTAAACAGTTGACTGCAGCCAACAACACTAACATCTCTGCCAAGCAGGGGTGATGCGCAGTAAGGAGCAGAGCTCGGCGGTGGCGCAGGGGTGATGAGCAGTAAGGAGCAGAGCTCGGCAGTGGCACAGGGGTGATGCGCAGTAAGGAGCAGAGCTTGGCGGTGGCGCAGGGGTGATGAGCAGTAAGGAGCAGAGCTCGGCGGTGGCGCAGGGGTGATGCACAGTAAGGAGCAGAGCACGGCGATGCAGCGGGGGGTGATGCGCAGTAAGAAGCAGTATTCATATATGCTCGAGTCAGGGGTGTGGCTTAATGTAGGTGTGGCTTAATATGGGTGTGGTTTCCCTACACACAAACACGGAACCTGTTGTTAAAAAGTTGAATTCCACCCGCTGCTTATAAGCCTCTCATTACGTCAATGTCTATGGGTGCAGAATACGGTCATGCAGTGTTTCAAATATGAACCACGGTTTGTTTAAAATGATTTCTCAGTCTATCTTTAATGTTGTTTGGTGATGTGAGAATAAAAAATGTTCATTTCTCAAAAAATATTCCTTTAATTTTTTTCTTTGTTAATGTGTCTAGCCAATCCATTTTAACCTTCCTAGCGGTATTCCCGAGTGTGACTCGGGGTTAACTTTCATTGTAAGAAGCGGTAATCCAGAGGGGGGGTGCTATCGATAGTGCAGTCGTGGCCCCGGTAGGTGGGGGGGTTTTGCTATCAGCAGTGCGGTCGCAGCCCCGGAGGGGTGTGCTATCGTCAGTGCGGTCGCGCGGCCATTGCAGTCGCGGACCGAGGGGCGGGGGCAGTGGTGTTGTTCATGCCAGCAGCAGTTAGGTCGGGGTTAGAGTAAGGGTTAGGGCTAGGTAGGGTTAGGGCTAGGGTTAGAGCCTGGGCAGTAGACGAGAGGAGGGGCGGGAACACCCAAGGCCTCAGTTACCCTCCTCTCCTCTGTCACAGGGTCATGGGGGCCCCCTACTGATGCTTGAAGGGCCACTACCCAGTCGGGCAGCGGCTCATTGGAGGCGGAACTGGGCGGGAAATAAAAAAGTATAAAATTTCTGCCCATAAAAGAAATTTTTTACCAAAAAAATGGTACCGCATTTAGTACAAAATTCCTGACATAATCATACCGCCAGGGTGGTTAAATAAAAAAACCTGATTTTAAATTGAATAACAGTTGATGATGGTGGTCATGGGTTAATCCAATGGAGGAGGATGCTCTTACTTGTAGTCGAAGCCCAAATATTTTGAGACGATTTGACATGTTTCAGGATGTTCAGATGGCTATCTGCCAATATCGCCCGCTGTGGCATCAGCGGCAAGACAACACGATAGGTGGGAACGTTGGTCCATAGTTTCTGAATGTGAGTACAAGCCCAAAAATGAAGAAATGTTTTAGTTGTACCACATTTAGCATACAAGTATGTTGTTTCAGGAGACATTTTTTATTGAATATCAAGAGTAATACAGGCCCTAGAAAATATCAATGCCATATCTGTGTAACTATACTAATAATTTTATTTATATAGCACCAACATATTACGCAGCACTTTACAATTCAGAGGGAACATGTAAAAATAATATGAGACAATACAGAGTAACAAAAAATGTAAAAACCATAAGGAGTGAGGTCCCTGCTCGCAAGCTACAATCTATGAGGAAATAGGGGAGGCACAAAAGGTAAATGGTAAAAAGTGCCATCATATATAGTCCTGCCATCAATATAATAAATAGGAGATTCACATAACGCTGCGTGAACCAGTCACCGGTCAGGATATGTACAAGTACAGATAAAGTGCTATATTATGCATGGGGGGGAAGGGGGTGCAGACACAAGAGGTCAGATTTGGAAAAGGGAAGATAGTTAGACAAGTGAGGTGAGGTGATAGACCAGTATAAAGACATGCGTTTTTAAGGCTCGCTTAAAACTGTTGGTATTGGGAATTAATTGAATTATTTTTAGTAATCCGTTCCAGAGAATTGGTGCAGCTCGTGAGAAGTCTTGGAGACGGGAGTGGGAGGTTCGGATTGTAGCTGATGTCAGTCTTAGGTCTCTTGCGGAATGGAGGGCACGTGTAGGGCAATAGACAGAGATAAGGGAGGAGACGTAGGGCTGTGCAGAACTGTGATGGGGTTTGTGGATGTGATCATTTTATATTGTACGCTATACCGGGTTGGCAGCCAATGCAATGACTGGCACAGGTGAAGCAGGTGGAGAGGAAAATAATCCTGGCTGCTGCATTCAGGATGGATTGGAGAGGAGAGAGTTTAGCAAGAGGGAGACTGATTAGTATCCAGATTTTTCCCTGATCCAACCACTGGCCGTTTATTACTACCTTTGTGCTAATCTTTGTGCTTTCAGAAAAATGAATGGTCTACCCACAAAAGCCGGAACCTGTTGTGATGCCCTTTCAAAATTGAGTAACGAAAAGTCATTATTCAACAGGTCTAATTTTGTCAATGTGAAAATGCAATACAGCTGCCAGAGATATGTGGTGGCAGAGCTGTTGTTCTACTTGGCCATTAACAAAGTGAGACTTCTCCCTTATCCAATCTATCACATAATGAAAATTTGCCACCAAGTTATCTCTATAAAGATCTGGAAAATTAATGTCACAGGCCTATTTAGATAATTGAAGATTAGCCAAACTAATTCTGGATTATTTTGTGTTATTCCTAATACATTTCCTGAACGTGGAATTTATTAATTTAACATCTGATTTATGTAGTAGCAAGGGGTGTGTGTGAAACAAATCCATTAGTTTAGGGAATGCAACCACTTTAATTAAGTGGCATCGAGCTGAAAATGACAAGGTAAAGTATTTCCATGAATGAAGAATTTGGATTATCAATGCTATTTAGGGTTTATAACTAATCCTATAAAGTTGTGTTGGATTGGCTGGGAGATGAATGCTCAAATATTTAATGGAATCAGTAGTGCAGTGGAATGGGAATGAATCAAGCCCGTTTTTACCTAATCTAAACAACTCTAGAGCTTCTGATTTTGTATATGCAAATTTGCACTTCAGTAAGGAAGTGGAGAAACTCCAGTGCCACATTGAGGAGCTGCTTAAATGTGGCACTGGAGTTTCTCCACTTCCTTACTGAAGTGCAAATTTGCATATATCTGAGAGGAGGGAAGTGGCTACAATCTCCTCACCTACTTAGCTGTCTCCATAAGGTAGCTAGCAGGTTCCCAGACCTTGATTTTGTATAGTAATTTTAAAGCCTGTTTTTATCCCAAAATTATTTAAAGTGTTTATTATACCCAGAATTGCTTGTGAGGGATTATTAGCAATAAAAAGTAAAATGTCATCTGCAAGTGTCAATAGTTTAACAGTTGCAGAGTCTATTCCTATATCCTTAAAGTGTGACAGGTTTTACAATGATCTTAACAAGGAATCCAGGACTATGTTGAAAAGAAGAGGCAAAAGAGGACACTCCTGTTTCATACCTCTCTGGATACTGAAAGTTTGAGTGGAAGTATTGTTTATTAAGATTCTAGATTTGGCTTTTTGATATGACTGATTGCATCCCGTAACCAGGGGCCGAAGTGTCTAGCTTCCATTAGACTGTGTGAATATTCCATGACACCCGATCAAAAGTCTTGTCTGCATATAGACTTACTATTGTTATGGCAATAAATAGTTAATAATTTATATAGGTTTATAGACGTTATTCAGAAATCTTTCAGTGTACAGGCTAGAGGCCTGTATGTAGGAAAAGGCCTTGCTCTTTTCTCTAGTTAGCTCTCTCTCCTTCTTCCCTCCCACCTTCGGGATTCCTCTGGCTCAGATTTTATATAATGTTTTGACTTAGAGGTAGCAGTATAGAAGTTCTTATCAGCATGTTCTGAATGTACTGTACAAATCCAAGGCTAGTTTAAACTAACTAACACACAGAATATAATTGAATGTTTTTTTCAGAATAAAATGTATATTCAGCATAATATGATGCAATTACCTAGAAACACCCCTAAGGAACGCCCCTTTAATGATAAGTAATAAAACTGCTAACCGCTCCTAAAATAAAGATCTTTGTCATTAAGCTCTACATTGACTTGTGTGCCAGCGTGGTTCATACGGTGGCGTGCACACACTCAGACAAAGCATCCAATTTGGCTGCAGACACTTAAGAGGACAGCCCACCCGAAAGGTGTGGAGGGCATCTATTACACTATTATGTGTTTGGTACACCTATGTAATTTACTAAATGATATTGCCCCTATAGCTGATCTTGTTATATGTGATCGCTTTTCCATGTATAAACCCAGTTTGATGTGGTGGAAATAAACTTGGTGGACTAAATCTGTTGTAGTCTATTTGTGAGTATTTTTGTAAGAATTTTAAAGTCTGAATTTAGTAGGTAGATAAGTCTATATCCCTCTACTTGCAAAGGGTTTTACCCAGTTTGGGGAGTACAATGATATTGGCCTCGTTACACCCATCCGGTAATCTTTTTTTAGTGATTATATCGTTAAACATTGTACAGAGAAGAGTATCCACTAACGGCCGAAATATCTTATAATATTTGTTTCTAAATCCATCCAGTCCCGGTGCCTTAGTTATTTTAAGTAAATTAATAGTTTGAATTACCTCTGTTGGGGTAATGGGGACGTTGAGTGCATGTCTTTGTTCTACTGTGAAGATCGGGGTTTCTGTTTAGAGACATTTGGCGTTTGCAAGATCCCTGTTTGGTTCATCCTCCTAAAGTGAGATAAAAGAGGATCTAAACTCTTCCCATATTTCTTCATATTTTGTTGTTATCATGCTCACCTTTTTCTTAAGCTTAAGAATTCTAGTAGTTATTTTGAATGTGTTTGTGATTGAAGTGAAGGATAACTCACATTCTCAGCCTCCATCATTCTCCTCTGAGCCAACAATAGTGAGTAAACTTAACCAGACTGTGGCCATTGACTGGGAAAAATTGATAGTAAGAAGTTTATGGAAGCCCAACTTATGAAGCCAGCCTTAGTTCTTGTCTGCAGTATGTCTGCCCAACCTGGGGGAGGTAA
Source organism: Allobates femoralis (assembly GCA_033576535.1). NCBI lineage: Eukaryota > Metazoa > Chordata > Amphibia > Anura > Aromobatidae > Allobates > Allobates femoralis. The sequence continues at coordinate 468,721,020 of JARQOC010000006.1, forward strand.
TCAGGGGGAGGTGTATAGATGTGAGCCTCTATTGCTGACCTCACCACTAAAAAGGACAATGCTGCCAAAAGGTGAAGGATGATCAGAGGCCTATCATGTCTGGCCGCCCTGTCTACAACAAACCTTGTCAAGATTCAGACGTTTCCGGAGCAAATTAAGAAGGGGGAGGAATGTGATGTCACAGCTTTTCTCAATGCATGTCATGGGTTAAACTTTCTTAATTTGGCCAGACATATAGGTCTTTTGTTGGTTATCTCATGTTTGCTAAGACATTGTTTCTTGCCAGACGACTCGGAGCCTTTATTGTCTGAGGTTGTGCATTGCTAATTTAATTACCTCACCCCTCAGTCTACATCCCTCCCCACCCCCACTTTAGGACATACTGGTGTCTTTTGTGCTAAAGCTACTTTCTTCTTTCCAGTCATCTTTTGGGGACTGTTTTTTAATTAAATTGTATTGAAATAAACTAGTGAGCTGCTTACAAGAGGATGTCACCACAGGAATGGTCAGGTCACTTTATATCTTTGGAAACCTGAAGCTTGAAAGACTTGACATATGATCAGCCAATCATTTTTACGCTGCAGGGCACATACTCAGTATTTTTAGAGTTTATTTAGTGCTTTTGTAGGTGGGAACGTAGCAGATCCACCTAAAAATATTGTGGGCCCATCATCTACATCTGACTTACCAGTAGGGGGCATCTCACCTTAAAGTGCCTAGGGCAGCATGAACACCAAATACGGCCCTGCATATACCCTAATGTAAATAAAGTAACAAAGCAATAGTGCATATAAGTTAATATATAACATAGGGTACTTAGTAAACACTGTTTATGTGTACCCCAATCAGGACGGTCCTACACTCTCTAGTATTATAACTGTACCATGTGTCAGAACAGACTTCAATATGAATAAGGGCAAAACAGGTACTGGGTTCTGACTATGGACACCCAGCTATTGAAAGCTATATAAATGAAATGCTCACCTCAGAAAAACGGTGCCTCTCATTTATATACAAGCAACTAAATAGGATACACCTTGACACAGTGGGATGGCTTTTTTCATCATAAACAGTGTTTACCAAGTAGCTTATATTATATATTTATATAAACTTTTTTTATACTTATTTCCAGGAGAAATATGCTTATTTTATTTTTAGCTTAGGTTTTGACAACAGTAGTTGCAAACATTTTTTTATTGGGGTTACTCCACTAATTTTATGTCAATGACCTATCTTAAGTCATCAATATTAGATTGGTTGGAGGTCCCATTAAATGTATTCAATATTATTCACATAATTTCCCTTGAGAGTTTTTGTACTTATTTACGCTTTTAAAATGAAGAAACTCAAGGTTTTATTCTGAACGCAGACTTCTCTCCCTCTACTCGTACCCTTAGGATAGGTCATCAAGACAAAAATAGTACAGCAACTCTAATGACTTATGGCCACTTTACACGCGGCAACAGGTAGATAGAAAACGGCAGGTGTCGGAGACAATTGTACCTTTTACCTTCAAAACACCTTGAAGTGGCTGCGTGTAAATCAGGTATCTGGAAGGTGTTTTGGAGGTAAAAGGTACAATTGTCTCCGACACCTGCCGTTTTCTATCTACCTGTTGCCGCGTATAAAGTGGCCATCACTGATCTTACTAGCTTTCCCTTTCTCATAACATGTGACTAAAGGGCCCGTTACACACAAAGATATCGTGAATGATATCGTTGCAACGTCACTGGTTTGGTGACGTTGCAGCGATGTCGAAACAACATCGTTGTGTGACACGTACCAACGATCAACGCTATGCCGTTGATTGCAGATTTATGGACAGGACCATAAATCTATCGTTGGTCTTCTGCTGGGCGACCAGCATCGGCGCGTGTGACAGCGGGAGACCAACGATGAACGAGCTCCCAGCGCCGCACAGCAAGCGCTGGGAGCTAGTAACCATGGTAAACAGTGGGTGTCTAGGCAGCGCGCAGCGCCTAGTTACCCGATGTATACATTGGTTACCAGCCTTCTCCGCTTACAGGCTGATATTCCAGATACACAGCGGGTAACTAGGGACAGCACTGTCCCTAGTTACCTGCTGTGTACCTTGGATACCAGCCTGTAAGTGGAGAAGGCTGGTTACCAGGGTATACATCGGGTAACTAGGCGCTGTGCGCCGCCTAGATACCCACTGTTTACCATGGCTATCAGCCTGCTCCCGTTTACCGCAGCCTGGCGGCGGGAGCTAGACATTGTGGAAAGAATATTTTATTATTTTCCACAATGTTGCTTGTCCATGGGTGAGTCTGCCTGTGAGACAGCTCACCAGCGATCAGTTCACAATGTGGCAGTGATCCACATCAATGGTCGGATCGCTGCCACATCGCAGCGTGCAACGGGGCCTTAACTGTTCTATTTTTTCTTGTTCAATATGGGAATAAAATGACTTAAAAATGTCTACTTCACTGTGTGATTTCTCTAACGTGTCCTGTAGGAGAGTCAGGTAGGAAATGTTTAAATGCTAGCACTACACGTTTTTATTAGGTGCACTTTGGCTGGCTTCACACCACGTTTTCTTTTGATCCGGGGCTGTCTGTAAACCAGACAGCCCTGGACCGGTTTTTGGCCCCATAGCAGCCTATGCTTTCTGCCATCCGGTATCATCACTCCGGGACAATCCGGGGGAATACGGATTATTCTCTCCGGACACAAAAATGATGCTTGCATCATTTTTTGTCCGGGGAGAAAAATCTCCCCAATCTGCCGGATCCCGGTTTCGGCCGGATTCTCCCGGAGCTGGAGCAATCCGGCACTCCCTAACATGTGAGCCTATGGGGCCGAATTGCCCCGGACCGGGAAGATCCGGGAACCGGACACTGGCGGCTGCACGCCGCTGTTTTTTCAGGACCGGGCTTTCAGGTCTTGAAAATTCAGCAGCTACGGCTGCAGTTAGCAGCATCTGGCTGCACACAGGACCGGAGGGCACATTTGACCCTCCGGTTCTGTGTGCTGATCCGGTCCGGGGCTGTCAGGGTCATCCCAGACAGCCCCGGACCGGATCACACCGTGGAGTGAAGCCAGCCTTAGATAGCTAAGATTAGAACTATTGCATGTGCTCACTTGTCTGCCAGATTGTATGCACCAAACTAGTATCACTGGTTGCTATGGACGAAACTGTGAATAACTCAGCTGTGTCTGAGTAAAACGTGAATGTGAGCAAACTGAACCTAAAGGAGGACCTGTATTGGTCTGCAAGTTTATAGAGTTCAATAAACCTCACATTCACCCAAGAATCCGATGCCTGTGTGGACTCTAGTGCTGAACTGAGAGCGCAAATCCAGTATGTAGAGGTCAATTTAGGTAAAGCAATTTCAAATTTCTAAACATGAAAATGTTTTTTCTGTGAAAAGTGTTTGCAATTGGGATATAATTGAACAAAAAATCAGTTCTATCTACAGCACGCGAGAATGGCTTCTTCTCTTGCGAATCTGATGTTTGATCTGATTTCTTAAAACACTTCCACCATCCAAAGATAGTTATTTTTTATGCTCCACAATACATAATTTAAAGTAAAACGTTTCCCACATTTTGGGCAAAAACATATGGTATATTTTATTGTTTGTGAGTTGTTTGATGTCTCAGAAGGCTTGCTTTCTGGATAAAATATTTCCCACATTCGAAACATGAAAATGGTTTCACTCCCGAGTGAATTCTCTTATGTTTAACTAAATTTGTTTGCTCTGAAAAACATTTCCCACATTCTGAACACAAGTGTGGTTTCTCTCCTGTGTGAGTTTTTGTATGTCTATCAAGACTCAACCTCTGGTTAAAACATTTACCACATTCAAAGCATAAAAATGGCTTCTCCCCCGTGTGACCTCTCATATGTTTGACCAGATTTGATTTCTCTGCAAAATATTTCCCACATTCAGAACATGAAAAAGGCTTCTCTCCTGTGTGAGTTTTTCTGTGTCTAACAAGACTTAATCTCTGGTTAAAACACTTCCCACATTCAAAACATGAAAATGGCCTCTCCCCTGTGTGAATTCTGTAATGCTGAACAAGAGCAGACTTATTGTGAAAACATTTCCCACATTCTGAACATAAATATGGCTTCTCCCCTGTGTGACTTCTATGATGTCTAACAAGATCAGATTTCTGGATAAAACATTTCCCACATTCTGAACATGTAAATGGCTTCTCCCCTGTGTGAGTTCTTTGATGTGTAATAAAATTTGATTTCTGATTAAAACATTTCTCACATTCTGTACATGAATATGACTTCTTCCCTGTGTGAATTTTCTGGTGCCTAATAAGACTGGTTTCAAGTGTAAAACATTTCCTACACCTTGTACATGAAAATGGCTTCTTGATTGTGTCAGGTCCTTGATATTCACCACCACGTCTCTTATTTGTTTTTTGCCCAACAGTCTGTAATGGATGAGATGATAGACCTTTACTGGGACGGGTTGAAAATATATCTGATATATTTAAATGCTCTTCATATGTATCACAAAAGATATCATGGTCTTCTTTAAAATCTGAAGATATCAGCTGTCCTTTGGATCTCTTAGTACAGTCGTCTGCTAAAAATAAAACTACATATTATTATATTTTTTAAGTTACTTTAAAAACATACACATAAGGGCATTTTATAACATTTGTATGCAATTTTATAGAAATTGCAAATTATGTAGCAAAATTAAATTATTCACTAAAATTGAGATCTGTTTTCTCACTATTATACAGCCTCTGTGGAAGGACAAGTAGATCATGAGTTTAGCTTTTCACTTCTCTGTTGAAGACAGCATCTTCATAGGTTCATATTTCTTTGCATATCACTACTAAGTTCTATTAAATTGCTCAGTGGAGAATCATAAAAGGGACCCATTTGTCAGTGCTAGGAGGTGGAGAGCTTATATTAGATGCATTTCAGGGCTCACTCGGTTCAGTTGTTGTAACGGTGAGAAGCTTCAAGTGTCACCTGAAGACTCACCTTTTCCGTCAAGCCTACAACCTGCCAGGAGGCCCAGGCGACCATCCCATAACTGTCATTCCCCCATCCTACTGTATCTCCGCCCGTCCCTCGTAGACTGTGAGCCCTCGTGGACAGGGTCCCTGCCCCTCCTGTACCTGTATGTTCTGATTGTCTAGAGTCAGTGTACTTGTGCTTGTCTCCCTCATCCTCATGTAAAGCGCCATGGAACCTAATGGCGCTATATAAATAAATAATAATAATAATAATAATAATAATGGTGCATTGCTTTGAATTTGCACAGTTTACCAGGGCTGTAGGGTGGAACAGCTGGGGATGATGGGTTCCATTTTTCTTATAGGTCTTTTGACTGAAATACCAGCTGTACTGTCCCAAAACAAAATGATCATCATGAAAAGGCTATTTTATAATTCAAAAGTAAAATCATTTAGGAAATTGGAGCATACTTCTATGATACAGGTTATATCCATATTTTCTCATAGCTTGTGTCACATGAACATGTCGCATCCATGGCTACATTGTATATTGGGTACCTATGTGGCGTGAAAATGTTAAGACGCCATAAATGTATCTTTGATTTCTCATAGAATGGACGAGTCATTAATATAAGGTTTAAACCTAGAAGATGTTTTACAAAAATGAAACTTCTTGGAATCAATCTGATCAACAGATCTACAATAGTTTCCCCAACGTCTGTATGTAAATGAAAGACAGAATACTGCGAATACTTTATCCTCTCTCCCATCCACTTATAATTATATTTATTCGTTTATATAGTGCTATTAAATCCATAGCGCTTTACATAACTTTTGCAACACTGTCTCTATTAGGGCTCACAATCTAAATATCCTATTAGTATATAATTTGAATGTCGGAGGAAACTCACGCAAACACACTTCTTGTAGATGTTGTCCTTGCTGCAAGAATGCAGTGCTAACCACTGACTTATCCATCTAAATAACACAACTCCCTGACCCCAAACCACTCCTATATCAGAATTCTGTTGCTGGCACTCAGACATCCTTTTGTGATGACTTTATTTTTAAGTTCTTATTATTATTATTATTATTATTATTATTATTAAATATTTATATAGCCCCATTAGGTTCCATGGCGCTTTACATGTGTTATGGCCGCCGAGGACAAGAACGTAAAATGACGACGATTGAATCATACAGGTACAGTAGGGCAGAGGATCCTGTCCACAAGGGCTCACAGTCTATAGGGGATGGTTCGGGAGACAGTAGGAAGGGGAGAGGTGAGGGTGAGGTGGTGTAGCAGATAGGTCTCAGTGTCGGCTGTATTATTGGATTATTATGTATTATTATAAGTTGATACTTGTCTTTCATACCATAAGGTTTAACGTAAAAACAAAGCAAAGTACTAGTACTGCAACAATGTGCATAGAATGGCACCTAACTGTTTGAAGGTCTAAGTCAAAAATATGTAAATGGAGTTGAGAAAGGTAACTGGAGACCTTGACTTCTTCAAACTTTTAAACCTAAAACCTGAGAATTAATGATGAACGAGCGTGCTCGTCACTGCTCGATACTCGATCGAGCATTGGGGTGCTTGCTGGCGCTCTGTACTCGGCCAAGTATTGTAGGAGCTCGGATGTGTCATTCATGAATGATCTGACACAAAGAACTGGCTCCCTTGAGTGAATGATGGGAGCTGGCACCCCAGTGAAAGCCAATTGCAGTCTCTGAATGGCTCTCAATGGGGGTAAAATAAATGTGTCCGGACGCGGTGTAACAAATAAATAAAAACCTGCGCACCTACCCCCCAACCCCCTCAGAAATCCTCTATTTTGGCTGACTGTACGTGGTCGGAGAGCCGGACTGCCTATCACTACTTTACCTCCATTATACTCCTTACTTGAGTCGACCCCGTCAAAGCGTCCGACCAGCTCAATTTGAGTAACGAGCACCCAGGTACTTTAATGCTTGCTCATCATTACTGAGAATCCCAAAATTTGAATATCCCACTTGCATCACAACATATAAACACAACCAACATATCAAACTATAAACAATAGGTCTCAAATCTAATCCTCATATAAGGATTTTTGACAACCTGCATCTTTAGGGATCTGGTGGCAACCAATGACAATTTCCTCTCTCTGCCATTGTCCAGTTGGAGTAGCCAGTGTTCCTATAACTTTGAGCTTTCCATTTATTTTTACAACTGTGTCTCCAGGAACATTCAATGCCTGCTGCATCTTTTTATTCTTTTCCTTAATTGTGCAAGGTAATCTCTTCTCTTAACTTCTGCTCTTGATAGCAAAATAACATTACTGAACTGAAGGCCAATGGCCCTCCTGAGAAATGGGCTAATATTCCTATGGAACATTGCCAGAGAATCAACTATCTATCATAGATGCTGCAGGTTATGACAACCAAAGAGGGTCTATTAAGTGCTAAAGACTAGAGATGATCAAACACATTGAAATTGAATTTCACAGGTTCTGTGAATTTTTCTTAACTATTTGATTTGTGCTGAACAAATTGTGTGTGCTCGAAATGCCATGAAATGATGAGGTCTGGGAACTTGCTATCTACTTTATGGAGAGAAGTTTTCCTGCAACCACAAGAATCCCTCCTCTAGGAAATATGCAAATATGCACTTCAGTAAGGAAGTGGAAGATCTCCAGCGCCACCTTCGAGGAGCTACTTAAAGGTGGTGCTGGAGGTCTTCCACTTCCTTACTGAAGTGCAAATTTGCATGTTTCCTAGAGGAGGGATGTGGCTGCAATCTCCTCACTTACTTAACTGTCTTCTTATGGCTGCAGGAAAGCTTCTCTCCATAAGGTAGATAGCAAGTTCCCAGACCTTGTCTTAGCCCACTCACACAGCCAGATCTGAATATCAAACACACTACACTGATGAGGGGCAATTACCCCGAAACGCAGCGTCTGTAGTTTGGGGTTCTGATCTGGCACAAATTCCTTAGTCATATTAAAAAACTTGTTGGAAAGCGATTATGACTTTGAGGAGCTACTTAAATGTGGCACTGGCTTTCTTCCACTTCCTTACTAAAGTGCAAATCTGAAATGATGAATAATACAGAGGTATCTTTGAATCTCTTAAACGCAAACACAGTCTTAGTAATATCAATATGACCTCAGCATAGTGACAGATTACAAACCGGATATAACCAACAGCCCATTTAGTGACACTGCAGACATGTATTTTAAGAAAACAAAAATCCAAAACTTATCTGTGCAGAAAAATGGCAAAACTGATGGGGTCACTGTCAGAGGTATATCTGCATGCTGTGACTGAGACAAGTGATATGCCATATATTACAATGCCCTTTACTTCTTACCCACAAATATGCTTGCTAGAGGCAACAGAAGCTAATAGAGCTTTTGCTGCCACTAGTGGCTCCCATATTTATTTTCCTATTTCTATTATTTTTCTATTTTTTATTCTTTTATGATACATTTTGACATAATTAACTTTTGGTAATTTTTTTTAACCCCAGTTAATCATCCCTTTACAAAAACAAATTTACGATAAATGCTTGGCAGGTGGGTACACTACTAAAAAGCCAGTGTCTGCAACAAGGTACTGTACTGATATGGATTATATAGATGTAAAATTTGAATAGCAAAATGTATGCAAAAAAAATATTGTACAGAGAAAAAAATAATGGTTTCAAACACAGACATTGTGAGGTAGACAGCTGCAATTACATTTCTGAATTTGGGGAAATACAATGTGATGTAATAGCTACTAAGCATTTTACAGAAGACTGTATGGTCATGTCTGAGGTTGCATGAACCTTTTACGGCTGATGCAATCTTTTGCTACGTGTAAAAAAGGTGGTGGACATTTTTTTGGGCAATTGGCATTAATCAAGTCACAAATTGTTCGATTTTGGTTCAACCTACAAGTTTCATAACAATGTATTTCCATTAAAATGGTGCAATTATCTCTTCAAAAGCAATTGTCACGCAGGGGTAAATCATTCTGAGACTGCAACAGTCACCCAAAATTGAGATTTGGGGTTTAATTCAGAAAAAACACGAGTTGTGTTAGTTGTGCTCAGCTCTTTACATGGTTCTTGTTTCATTGGCTTATTGTAGATAGGAGTTTTGAAGGCAACTGAACATCCTGTAGAATGTAAGCCTGCAAGGGCAGGGTCCTCTCCCCTCTGTACCAGTCCATCATTGTTAACTTGTTTACTGTAAACTATATCTATAACTTTGTATGTAACCCTTTCTCATGTACAGCACCATGGAATTAATGGTGCTATATAAATAAATAATATGTGTTATTCAGATACCAATTATAGTGGGTTTGTGGGGTACTTTGGGGAGAGAAAAGATGATAATTACTTACCGGTAATTGGATTTTAAAGGGAACCTGTCACCTAGATTTAAGGCCCTACACTATCACTACCTGTCCCTACACCTTCCTAGCTGCTCCCTATGTCATCGCCGCCCCTCTATTTGGAACCTCCCGCCCTCTGTACACCTATCATACACCAGCCGTTACGTCACATCCGGAGCAGTGCATTATGGGCTTGATCACGTGATCGGCCCGGATCTGCGCATGCGCAATGCGCTTAGTGAAGCCGGGCCGATCACGTGATCAGGCCCTTAATGCACTGGGGATGATCACGTGATCGGCCCCATAATGAACCACGCCGGATGTGACGTAGCGGCCGGTGCATGATAGGTGTACAGAGGGCGGGAGATTCCAAATAGAGGGGCGGCAATGAAGAAAGAATAATGCCGCCAGCGGGGCATGCGCTGCCGGATCGAGGAGTGATGCATGGAACCTGGCGCCGCCTTTTCAGTCCCCAGCCTCAGGGACTTCTGTAAGTTAGAAGTTATTTTTCTGATCTTTTATAGGGCCCCTTTAGCTCAGATAGGGATACATAGGGAGCAGCTAGGAAGGTGTAGGGACAGGTAGTGATAGTGTAGGGCCTTAAATCTAGGTGACAGGTTCCCTTTAAAGAGTCATGAATGCACCATACGAGAGAGTGTATCTGCCCACAGGAACAAGAAACTTATAGAAATAAAACCTACCCAGCCCCAGTGTGTTTATACAGTATAAGAGGTAACTGCTTCATGAATACATACATACATACATAAGAAATAACAAATATTTTGGAAATACAGCGAAGAATCACACCATCAAAATCAAGGGAGGGAATTAGAACAGTGCTGTAATCGTTCTGGAAAATCCAATTACCAGTATGTAATTATCATTTTTTTCCTTTACCATGACAGCACCATAGATGAGAAAATAAATCTATAGGGTGGGACCACAACAGTTAACACTTTCCTCCCAAAAGAAAGGCCAGAAAGTCCCAAATCCAATTTGTAACGTTTAAAGAAGGTAAAGACCAGACCGCAGCCCTACACATTTGTTGTTTAGAAGCATTAGCCCATTCTGCCTAAGAGCTATAGCTCTAGTGGAGTGAGTCCCAATACCCTGAGTGGGGTCCTGACCAGAGGTAGAGTAAGCTAGGATAAGGGCCATACTAAGCCTCCTAGCAATAATGGATTTATTAGCACTTTCACTTCTTTTTGTCTCCTGGAATGAAATAAACAGCTGAAGCCTTCCGCGATGGCTTTGTTACCCTCAAATATTCAAGTAAGCACTTCCTAACATCACATAAGTGAAAGGTTAGCTCACCCTGGCATTTTTGATTGTCTCAAAAGGAAGGTGAAATTATCTCCTGGTCTCTATTAAATTTAAAGTTCACTTTGGTGAAAAAAGACAGGTCAGGCTTTAGAATTACTCTATCCTGTAAGATAGCAGTAAATAGAGGAATAACTGAGATAGCCAGTAAATCACTTACATGTCTGGCCTACGTCAAAGCCACCAGGAGAATCATTTTAGGAGTAAGATCCTTACCAGAAATTGAAGAGAGAGGCTCAAAAAGAGCCCTTGTAAGGGCATTCAACACTAAATTTAAATCCCAAGGGGTTAACCTCGGAGAGCTTAAGCCTAGAAGAAAAAGAAGCCCTGATAAACCTATGAATTCATGAGTATTCAAAAATCTTTTGATCGAATAATGCACCAGGGCTAAAACATGAACGTTTAGATTGTTAATGGACAAGCCCCTCTCGAGTACCTTTTATCAGAATTCTAATACCTCTGCCATGGGAATCTGCTGGATTTGGGAGGTCAGACTTCGTCCCATGAATTCTAGGAACGTGTTCCATATCCTAGAGTATTTAACCAAAGTCACCTTTTCACTACTTTGAAAGTAGAGTAGAGATTAGGTTCCCAGAAAATCCTTTATCTAAAGGAAGTCCCCTTTCAAGTTTCTTGCAGTCAGATTTAACCTGTGAACTTGAGAGTGGAAGTATGGACCCCGAGACAATAAAATGGGCACATCAGGAATTATCCATAGGTCCAATATTGACACGTGACTGAGTAATGTGAACCATGCTCTTTTTGGGCAGAGGGAAACAATTAGTATGACTCTGGCCCTTCTTCTTGGATCTTCCTTAGGCCTATTGGAATCACAAGAAATGGGGGGGAAAAGCAGAGGCTAGATGAACCTTCCACCTCTGCAGGAGAGCGTCTACTAAATTTGAAGATTCTTTGGTCTAGGGAGAAGAATTTGTCTACCTGTCGATTGGCAATAAACAAATCTATTTCTGGCTTCTCTAGACTACACATATTTGACTGAAAATCTCTTTGACTTGAAGGGATCCTGTCACCTCCAGAACGCCTCATAAGCTACCAAAACATGACCCTGCAGCATATTTTCACTAATCTCACACTCCTTTTGTCTCCTAAAAGCATCCTGTGAAAGTGAATAAAAACGTTTTAATACTTACTCATTAGCGATGTTAATTAGCAGGGGCTATATTCTTTAGTCACCAGGGCGTGGTGTTTTGCAGCTCCAGGATCCACCCTCTCTCTGTCTGTGTTGCTCTGCTTGTGCAGGCTTTTCCCTCCCCCCTCTCTATCACTCACAGAATGCAAATCATTAGTCCTGCCTTCACCTCCACATAACAGCAGCACAGACAGAGAGAGGGTGGATCATTCAGGCTGCAAAACAACACGCCCTAGGGACTAAAGAATATAGCCCCTGCTAATTATAATCACTAATGAGTATTAAAACGTTTTTATCCACTTTCACAGGATGCTTTTAGGAGACAAAGGGAGTGTGAGATTAGTGATAATATGCTGCAGGGACATGTTTTGGTAGCTTATGAGGCGTTTTGGAGGTGACAGGATCCCTTTAAAGACCACATTCCAGCTAAAAAAAAAAAAAGTTGGCTACAACATTTTCTGACCCCCATTAGGTGTTGGCCTGTTAGGGATTGTAAATTATTGTCTGACACTTTGATCAACTTTTCCGTCTCTACCATCAGAGGTTCGGATCTGGTACCCCCTGATGGTACAAATAAGCAATTGTTTTGCTGTTGTCAGACAGGACAACTACGTATCTTACTGAAACACTTCTTAAGGTTTCTTGAATGGCTCATCTTACTGCAACTAGTTTTTTTAGGTTTGAAAAACTGGTACTTAAAGTGGGGTCCCAACAACCCTGGAAGAAATCATCCTGTAGGTGGGCTCTCCAGCCCATAGAACTCACATCCACTGTAATTACCAATGGATTGTTGACAGTCCAAGGATCTCCTTTCAGGAGGTTCTCATTCAACCACCAATTCAGGGGATTCAACATCCTTGTGGGTCACTGGAATTTGTGATCTAGACAGCCTGATCCTGCTCATTGTATGCATAGCATTTGCCAGTAAAGATCCCTGGTATGGAACTGTGCCCACAGGACAGCTGGTATTGTAGAGGTTAGAGAACCTAACATGCACAGAGCTTCTCATACGCAGTGTTTGAGACCTCGTGGTCTTCTGCTTGATTTTTAAATGTTGTTTTGCGGAAGAAAACAGTGTTGGTGATTTGAATCCAACAAATCTCTAAAAAAATGTCTGAACCTGAGGCTGCTCTATTTTTGATTTGACCCTGTTTATTAGCCAGTCAAGAATGGTTAGAATAGCCAGGATCCTTCATTTGTTAAACAAGAAACCGTTATTGCCCTTATCTTTCCCCCAGGGGCGCATGCTTCCTTGCTTTATCCTCTGTCGGGCTTCTTTTTCCAACTCTAGCCCCTGTACTTCAAAAGGATCTCTTAACTCTAGGAAAGGGAGGAGGAAGTTCTTTTTCTTATCTATCGCTTTCTTTAGAATTTAATTCAGGACCGAACCAAATAAGTAAATCTCTTTGGCATGCAACCGAGCATAATTTTACTTTTGATTGGAAGTCTGCTGCTTAATTTCTAAGGCCGCTTCACACTGCGGCATGATCCGGTCCGGTTCTGTCCGGGATGCCCCAGACAGCCGCGGACCGGATTAGCACACAGGACTGGGGGGCTAATATGCCCTCCCGTCCGGTGTGCAGCGCACGCAGCTGCAGCCGCTGACAGGTCAGGACCGCGGCACCCGCGGTCCTGACTTATCAGCAGCGGGAACTGCATGTGCTGCACACCGAACCGGAGGGCATAATAGCCCCCCAGTCCTGTGTGCTGATCCGGTCCGCGGCTGTCTGGGTCATCCCTAACAGCCCCGGACCGGATAATGCCGCAGTGTGAGGCCAGCCTAAGCCACAGAGCTCTGGTCTGAGTTGGACAGGGCGAAGGCGGGAGCGGCCAACCTCACACTATCTACTGAAACATCTGCCAAAAATACAGCCACTTATTGTATAGAAGGGAGGGCTTCTAACTGTTCCCTGGGTCATTCATCTTAATTTGCAATTCAAATTCCTTTAGCCATTTAACCATAGACCTTGCAGTACAGGTGGCTGCATTACCTAGTTTAAAAGGAGCATGCTGCTGCTTCACACACCCCTTTAAGTAAGGTGACAGCTTTTTCCAAGGGGTGTTTTAGGTATCCTAAGTGATTGAAGGGAAGGGTGACATCTTTAGATATTATGGCTATGGTCAAATCTATTTTTGGAGACCTTTCCCAGGCTTCACACAGGGCCTCACTAAAGAGGTACTTTATTTCAGAGTCTGAGAAACTGCCATTGTTTCCCATTCTTTTTTTGATAATGGCTAGGAAATTCTCATGCACTGGAAATGTCCTGTACTTCTGTTCCTCCAGGTTACTGAACATGGCATCTTAGCGGCATCCTGACAGATTCTACCCCTACATTGGCAACTTTTAATAACCCATCGATGTCTTTCACTGGGAAATACAGATGGTCTTACTTTCCATCAGAGGAGTCGGAGACTGACCCTTCTGAGACCATTAATTCCCCTGACTCTTTCTCCTAGCTAACCTCTGAAGGCGGCTACTTGCTTGTGGAGGGAAATGGAGCTTTAAACTGGAGAATCTCCTTCTTCACCATGGCCTTAAATTCCTCTTTAATCAGTAATTTAATTTCCTGGAATATTGAGGGGGCATTCTTCTGCCACTGTGTTTTCAATACAAGTGTGACAAAGTCTCTTGTCGTAGTCTGTAGGTAACCCTTAACGTCAATAACCTCAATAGGAGTATGACAAAGTCTCTTGTCGTAGTCTTTAGGTAACCTTTAGGGCACACTCTTCATTTTTAAATTTTGGCCTATAATATCTGTGATGACACAGCCTTGTACACTGTGTGCTGTGGGTTAAATTTTCTTAATTTGGCGAGACGTATTGTTCTGTTGTTTGCTTGCTCATGAAAAGTAGGTCATTATTTCTTGCCAGACTATTCAGACTTTTCTTTGTCTGAGTTTGTGCATTGCTAATTTAATGTAAATTACCTCACCTACACTAGCTATATCACTCAGAGGAGAATTAAGCCTTTGGATTGAAATGCCAACCAATACGAGTACAGCATTATTCCACCAATCCTGTAAGACCACAATACACTGAGAAAAGTGTTTGGGCTATATAAAATGACTTGCTTCACCAGGAGTTTGTCCATATGCTACATGGCTTCAACCTAGGGGTCCCAGTCCTGGTTAGAAGACCATAACCTCAGCCAAGGAATTTAAGTTCCGGCTGCCAGGATAACATCGTGTCATCATGCTCTGCATGGCCTCAGTCTAGGAGCTTCAAGTCCGACAAGAGAAACACCAAAACTGGATTATATTCTGCAGGAGTTCAGCCTAGGATTCTAGGATTCAGCTGGAATATCAGACAATATCAGAGGCTACTTAAGGAAGATACCCAAGTTTGGACAATTCAGTCACCTGGCTACAGACTTTCCGTGCTCGGTTAGCTTCCCAAGCTTGCTGCTATTTGTTTCTCGGTGGGTGTTCGCTGAAAGATTTTGCTAGATTGGCGTAGTTAGTCTTGGAAGCCTAGAAGGCATGAATATTCTAATCCCTGGTGAGCGAGTGCAAGGGTGAGACTCTGTTGCCTATTACATTGTGTGTTTTGCTTGGTAAATGTTATATGCCTTTGACTGTTTTGACTGTTGGGGAGCCAATAAAGTGCAACCATTGTGTGGCTCCCTCACCCTGTGTTGTCTGTGTAGTGTTCCACACACGGCTAAGGAGTTCGGACATTCCATTGGGTTGAGCCCTGGTCCATGCAGTTTTTCTAAAGGCAGCCAGCATTGTGATCTGTCATTATGATCTGTGATCACAATAGCGGTGATCTGTCCAGTCTCCTCTCCTGGATGTTCCTGCTATCTGTGTATGTGTGGAGAGGAGAATGGGGATGTGCACACTGGAGGGGACGGGGCCTTCTCATGCACTCCGATGACAGGAGAAGCCGATGAAGCCGGTAGGCACACAGATGAGGAGGGAGTATTGAGCTTGGGTACACAGGAGCCTGACATTCCACTATCACCATGCACAATGTCAGACCTAATGTGCCTGGTAAAGAGTGACAGAGAGGGAGAGGGGAGGGTTTGGCTTAGAGCAAACGAGAGTAATACAAAGAAACCCAACCCCTCATAGTGACACTGTGCTGCACATATGCTAATGTGCTGCACTGTTTTCCCAGTGTTTGATACGTTTTCTCTGCAATCATACATGTAATCATTGAAGTCAAAGCATGATTGCGCTCAGCATCCTTGTGTCTGTAAGGTAGTGGCTTCACTTTATAGCCCTAAATCCTGCTGGTTGGTTCCCTTTAAAGCTTCATAAATTTTAAAAATGGTTACAGCACACAGTGAAAAAATAACCCTTATTCACATGGAAATATTAGATGACCATATTCTGTATTATAAATACCCAGCAGGCGTATAACAGAATCACAATTTCAACCATATGAAATTAGTATTCTGGTAGTAGAAAAGAAAACATACAATATAAAGATACAGACAACAGAGCGTAAAATATCAGTTCAAAATTATTACAGTTGATGACTGAGAAGAATCCATGACATCTCTGCATTTACTCACCTGGGTAGTCATATGTAGGAGTCTCCTCTTTACACCAGTCATCACCAATAACAAATGTCTCTATAGTATTAATATGGGGCAGATCTTCACCCTGAAACAAAGATAGTAAAAGTCACAGACAGATGGAGAAGTCCCATCTATGATCAGCTGTAATCTGCCATCTCCACCGTTCTCATTACACAAGTATAAAACATAGAATACTGGAGGATAAAACAAGACTGAGCACAAGACCTTCACAGCCATCTACACATCATAGGGAGATCTCATCACACCTTCTCTCCATCTTCCTGATCATCCGGAGGAACATCGGGATCTTCTTGTTTTATGTCCTGTGGCAGAAGAAGACGGGGACATCTCTCTGGTGTTGTCCTTTTACTGGATAGACCTGGAGGAGACACATACAGGGACTGAATTCATTCTTTACATACAGATCATTATAGGCCGTGTGTATTTAGTCCTGTCTATTACCTGGTGATGTGAGGGGCGGCCGGGGAACCTCCATCATGACTATGTCCTTGTACAGATCTTTGTGTCCTTCTAAATACTCCCACTCCTCCATGGAGAAATAGACGGTGACGTCCTGACACCTTATAGGAACCTGACACATACAATGATACCATTGTCATCCCCCGATCCCTTCATAGCGTTACTGTATAATGTCCCAGCAGCATTCCTAGCAGTGTCACCTCTCCAGTCAGCAGCTCAATCATCTTGTAGGTGAGTTGTAGGATCTTCTGGTCATTGATGTCCTCATGTATCAGGGGGTGAGGTGGAGGCCCCGTGATTGGGCTCAGGGCTCTTCCCTCAGACACAGGGTCCTGACAGCACAGATCACTAGAGCTCTTCACTACTGTGTAATCCTGGTTATGGAGAGACACATTAATAAATCTCCAGTCTCCAGACATTTCCAGAGTCCTCACCTCTCCAGTTCTGTCATCTGTTATTCTGTCCATAGATAAGAATGATGTCATGTGACATTGTCATCACAATCTCTCACCTCTCCAGTAACAAGGAAGAGGATCTCTAGGGTGAGGTGGAAGATCCTCTCCGCCATCTTGTCCCTGTCCAGATCCATCCTTGATGGTCAATCAGGAGAATTCTCTTATATGGAAGATCTGCAATGAGAGGATCCGATATTGTAGGGACCTGAATGGGGAGAAGATGACGATGTAACATCATAAAGAATCTTATGTAATAATACAATGACTGGAGATAATAAGGTCAGAGATGGCGGGTTCCACATGGTCTTCATACAGACTAGGTTTTTGGTGGGTAGTGCCTCACTTGTCAGTTTTTGGGTAAATAGTGAAGGTTAATCAGGTGGTCAGGCAATAGGTTATAGTGTATAACAGCCGGTCAGATTGGGGTCTGATAGACTGAGCTAAAGACATACTGTGCATGCTCATTCATTTTGTCTACGAAACTGATGGAAAAAGTCTAGCTCAAAATGTTAGTTATCAGGGATATCAGCATTAGGTCTGATTCAGATGTTCATTTTTTTGTGTACGAGTGCTGTTTTTCACAGAAGGCTCTCATACCTGTGATAGTCTATGGAACCATTCAGACATTATGATTTTTCACGGACCAAGAGGTCTGTGGAAAGTTGTGGAAACTTATCCAATTTTGATTCAAGTGCTGGATTAGAATCTACAATGCAAGACTATGGGTCTGTGAAATAAAAAAAATAAAATAGTACTCAGATGACATCCGAGTGCAGTACGATTTTCATGAGCTGTCACAAAGGAGAAGATGGAGAAAACCGTCTTCTTTTCTACACGTACGACAAAAAATTATGACACTTAGACCAAGCTCTGATCAAAAGAATTGATATGCTTTTCCTCATCTGAATGAGGCCTTTATGCAGGTTGGACCGAAGGGAGTCAGCCCCCCTTTTAGTGACTCAAGACATAATTGTAGGTCGCTGATGGGCGCCATGGCAGTTATGGCATACAGACCTGCAACGTTTGTCTAAAAACCTAGAAATCACACCCTAAAGAAAAATAAATACCAGCACTTAATATACACTGAAGTTTTAAAAATTACAAATAATTTCATACACAAATATTAGAAGCAAAACATATGAAAAAAATCCCATAAAAGCCAAAAAAAAAAGGAACCAGCACCCAGCCTGGCAATGGTATACCTGAAAGGCGTGTTGTGGGTACTGGGCAGCACAGTCTATCTACTGCTCTATTGCTGCAATCGTAACAACACATAAAAAAGGTAAATGTTGCATGCACGCCACTCAGTAAATGAAGGCAATACAGAGGAAACATGAGTTCTTTTGGGATCCTGGGAAAATCTTACAGCAGCGAGGCAGGTGCGAGTGCGGTGAGGAGACCCGCCTCACTGACAAAGAGCCTGGAGGAACGCCCATCCGACAAGGATTTGGTAAGTATAAAAAGTCATTTATTGGGTATGTAGTTAGGTAGATTTAGTCAGTCAGGGATGGTTAGAATAGTCATTTTAGGCTCCAGGGACAGATATTTATAGGTTAGATAGGGTTTTTTCGGTGGTTGGTTCCCTTTGAGGATGGACTGGAGAAGGAAAAGTCTAGTGAGGGGAGGCCAATTAATAGAGAATTACAATAATCAAGGCGGGAATGGATCAGGGCCTCAGTGAGGGATTGAGCTGCAGTTGATTACTGAGGTTTTATTCAAACTTCTTTCCAACACATAAAATCACTTCTCTTCAATGCGATTCTTCAACAACATCTATGATGAAAGCCTCTTTACAAAGCATTTCTCTTCAGCGATCAATCCTCTTCATACAGTGTCTACAGCAGGACTGTACCTTTCCTCATGTAAGTGAGGTGGGGGAGGAATGAGTTGGTGCCGCCTCTTGCACTGCTATCTTGAGGTAATAAAGATAGTCTTGACTGTTCTGAGGACTCCTTGATTTTGACAATATTTTCTCAGCAATAACTGGCCTATACTGATATATGTAAAGTGCTATGGAATTAATAGCGCTATATAAATTAATAAATATTATTATTAATATATACAGCTTGTCTGGTTCCCCACAGAACACTCCCTCTGCCATATATCTTCTCACTTGGTTGTCATGGACACCACTGCCCCTTTCCCAGAACTCCCTGGGGTTGAGCTAACCACTTCCTGTCTCATAGTCACAATTTAACCCCTATAGATGCTGGATGATTCCAAACCAGAGCGCAGCCTCAATCTGTCACATAAAATTACTATGTTTTCCCCATTATTCTCTGAAAAAAATAATGAAAGTTTATACAAATCTCATGAACCCGAAGTACAACTAATCTCACGTAAAAAACAACTGTGAAGACGAAAAAGGAGAAATGTATAAACACTGAAGGGGTTAATGCCCCAGTAATGGGGAATGGTCACATACCTCCACCTGCAGATATGGCTACTCTGTGCACTGCTTACAGGACTGTGATGATGTCACATGGAGGGGAGGAGTCAGGGGTCACGTGATCAGCTCCTCTGGTTGCCATGGTGTCGGATGAGGTGAAGGTTATGTGTGGGGTCAGGAGGGATTTACAGTGTGGATGTAGGAGAGCCAAGTGTGTACGAGGTGTACGGAGCGGAGCCGTGTGTGTACGAGGTGTACGGAGCGGAGCCGTGTGTGTACGAGGTGTACGGAGCAGAGCCGTGTGTGTACGAGGTGTACGGAGCGGAGCCGTGTGTGTACGAGGTGTACGGAGCGGAGCCGTGTGTGTACGAGGTGTACGGAGCAGAGCCGTGTGTGTACGAGGTGTATGGAGCAGAGCCGTGTGTGTACGAGGTGTACAGAGCGGAGCCGTGTGTGTACGAGGTGTACGGAGCAGAGCCGCTTGTGTATGAGGTGTACAGAGCAGAGCCGAGTGTGTACGAGGTGTACGGAGCAGAGCCGTGTGTGTATGAGGTGTACGGAGCGGAGCCGTGTGTGTACGAGGTGTACAGAGCAGAGCCGAGTGTGTACGAGGTGTACGGAGCGGAGCCGCATGTGTACGAGGTGTATGGAGCGGAGCCGTGTGTGTACGAGGTGTACAGAGCAGAGCCGCGTGTGTACGAGGTGTACAGTGCAGAGCCGAGTGTGTACGAGGTGTACGGAGCGATGCCGTGTGTGTACGAGGTGTACGGAGCGGAGCCGCATGTGTACGAGGTGTACGGAGCGGAGCCGCATGTGTACGAGGTGTACGGAGCGGAGCCGTGTGTGTACGAGGTGTACGGAGCGGAGCCGTGTGTGTACGAGGTGTACGGAGCAGAGCCGTGTGTGTACGAGGTGTATGGAGCAGAGCCGTGTGTGTACGAGGTGTACAGAGCGGAGCCGTGTGTGTACGAGGTGTACGGAGCAGAGCCGCGTGTGTACGAGTTGTACAGAGCAGAGCTGAGTGTGTACGAGGTGTACGGAGCGGAGCCGCATGTGTACGAGGTGTACGGAGCGGAGCCGTGTGTGTACAAGGTGTACGGAGCGGAGCCGTGTGTGTACGAGGTGTACAGAGCAGAGCCGAGTGTGTACGAGGTGTACGGAGCGGAGCCGCATGTGTACGAGGTGTACGGAGCGGAGCCGTGTGTGTACGAGGTGTACAGAGCAGAGCCGCGTGTGTACGAGGTGTACAGTGCAGAGCCGAGTGTGTACGAGGTGTACGGAGCGATGCCGTGTGTGTACGAGGTGTACGGAGCGGAGCCGTGTGTGTACGAGGTGTACGGAGCAGAGCCGTGTGTGTACGAGGTGTACAGAGCGGAGCCGTGTGTGTACGAGGTGTACGGAGCAGAGCCGCGTGTGTACGAGGTGTACGGAGCGGAGTCGTGTGTGTACGAGGTGTACGGAGCGGAGCCGTGTGTGTACGAGGTGTACAGAGCAGAGCCGAGTGTGTACGAGGTGTACGGAGCGGAGCCGCATGTGTACGAGGTGTATGGAGCGGAGCCGTGTGTGTACGAGGTGTACAGAGCAGAGCCGCGTGTGTACGAGGTGTACAGTGCGGAGCCGAGTGTGTACGAGGTGTACGGAGCGATGCCGTGTGTGTACGAGGTGTATGGGGCGGAGCAGAGTGTGTCCGAGGTGTACAGAGAGGAGCCACGTGTGTACGAACCAGAGCCGCGTGTGTATGAGATGTACGGAGCGGAGCCGTGTGTGTACAAGGTGTACGGAGCGGAGCCGTATGTGTACGAGGTGTACGGAGAGGAGCCACGTGTGTACGAACCAGAGCTGCGTGTGTATGAGGTGTACGGAGCGGAGCCGTGTGTGTACAAGGTGTACGGAGCGGAGCCGCGTGTGTACAAGGTGTACGGAGCGGAGCCGTGTGTGTACGAGGTGTACGGAGAGGAGCCACGTGTGTACGAACCAGAGCTGCGTGTGTATGAGGTGTACGGAGCGGAGCCGTGTGTGTACAAGGTGTACGGAGCGGAGCCGCGTGTGTACAAGGTGTACGGAGCAAAGCCGCGTGTGTACGAGGTGTACGGAGCGGAGCCGTGTTTGTAATACATGTACAGAGCAGATCTGTGTGTACTGAGCGGAGCCACGTGTGTATAACGAGTGGAGCAGTGTGTATACAACATGTATGGAGCAGATCCATGTGCGTACGTCATGTGCAAAGCAGTCTGCATGTGTACGAGATGTATAGAGCAGAGCCTTGTATGTATGACAAGTCCAAAGTGGAGCAATGTATGTATGATGTGTACGGTGCGGAACCGTGTGTGTAAGACATGCAATAAGCAGAGCCGTGTGTGTAAGACGCGTATGGAGCGAAGCCATGTCTGTACAATGTTTTGCTGGATATTGTGAAGAACCTAGACTATAATGGTGGGTTTACACACACCAATCATTGTATCCAATCTCTGAACCAATCTCTGGTTGCAGTGAAATCATGGACAGATTGCTCCATGTTGTACACAGCCACAAAATGGAACTATGTGTCCATGATTTCACTGCAACCAGAGATTGGTTCAGAGATTGGATACAATGATTGGTGTGTGTAAACCCACCATAAGACATATTTTAAGTTGTTTCACACCTTTTTGTTAAGTCTATAATTCCACATGTGTTAATTCATAGTTTTGATGCCTTCAGTGTGAATCTACAATTTTCATAGTCATGAAAATACAGAGAACTCTTTGAATGAGGAGGTGAGTCCAAACTTTTGGTCTGTACTGTATATAACAAGTTGGACCATATGTTTTATGTGCAGCTGCACCAACCTGATGCATACCAGCAAACATAATTGCATTGTCTAAACAGAACAATTCAGTAGCAATTGTAATGTGTCCTTTTTCTGGCATATATCTGGAGCCCCAATCAAATGGACTTCTAGTTTAATAGATAGGTCTAGTGGCCAGAACTAGTAATACTATCATGTCTATGGGCGTACTGTCATGCCCAACATCCAGTGTACTGCTTTAAAGGGGATTCAGCCCAGCCAGTAGCTTTATCACACCCAAGTTAAACAGGTATTTTCTACAAGCATAGAAAACATTACATTTGTCAAAATTAATCAAGAAATAAATTAGAGCTAGTTTTTATTCACCTACAAGTGATGTCAATAATTAACTCGGTCATACAACCACCCTGCCTGTCCGTTCTCTGACTTCTATACAATTCTGCTACCAACAGTGCCAAAGGCGGTAGCTAAGCCCGACATCTACTCCCTGTCCACCATCTCTTCCATACTGCCATTGCTGGACCTACACTGCTGTACATCTTGCCTATCCTACTTTTCTACTGTGCGGTTTCTTCAGTTGCCACTGCACAGCCACACATCTACCGCCTGACCATCATATTTTATTGTTAACATGTGCTGCTGGGGAACACTTTCCTGTAGGTACACAAGCATGAAACAGTTCCAAAGACACAGCTCTGATTTTTGCCCAACCTGGTAGATTGCTTCTCCATTTTGAAACAGCTAGCTTGTTCACGCTACCCAAATAAAGGGAAAATGTTTGGATGGCTTATAAATATTGCTTTTTCTTTTTGGAAAGTAAGGAGCAGTTGATAGTCTCCAAAGTCTTTCATGGGCACCGCCTATACATAACATCAGAAAGGCAGACTGCCCTAAAACACCTGAATTTTTGGACCATTTTTACTATTTTGGTCTAAAAAGTCTGATGCTGAAGTCGGTTGCTAGATAAGTTGCAGATAGGAAATGTGGAAATATGAGGAAATGTGAACATTAATAAGACTATGATTGTGCTATGTTACTCAAAAGTGGTTCAGTACAGTATGAGGAGATCTCAGAGTCTTATATTTTCCAGGCAATTAGGCTGCCTTCACATTTGCGTTCCCTCCGCAGCGTTCTGTGGAGGGGATCCGCAATGTGACGGCAGCACCGCAAACCCCTATCTTTATAATGGGAGCGCACGGTGTTGCGCTTGACAGCGCATGACCGTGCGCACCCATTCACTCCCATATGTGATCTGTGCGCAGGCGGATGCCTGTGCACAAATCACCCAGTCTCGTCCGCACCACGAACGCGACATGTTGCATTTCTGGTGCGGACGAGACTGGGTGATTTGTGCGCAGGCTTACGCCTGCGCACAGATCACATATGGGAGTGAATAGGTGCGCACGGTCATGTGCTGTCAAGCGCAACACCGTGCGCTCCCATTATAAAGATAGGGGTTTGCGGTGCTGCCGTCACATTGCGGATCCCCTCCACAGAACGCTGCGGAGGGGAACGCAAATGTGAAGGCAGCCTAATTGCCTGGAAAATATAAGACTCTGAGATCTCCTCATACTGTACTGAACCACTTTTGAGTAACATAGCACAATCACATATCGCAGTGAATGGGTGCGCATGGTCATGCGCTGTCAAGCGCAGCACCGTGCGCTCCCATTATATAGGGGCTTGCAGTGCTGCGGTCACGTTGCGGATCCCCTCCGCAGAGTGCTGCGGAGGGGTCCGCAAATGTGAAGGTAACCTTAGAAGCAATTGGGGAATTATCTTTTTTTTGAGGGGGGCATCTGATTTCAAGTAATCCAATCTGTACAATTCAATACTCAGGATATGGCAACACAGTGACTTTTTTTTTTTCAAAACAATATATTTAATTTGTAAATGCAAAAGACATAAAGAAATGTATATAAATTTGGAATCAATATAATTGTCCTGACTAGGGATGAGCAAGTAGCGAAGTATTCGTAATCGCTATACTCACAATGAGTAGTCTTTAATACTAGCATACTCGTCAGAATAGCGAATCCAATGCTAGTTAATTAGTGATAGGCTCCGCCCACACACATCCAGCAATAAAACGAGCCTTTTTGGGCTTTTTGCATTTTCACTGCATGCAACACCTTGCTGTTCCCCCCAGAGAGAGCCTAACGTTCAATCTGCTCTCACTGGGGTAGAAGTTCCCTTTGTGTACTGAAGGGAGCTGGAAATTTGTGTCAGATCACTCACAATTGACACATCACTTACGAGAACTAGCGTTACGTAACGAGTATCGCGAATACCGTACAATCTGTGTGAGTATTGAATAGTAACGATTACTCGCTCATCGCTAGTCCTGACCTGAAAATGGATATAACATCTTTCTGGTACAGTACGGAAGACTATGTAAAATTTAAAGTGTGAAACAATAATAAAATTGATGTTTCTTTCTATTCTTTTGAATAGAGAGTTAATAAAAGTTGGTTAATAAGTTATATATAGGTCAAAATGGTGCCACTGATTAATACAAGTCATCAGGGCTGTGGAGTCAAAGTCATTGTCCATTTTGATGGAGCAGAAGTCGGATTCAGGGAAATTGAGGAGTCGGATGTTTTGCTTACTGGCTTCACAGCCATGGTTGTAGAGTCGTATTGACGGAGAGGGGTCCATTTTCGAGGAGTTAAAGTTGGAGTTGGATTCAGGGAAATCGAGGAGTCAGAGTCAGATGTTTGGCTTACTGACTTCACAGCCTTGGTTGTAGAGTCGTGTTGACGGAGTCGATGTCCATTTTGGTGGAGTTAAAGTCGGAGTTGGATTCAGGGAAATTAAGGAGTCTGAGTCGCATGTTTGGCTTACTGACTTCACAGCCATGGTTGTAGAGTCGTGTTGACGGAGTCGGTGTCCATTATGGTGGAGTTAAATTCAGAGTTAGATTCAAGGAAATTGAGGAGTCAGTGTTAGATGTTTGGCTTACTGACTTCACAGCCCTGCAAGTCATCCCACAGAAATACAAGTAAGAGCATTTTATGAGCCAGAAACACGTTGGCTTTTTCTTTACGGACAATCTGTGAGTTTATTTACCATTTAAAGGATTCCTCAATCCTATGTCAATCGGGGCTGAATATATTTTCTGGATTCTTACAATAAAAAATAAAACAAGCATTCATGCAGTTACATTGGAGAGTGAATAAAAATGTTAAGGCTCTTTGAATGTGACAGAAACAAAGAAAATAAAAGTTCCATCCTGCATAGGTGAACTGACATACACACTTTTAAAGCTACTTTTTGTTTAATTGAACGATTTGTCTTATGGCCACTTTACACGTCCCGATATCGTCGTCCAACTTCGATAAAAAGTCACGTGGTTCGTGCGTTGGCCCCGATATCGTTCGTGCGTTGTGTGGTGTAAATGACCAATTCGATGCAAGAATGATGCCAAAACGATATCGGGGGAGAAATGAGCGTGCTCTCCAACGGCCCGATATTGGATGGACGATCTGGGAGGATCGTGCTGTGTGACAGCCCAACACCGACTTGAAGCATAACTTCCCCTATTCTCTCCCATGTTAAATGGTCGTTCCTGGGTTGCTCGTACAAGGGGGTGTAGACATCGCAGTGGCGTTGCCTGCTGATATCGCCCTGTGTAATATCTCCTATGCAATCTTGGATTTCAGCCAAAAAAGTGTGCGCTCCCGTGCCGTTGTATCCAATATCGAAACGATGTAGGGACGTGTAAACTGGCCATTATAGTTTAAAAAATGGCTACTTCCCTGTGTAAGTTCTTTGACATTCAAAAATAATTATGTGCAATTAAAGCTAAATTTTGGAGAAATCATTATAGACACATGATACATAAAATGCTTCTACTCTCTCTGACTCCACTGATGTTGCAAAAGATCTGATTTTTTAAAAAACATTTCCTGTATTATAAACAGATATCGTGTTTATAACTGGTGTGTAGTTCTCTAATGTAAAGATAACCTTCCTTCTGTGTGGCTTTTCTGATGTGAAAGTATACTTGATTTATGTGCAAAACATTTCCCACATTCTGAACATGAATATGGCTTCTTTCCTGTGTGAACTCTCCAATGTTTAACAAGATTTGATCTACTTGTAAAACATTTCCCACATTCTGAACATGGATATGGTTTCTCCCCTGTGTGAATTCTTTGATGTTTTACAAGAATTGATTTGTGGAGAAAATATTTCCCACACTCAGAGCATATGTATGGTTTCTCACCTGTGTGACTTCTCCGGTGTGCAGCAAGATTTGATTTCTGGCTAAAACATTTCTCGCATTCTGAACATGAATATGGCTTCTCTCCTGTGTGACTTCTCTGATGTATAGCAAGATTTGATTTATCCTTAAAACATTTCCCACATTCTAAACATGAAAATGGTTTCTCCCCTGTGTGAATTTTCTCATGTTTAAGAAGATATGTTTTTTGCTTAAAATATTTTCCACACTCTAAACATAAAAATGGTTTTTCTCTTGTATGACTTCTCTGATGTCTAACAAGACTTGATTTCCGGTTAAAACAGTTTCCACACTCTACACATGAAAATGGTTTCTCTTCTGTGTGAATTCTTTGATGTCTAACAAGAATTGATTTGCGTTTGAAACATTTCCCGCACAATGAACATAAAAATGGGTTTTCGTCTGTGCGAATTTGCTGATGTTGAACAAAATATGTTTTGAGAGATGAAGTTCTGCCCAGTTCTGAACATAAAGTTGACTTCTTTACTTCGAGAGCACTTTGATGTTTAACACTTCTTTGGTGACTTTTACTTTTCTTAACAGCCTGTGATGAATCAGTTGATGGGACTTGTTTGAAAGGATCAGATGATAGATTTCTGCTGTGAAGTGATGATGGGATAACTGGAGCAATGGCATTCACTTCAATTGCGTCCTGAATGATATCAAGATCATCTGAGTTAAAAATTGAAGGTATCAGTTGTCCATCTGATCTCCTGGTCCAGTCATCTGCCAAGAATAAAATGAATTACTAGTTTTAAATATAATAAACCTAAAATATATTTTATAACACTACTATATAAAATACTTGTAGAAACTACAAATAATGTAGCAAAGTTTAATTATTCATTAAAGGGAACCTGTCAGGTCCCCTATGCACCCAGAACATTGAGCAGTTATGTGTACATATCTCAAATCCCTGCCTGACAGTCCCAGCATGTTGTAGCATACATAAACAGATCTTTCGAAAAAGTATTTATAAAGTATGTTTATTAATTCAAAAGAAATGAAACAGCACTCACCGATTCTTCTGTGCTCACTTTTATTGTTGTTGAACAAGGTTACATGGGTGCAGGGAGGGGGTGCTTGAGAGCCAGACTACAGCTTGCCGTTTTGTTCAGATTGAACTTCCACCAAGGACCCGTGGAAGTTCAATCTAAACGAAAAGGCAAGCCATAGTCCGATCCTCAAGCACCCCCTCCCTGCACCCATGTAACCTTGTTCAACATCAATAAAAGCAAGCACAGAAGAATCAGTGAGTACTGTTTCATTTCTTTTGAATTAATTGCTGGGCTTTCTTCTATTGAGACGCACCCCAGTAACCCAACACGCTCTGGGAGTTCCTATGCGGCCATAAGCGGGCCACCGCGGTTGGCTGTGCGGTGCACAGCTATTCTTTAGTTTTAAAGCATGTTTATGATATGCTAATTAGGGCTTTGACTATGGGGCGTTAGTTCCCTAGACCAGGCAGCCTACATAACATGTTATTTCACCCCTGTGGGTAAGATCCTATGCTTTGCATAGCATCGTAAACCCAATCGGACAGCTGTTCATCACTCACCCTACAGCATCTCTGTCGGTGTATGTACCACCAGGTTCAGAGAGGTTCACCGCGCATGATCGAAAGTCGCCGCTTTTGCGATCAAGCACACTATGCCTCTTTAGATTAGTGCGCATGACCGGAAGTATGGATGACTCCCAATTATGCGCGGTGAGACTCTCTGAGCCGGTGGTGCATACACCTGGCGAAGTTGGACGATGATATCGGGACGTGTAAAGTGGCCATAAGGGCAAAACGTGTCAGGAGTAAGGATGCATCTCCACTATCATGGCTGCTTTCATATTTTAATGATTTGATCTAATAATGTAAAAAGGATTTTAAGGAAGACTCCTCCCATATTTTCTTCTTGTATGATGGCCCCTCAAATAGTCAAAATCCAAATTAGCACTTCATTAGCATATCATAAACAATCTTTAGAAATACTTTTCCTATAGATCAGCTTATATATGCTACAACAAGCTGGGACTATCAGGCAGGGATTTTAGATATATACCCAAAATCGCCTGTGGTTCTGGGTGCACAGGGGACCTGACAAATTCCTTTTAAAGTGAACCTGTCACCCCCTTTGGGCATTTTAAACTGTGTCCACCAGCATTAACATAATGTAAATGGGGTTCTTGTAACCCCTCTATGTGCCCAGACGTCCCCCTCATACCTGACAAATCAACTTTTATTCTTTGTCGCCCTACATCCTATTAGGTCCTGGAGGTCTGTTCTCTGGTGCTAGTGGATTAGGTCCTCTCCGCCCATTACCAGCAAAACTCGCCTTGCAATTTGAAATTTCCCGCCGTTCCTACGGACGGACGCTGATGGACAGGCGCATTTGCGCCTGCGCAATGGAGCGGGTCACCGTGCTCCTCCATTGAAGTAACGAAGGTGGAAAAAAAGCAGACGGGAGAGACTGCTCAGGGTGGAGAGACAGCCATTGCCCCCAGAGCCACAGAGCTTGCCTTCATCATGATGTCACCACCCACCCGATGAGATAGCATCGGGCTCCCATCCAGTATATATGTATTTCTCTACAATGAGTAGATAAATGATTCTTGAGAAACACCATATTGTTTGGCTGAACCGTTGGATTCTTTCCCTTTCTGGAAGCCTACACAATACATTTTTTTGGGATCTGATTTTCAAATGTGTTCATTTTTTGTCTGCCGGAGTTCATCATATTGCGTTTTGTTCCCTGAGCACCAAAACTGTGGTTGAGCTAAGCTTATACCTACCTTGTAATGTTTAAGTGATTGTGTAAGACACAGCACATAAGTTACAAGTTCTTTACCGCAGAACAGATATAGTCATTAAAGAAGATATGACTATGGAGAAAGTGTAAGGCAGGATAAGCAGATTATTTTTCATATTAAAGGTTTTCCAAGTTGTCAGAAAAAATGGGTAATTGGAAAATGTGATACATTTTTAAAGCAAGCATTATATGCCTGTTGAATCCATGGATAATAAAACTGATATGCACGTATCAACTCACACATGGGTACAGAGAGAAAAAGTCTAAACCACTGAGGCTGCACTCACACCCTACAGGTTCCTGTACAGACAAGAATGTCCCCAGTCACACAACTAGAAACCATAGCTCTGACCTTACTCCCTTAAATGCAGTTGAACTATTTTTCGTTCCTCCTGAGGAACCAGAGAGGAGATGGCTACACACAATTAACCAGGATATGGAAAATGTGCAGGGGTTGAAAAAACAAAAACAAAGGTGGGCAAGCATGAAAAACGTGCACAAGTGGGCAAAGGAGAATTAATAAATGCAAGAAGGGTAACATCCTACAAACCTAACAGAATATACGTGTAAGGAAGACAAATGAGACTGCTGTACATACATCACATAGGAAACACTGAGACTGCTGTACATACATCACATAGGAGATGTTGGTACTGCAGTACACCACAGGAGACGTTGAGGGCATATACATCAGTACAGGCATGTACAGCACTTGGGGCATGTACAGCAGTGGAGATGGTGGCATGTACAGCACTTGGGAGGCTAGGGACCTATACATCATTGGGGACGGTGGGGAAATATTCAGTGCTGAAGATGGGGGCATATACAGCACTTGGGACAGTGGGGGCATATACACCACTGTGGAGGCTAGGGGCATATACATTACTTGGGGAGCACTGGGGAGGGCTGGGGGCATATACAGCCCTGGGAACAGCAGGGGCATATACATTACTGGAGAGGGTTGGGGGGTCATATATGCCCCCACCATCCCCAGTGCTGTATATAACAATGTTTTATTCTTGTATTACTTTGGACCACTAATTAAAAAATGCTGAGTACAGCATTGGTACATTTCCATTTATTTCTGAAGATATTGTACAGTCTATAAAAAATATGAAGGGGTGCCAGTAATTGTGAGCAGCACTGTAACTCACCCCTACTGTGGTGGTTGGAAATGCCTCTCTCTGGTGCAGCTGTGATGTTTGATGATATTGATCTTGTTGCTTCTCACAACTGCTTTTATATATTTGTGTTGGCTTGTGCGCAGTCAACTCTTTGTGATAAGTTTTGCAAATTATATATATCACGCTGTGACTGCTGTATGTACACCACATAGGAAACAATGAGACTGCTGTACATACATTACATAGGAGACACTGGGACTGCTGTATATACATCATATAGGAGATGCTGGGACTGCTGTATATACACCACATAGGAAACACTGAGACTCCTGTACATACATCATATAGGAGACACAGACTGCTGTACATACATCACATAGAAGATGCTGGGACTGCTGTACCTACATCACATAGGAGACATCAAGAATGTTTTACATACATCACATAGGAGACACTAAAACTGCTGTACATACATCACATAGGAGACGCTGGGACTGCTCTATACAAATATCACAGGAGAAAGTGGGAGCACATACATCAATGAAGACATTGGCACATATACATCACTGGGGAGGGCTGGGAGGAATATACATACCTAGGGAAGCTTGGGGGCATAGACACGACTAAGAGGCATAGACCACTTGGGGACACAGACATCACTGGGGAACTATACACATTGCTGAGGGGCATGACATAACTGGGGGTACATCAAAGTGTGAATATAATATTGAATAATCAACGTGTTTCTGGGCTGCCTGGCCCCTTCCTCAGGACAAATCAATATCATATTGCCATGTTTCAGGGCGTTTCAAGGATGCCTGAAACACGTTGACTAATAAATCAATATTATATTCACCCTTTGATGTCTCATGGAATACAGTAGCATGTTTTTTTTTACCCTTCATCCTCCATACAATAATTTTCTGAGATACTGACCTTTGGTTTTCATTGGCTGTAAGCCATAATCATCAACATCAACAGAAAGAAACACTTGAAATAGATCCCTCTGTGTGTAATGACTCTATATAATATATGTGATTTACCTTATGTATTGAATTACTGAAATAAATGATCTTTGATGATATTGTAATTCATTGAGATGCACCTGTAGGTTTGCTGACTTGGTGGATCGGAATACATTAAACCTAATTACTCTATTGCTGACAATTTATCCAATAATAATAATAATAATAATAACATGGAGGAGGCTCTGTCTGTGTGGAGATTTACCTCAGATAACATGGCGGAGGCCCTGTCTGTGTGGAGATTTACTTCAGATAACATGGAGGAGGCTCTGTCTGTGTGGTAGAGTTACCTCAGATAACATGGAGGAGGCTCTGTCTGTGTGGAGATTTACCTCAGATAACATGGTGGAGGCCCTGTCTGTGTGGAGATTTACCTCAGATAACATGGAGGAGGCTCTGTCTGTGTGGAGATTTACCTCAGGTAACATGGTGGAGGCCCCGTCTGTGTGGAGATTTACCTCAGATAACATGGAGGAGGCTCTGTCTGTATGGAGATTTAACTCAGATAACATGGAGGAGGCTCTGTCTGTGTGGAGATTTACCTCAGATAACATGGAGGAGGCTCTGTCTGTGTGGAGATTTAAATCAGATAACATGCAGGCGGCTCTGTCTGTGTGGAGAGTTACCTCAGATAACATGGCGGAGGCTCTGTCTGTGTGGAGAGTTACCTCAGATAACATGGAGGAGGCTCTGTGTGTGTGGAGATTTACCTCAAATAACATGGTGGAGGCTCTATGTGGAGATTTACCTCAGATAACATGGCGGAGGCTCTGTCTGTGTGGAGATTTACCTCAGATAACATGGAGGAGGCTCTGTCTGTGTGGAGAGTTACCTCAGATAACATGGAGGAGGCTCTGTGTGTGTGGAGATTTACCTCAAATAACATGGTGGAGGCTCTATGTGGAGATTTACCTCAGATAACATGGCGGAGGCTCTGTCTGTGTGGAGATTTACCTCAGATAACATGGAGGAGGCTCTGTCTGTGTGGTAGAGTTACCTCAGATAACATGGAGGAGGCCCTGTCTGTGTGGAGATTTACCTCAGATAACATGGAGGAGGCTCTGTCTGTGTGGAGATTTACCTCAGATAACATGGAGGAGGCTCTGTCTGTGTGGAGATTTAAATCAGATAACATGCAGGCGGCTCTGTCTGTGTGGAGAGTTACCTCAGATAACATGGCGGAGGCTCTGTCTGTGTGGAGATTTACCTCAAATAACATGGTGGAGGCTCTGTCTGTGTGGAGATTTATCTCAGATAACATGGAGGAGGCTCTGTCTGTGTGGAGATTTAAATCAGATAACATGCAGGCGGCTCTGTCTGTGTGGAGAGTTACCTCAGATAACATGGCGGAGGCTCTGTCTGTGTGGAGAGTTACCTCAGATAACATGGAGGAGGCTCTGTCTGTGTGGAGATTTACCTCAAATAACATGGTGGAGGCTCTATGTGGAGATTTACCTCAGATAACATGGCGGAGGCTCTGTCTGTGTGGAGATTTACCTCAGATAACATGCAGACGGCTCTGTCTGTGTGGAGAGTTACCTCAGATAACATGGAGGAGGCTCTGTCTGTGTGGAGAGTTACCTCAGATAACATGGTGGAGGCTCTGTCTGTGTGGAGATTTACCTCAGATAACATGGAGGAGGCTTTGTCTGTGTGCAGATTTACCTCAGATAACATGGAGGAGGCTCTGTCTGTATGGAGATTTAACTCAGATAACATGGAGGAGGCTCTGTCTGTGTGGTAGAGTTACCTCAGATAACATGGAGGAGGCTTTGTCTGTGTGGAGATTTACCTCAGATAACATGGAGGAGGCTCTGTCTGTGTGGAGATTTACCTCAGATAACATGGAGGAGGCTCTGTCTGTGTGGTAGAGTTACCTCAGATAACATGGAGGAGGCCCTGTCTGTGTGGAGATTTACCTCAGATAACATGGAGGAGGCTCTGTCTGTGTGGAGATTTACCTCAAATAACATGGTGGAGGCTCTGTGTGGGTGGAGATTTACCTCAGATAACATGGCGGAGGCTCTGTCTGTGTGGAGATTTAAATCAGATAACATGCAGGCGGCTCTGTCTGTGTGGAGAGTTACCTCAGATA
Organism: Allobates femoralis; assembly: GCA_033576535.1. Taxonomy (NCBI): domain Eukaryota; kingdom Metazoa; phylum Chordata; class Amphibia; order Anura; family Aromobatidae; genus Allobates; species Allobates femoralis. The sequence continues at coordinate 468,754,733 of JARQOC010000006.1, forward strand.
ACATGGCGGAGGCTCTGTCTGTGTGGAGAGTTACCTCAGATAACATGGAGGAGGCTCTGTCTGTGTGGAGATTTACCTCAAATAACATGGTGGAGGCTCTGTGTGGAGATTTACCTCAGATAACATGCAGGCGGCTCTGTCTGTGTGGAGATTTACCTCAGATAACATGGCGGAGGCTCTGTCTGTGTGGAGAGTTACCTCAGATAACATGGAGGAGGCTCTGTCTGTGTGGAGATTTACCTCAAATAACATGGTGGAGGCTCTGTGTGAAGATTTACCTCAGATAACATGCAGGTGACTCACCGTAGCCGGGGGGTACACGTAGCGGGCGTTGTTTCTCCTCCAGTCACGGAACCGCGCCTGCGGTGGTGTAGGCCCGGTGGTCCAGATCAATAGGGGAATGGCGGAACAGTGGGGTGATTTGTCTTCGTGACGCCACCTGCGGGTGTTCTGGTAACGGTACCAGCGCTGTTCGGGTCTCCGGGGGATGGTACACAGCGAGATGGAACGCTCCCCACAGGATGAGCGGGAATCCCCGGAGCCGGGAGCTGCGCAAGATGTTGTGAGGCAGCTGCGGGACGCTGCGCGCTGAATCCTGGAGTAATGCACAACCACACAAAGTCTCTTTTAGGTACCTTTACTGGATAGTAGTCAGGTACACTCGGACCGGGATAGTGAAGTTGGCACTTACGGAGTTTCACAGCAAGCAGTGTTAGGCTTCCTTTCTCTACTTCTGGTGCTAAGGTCGGGTGGATGTGGAATCCAGCCGGACCGGGCAGGGTGTTCAATGGAACTTGCTTCACCTGGTTGTCAGCACTGAGGGCACTGTAAAAGGGTCTGAGCAGGATCAGTACTCTTCCCTGGGCTCTCGTGGATGGGTGCATCAGGTGTAACAGGTGGCTAAACCTCCTGTTGGATGTAGCTGGTTCTCTGTGAGGGCTTTGTAGCTTCCACAGCTTCGGTTCCAGTAACCGGATGGTTTGGAAAGAGTTGGATTAACTCTGTATTCCTGAGAGGTGATCTCCTTCTTCCTATTATCCCAATTGCAGGGATCTCCACTGGCTAACAGGCTAGCAGGGCCTAGTGTGTTCCTCATAGGGTGGAGGTTTCACACAGGCAGGCAGCTCTTGTAGCGTCTACCACACTCTGAAGTTTCTCCCTCCAAGACTCTTTTTATAGGGGGAACTGGTTAGAAGTCACCAGTGTTAGCTCCCCCTAGAGGCTCGGGGTGAAACCAGGTGTTCTAAGTGTTGTTTGTGTTGTGGTTTTGCTGTGCTGTTACTTACTCCATTTGTACCTAAGGATTTCTGTGGTGCCCAACAGGTGCCAGGGTGCCACATTCCCCCTTAGTTAACCTCAGTTCTCCCGGCTGAGCAAAAGGTTCTTTTTACAACTTAACACTAAGCATATTATAACATTCAATTTACAAAGTCTTAAAGAAAACACAAAAATCACTGAAAAGGAAGTGAAAAATGTGGAAAAGGTGAAAAGCAGTCCGTACGGCACTAGTCCATCTGCCGCAGGCTGGAAAAAGGTAAAGTTAGTGGTCACACAAGTCCTGTGACAATTGTTCAAAGTTTATGGAAAGGGAAAAAGGTAAAGTCCAGGGATACATGGTAAACTTTATACATTCCCTACGGGTGTCTCTGCTTGGGAGGCGGTACTAACCTTCTATACCTTACCAGGCGCTTTCTGTCCCAACTTAGTATACTTGGGACATAGCCCAGTTCCTCCACCCTTCTGTACACTACTTTTTACAGGTTTTTGAAAACTGGTTAATTATTTACAACACTTACAGGTTACATTTTTCCACTACATTTTTAAACCCATTCTCCAAGTTTATGTGGGGGTTGACCTAATGTACTACGTGTGGATCTGCGTAGTGTGGATGTTTCCAAAACTGTTTGTGTAGTGTACGAAGTGGTTGGTACTTCTCTATGTTTGCTTTGTGTAAGACCATAGTAAGTGCGGAGTCTATCAACTGGACTGACCTCTGTAGGTAGTTGATTAGGAATGGCTTCTCTTACTGTGGGACTAGCAGGCTGACCGATTACAGGAATCTCTGGTTCCATGATAACAGGCTGCAATTCTTGCACTTGGATGTCTTCTTGTTGGACTTGTGGAATTGGATTTGGTTTTGGCTGATCTTCTGTAGGCTGGTAGAAGTGCATAACTGGTATGAGGAATGCATCACCTATTTGTGGCCAATCAGCTGGTAAGTATCCAATTTCTGTAAGGACTAGATTTTCTTTGGTTTCTTCATCTTGAGTTACAGTAGGGTAACTGGTTGCTTGTGGGATTAACTGTGGCGGACATTTCTTCAAATGATCCCTTGAGACAGTCGCAATAGTATTCCCATTGTCTTTGCTAATAACACAAGTTTTTGAGTTATCAAAGTGTGACGGCATAACGGTGTAGGGTATGGATTCCCAACTGTTATCCAATTTGTTGGTTTTTCTTTTTCTTTTCAGCACTACATCACCTATAGCTAATGGTTCAGCTGAGGCGTGCTTGTTGAAGTCTTTCTCTTGCTTGGTTCTACTGATTTCCAGGTTCCTTTCCACGCTTTCCTGTACTTTTCTGTACTTTTCTTGGCGTTGGCTGACCCAGTCTTCATCAGAAGAATCTTCTGTGGGTTCAACGGTTCCCATCTGCAAATCAATAGGCAGTTTACCTGGTCTTGCTCTCATCAAGTAAGCAGGTGTATAATTTGTCGAACTGACAGGTATGTGGTTGTAGATGTCCACGAGATCTGGAAGCTTCTCTGGCCATTGATTTCTCTCTTCAACTGGTAAGGTCTTGAGCATGTCAATGACTATGTGGTTCATCTTCTCACATAAACCGTTCGTCTGAGGATGATAAGGGGTTGTGCGGATTTTCTTACACCCATACAGCCCTAAGAATTCTTGGAACAGAGCTGATTCGAAGGCTGGCCCTTGGTCAGTTAAGACCTGGTCTGGATACCCATGGGGGCGACAGAAGTAACTCTGGAACGCTTTTGCTGCTACCTCAGCAGTTAAATCCTTAACTGGAACGACTACCAGGAATCTTGAGTAGTGATCGACGATGGTGAGAGCGTAGGTGTACCCGGTTCGACTTGGGGTAAGCTTCACATGGTCGAGAGCAACTATTTCAAGAGGTTTGGTGGTAACAATTGGCTGCAACGGAGCTTTCTGAGTTAGATGGTCTTTTCTTCGAAGGTGACAAGGTCCACAGTTTTTACACCATTTGTCAATGGAACCTCTCATACCGACCCAGTAGAACCGATCCTTCAGGAGTCTTTCCAGCTTCTTCCATCCAAAGTGTCCAGCATCGTCATGGTATGCTTCAAGGATCATTTGGACTTCAGTCTTGGGAACTACAATCTGCCAGATGAGTTCATGGGTTCTCGGATTGAGGTATCTTCTGCATAGTTTACCTTGGTAGACGAACAACCTTCCTTTCTCCTTCCACAGGCGTTTAGCAGTTGGTGAGGCATCAGAGTCCATGTTGGCGTGCTCTTGAGTGATGAGATCCCTTACCAGGCTGACATCTGGGTCGTTGGCTTGAGCCTCCTTCCAGTCATGGTGAGGTAACGGGTTCACGGTCCTCTCTACACGTGTCTGGTTTCTCTGATGACATGTTGCTGTACCGGAACGGTGGAAAGCAGGTAGTTCAATCTCTTCTAGGTCATCTATGTCTTCTCCCTCTTCAGGAAGATGAGGCATTCGGGACAGGGCATCAGCATTGCCGTTTTTGTGACCTGCCCGGTACTTTACAGTGAAGTCGTAGTTAGCGAGTCTTGCTACCCAACGCTGTTCTAGGGCTCCCAGCTTTGCAGTCTCTAAGTGTGTTAGAGGATTGTTGTCTGTGAAAGCTGTGAAGGGGGCGGATGCCAGGTAATGCTTGAAACGCTCTGTGATCGCCCAGACCAGGGCCAGGAACTCCAGCTTGAAGGAGCTGTAGTTTTCCGGGTTCCTCTCGGTGGGACGGAGCTTTCTGCTTGCGTAGGCTATCACCTTCTCCTTGCCCTGCTGACGTTGAGATAGGACTGCTCCTAAACCTTCATTACTTGCGTCAGTGTACAACAGAAACGGTAGATTGTAGTCAGGGTAGGCCAGGATCTCTTCTCCAGTTAAAGCATCTTTTAACGTTTGGAAGGATTTGTCCTGTTCTGGGCCCCAGTGGAACGGGGGTCCCCTGATCTTGCCGTTTTTGGATTGACCTACTAGGAGATCTTGCATAGGTGCGGCTATCTTGGTATAGCCTTTGATGAATCGTCGGTAGTACCCGACCAGTCCTAGGAATTGACGTACCTCCTTGTGGTTGATGGGTGCTGGCCAGTCCTTGATGACGGTTACTTTATCCGGATCCGGTGCTACGCCTTCGGCGCTGACCACATGTCCTAGGTATTGGACCTTGGGTTTCAGCAGGTGGCACTTGGACGGTTTCAGTTTCATCCCGTACTTGGACAGTGACTCGAACACTTCACTCAGGTGTTGGAGGTGATCTTCATAGGTCTGAGAGTAGACAATGACATCATCAAGGTATAACAAGACAGTCTCAAAGTTCTTATGGCCCAAACAACACTCCATAAGTCTCTGGAATGTTCCTGGGGCATTGCACAAACCGAATGGCATACTGTTGAACTCGCATAAGCCCATGGGAGTAGTGAAGGCTGTCTTCTCACGATCCTCCTCTGCAACGGCAACCTGCCAGTACCCACTAGTAAGATCTAATGTGGAGAAGTAGTTGGCAGATTTGAGTGCAGCTAGTGACTCTTCTATGCGGGGTAACGGGTATGCATCTTTGTGTGTGACTTTGTTGATTTGCCTATAATCTACACACATCCTCATACTACCATCCTTTTTTTTGACCAGGACTAGTGGTGCGGCCCAGGGACTACAGCTATCCCTAATGACTCCTGCATTTTTCATGTCCTGGAGCATCTCTTTTGCTTTCTGGTAGTGTGTGGGCGGTATAGGCCTGTACCTTTCTTTGATGGGTGCATGGTTGTTTGTGGGGATATGATGTTGTACCCCTTTAATCCTCCCAAAGTCAAGTGGGTGTTTGCTGAACACTTGCTCATACTCCCGAACCACCCGGTATACTCCATTTTTCTGGTGAGAGGGTGTATTGTCAGTCCCTACACTGAGCTCTTGACACCATTTCTCTAACTGATCTTTGGAGTGAGGGGGTTCATCAGTGACTATTTGGTTTGAGGATTTTACATCAATCACAGCATCATCTTTTACTTGGTACAATTTAGCAACAGTTGCATATCTAGGTAGTCTGACTTCATCATCACCATAATTCAATATGCGTACGGGGACTCTCCCCTTTCTTACATCGACTAACCCTCTGGCTGTCAAGAGCGTAGGACTACTGTCGGACATTACAGGTTCTACTACAGCTTGGTAGTCCTGCCCTCTGAGGCCTATGGCTGCTCGACACCAGATCATCATTTCACTTCTGGGTGGTACCACAATTGGAATGGGATCTGTGACCCTTACTCTGCCAATCTCACCATTTGACAAGGTTACCTGTTGTTGATACACCAGAGCTCTGATCTGCTTTTGGATAGCCCTCTTTTCTCTGGGTTTACCGGCTTCAGCACTCTGTTGGAGCAAAAACAACACTTCATCGAGGCATTTGATCATGACATTGGTACCCAATATGACATATGGATCTTTGTGGTTAGGTTTATCCTGGACCACAAGATACCCTGGTTTTTCAACTGCACCCTCCCCACCTTTACTGTAGCTTCCCACTGTCCCTCTATGGTAACCGGAATACCGTTAGTGGCTTCAAGGTTCATCTCAGGGTTAGGGGGTTCTAGCTTAACATCTGGCCAGAACTGCTTGTAAAGGGCACTGGGGATGGATGTCACCTGGGATCCAGTGTCTATCAAGGCGGAGATAGCGATGCCATCGATGACGATTGGTAAGTATGGACAGTCTCCCACATACTTGTGTTCCCAGCTGGACGTAGGGCCTGGACAGTCTACTCCTGGGGTTGGCCCTTCTCGCCCAGGGGTTGCTCGTTTAAAGGACGGGATTGCAGATTGCGTCCTCCTAAGTCGTTCTGCTGACTGTTGCGGCGTCTGTCAGGACTGCGGCGGTCTGCAGGTTTTCCTCGCGACGGCTGTGTCTTTCTCCTCATCCAGGGGACGTCATCCGGGCTGTCGGCGAGTTGAATCTTGTCCGATGGCCTTGCATCTGTCTTGGGTCTTCTCCCAGCTTGTAGCTTGGCCACGTCCTTCATCAGCTGCTCGACATTAGCACACAGTTGATCAAACCGGTCAGGTGTCACAGTCTGTGCACTGGACTGAATCGCAGGGATTGGAGATGTTGCTGCCGGCACGGAAGGGGTGTCAGCGTACTGCTGCTGCTGCGAAGCGGGATCAGGTACTTCAGCGAGTCGCTGTCCCCAAACTGTTAAGTCTCTCAATGTGTCAAACTCTGCGCCTGGATTTTGTATGGACCACCAGCTTGCTTGCTTTCTATCCTCAGATAGTTTAAGTCCCACAATAAATTGTCCAATTAACGCTTTGTTCTCATCTCGAGCACTATCAGGATCGACTTGTTTTAACAGTCTGTATGCTTCTTGCAAGCGCAGTGAATAATCAAGGACAGTTTCTTGTGCCCCTTGATTACAACGATAGAATGACAGTCTTAATCCGGCTTCGGTATGGCACTCAAAGACCCGAGTTAATCTAGCGAATATCTGCTCCACAGATTCCTGAACTTCTACAGGCCAGCTGCGGCTCTGCAGTTCGGCTGCACCGGTTAATTGTCCCATAATAACTGAAGCTCTTTGCTTACCGGTCATCGGGTACATGTCCAGAGCTTGGCATATCTTCCTCTGGAAGTTCTCCAAGGTGCTGGGTACACCGCTGTACTTGGGTAACCAGGTCGCACTAGGAACGTAGGGTAGAGACATCGGCATAATCGGAGCGGGTTGTGGTAGCATACCGCCGACTTGTTGCTGTCTATCAAGTTGTATATTTTGAGGTGCCGCTTGGTCTAGCGGGGGCACCGCGTGATCGGGAGCCGGGTTACTCATGGTCGCTCCCCCTTAGTTAAGCGTAGCCTTTCCCTCGGTTGCAAACGGAAGTGTCGGCCTCGCGGTGAGGAGTGAGGCACCACGGGAGTTTCCGGTTCCTGCTGCGTACGGAGGAAGTCGTCAGAGCGTGGGGGCGGGGTCAATCTTCGCGCCCTCTGCACAGTCACGCCCCTTCTTTTCCCGCCTTTTCGCGCAGCAATGGCGGACCCAATGTACAGTTCGATATTTACAGTCAATAAATAGCACACAATACCCGAGATAACGGGCCTGCTCGTATCCTGTTCGTGACGCCAAATTCTGACTCACCGTAGCCGGGGGGTACACGTAGCGGGCGTTGTTTTCTCCTAGTCACGGAACCGCGCCTGCGGTGGTGTAGGCCCGGTGGTCCAGATCAATAGGGGAATGGCGGAACAGTGGGGTGATTTGTCTTCGTGACGCCACCTGCGGGTGTTCTGGTAACGGTACCAGCGCTGTTCGGGTCTCCGGGGGATGGTACACAGCGAGATGGAACGCTCCCCACAGGATGAGCGGGAATCCCCGGAGCCGGGAGCTGCGCAAGATGTTGTGAGGCAGCTGCGGGACGCTGCGCGCTGAATCCTGGAGTAATGCACAACCACACAAAGTCTCTTTTAGGTACCTTTACTGGATAGTAGTCAGGTACACTCGGACCGGGATAGTGAAGTTGGCACTTATGGAGTTTCACAGCAAGCAGTGTTAGGCTTCCTTTCTCTACTTCTGGTGCTAAGGTCGGGTGGATGTGGAATCCAGCCGGACCGGGCAGGGTGTTCAATGGAACTTGCTTCACCTGGTTGTCAGCACTGAGGGCACTGTAAAAGGGTCTGAGCAGGATCAGTACTCTTCCCTGGGCTCTCGTGGATGGGTGCATCAGGTGTAACAGGTGGCTAAACCTCCTGTTGGATGTAGCTGGTTCTCTGTGAGGGCTTTGTAGCTTCCACAGCTTCGGTTCCAGTAACCGGATGGTTTGGAAAGAGTTGGATTAACTCTGTATTCCTGAGAGGTGATCTCCTTCTTCCTATTATCCCAATTGCAGGGATCTCCACTGGCTAACAGGCTAGCAGGGCCTAGTGTGTTCCTCATAGGGTGGAGGTTTCACACAGGCAGGCAGCTCTTGTAGCGTCTACCACACTCTGAAGTTTCTCCCTCCAAGACTCTTTTTATAGGGGGAACTGGTTAGAAGTCACCAGTGTTAGCTCCCCTAGAGGCTCGGGGTGAAACCAGGTGTTCTAAGTGTTGTTTGTGTTGTGGTTTTGCTGTGCTGTTACTTACTCCATTTGTACCTAAGGATTTCTGTGGTGCCCAACAGGTGCCAGGGTGCCACACAGGCGGCTCTGTCTGTGTGGAGAGTTACCTCAGATAACATGGAGGAGGCTCTGTCTGTGTGGAGATTTACCTCAGATAACATGGTGGAGGCTCTGTCTGTGTGGAGATTTACCTCAGATAACATGGAGGAGGCTTTGTCTGTGTGGAGATTTACCTCAGATAACATGCAGGCGGCTCTGTCTGTGTGGAGAGTTACCTCAGATAACATGGAGGAGGCTTTGTCTGTGTGGAGATTTACCTCAGATAACATGGAGGAGGCTCTGTCTGTGTGGAGATTTACCTCAGATAACATGGAGGAGGCTCTGTCTGTGTGGAGATTTACCTCAGATAACATGGCGGAGTCTCTGTCTGTGTGGAGAGTTACCTCAGATAACATGGAGGAGGCTCTGTCTGTGTGGAGATTTAAATCAGATAACATGCAGGCGGCTCTGTCTGTGTGGAGAGTTACCTCAGATAACATGGCGGAGGCTCTGTCTGTGTGGAGAGTTACCTCAGATAACATGGAGGAGGCTCTGTCTGTGTGGAGATTTACCTCAAATAGCATGGTGGAGGCTCTGTGTGGAGATTTACCTCAGATAACATGGCGGAGGCTCTGTCTGTGTGGAGATTTACCTCAGATAACATGGAAGAGGCTCTGTCTGTGTGGAGATTTACCTCAGATAACATGGAGGAGGCTCTGTCTGTGTGGAGATTTACCTCAGATAACATGGTGGAAGCTCTGTCTGTGTGGAGATTTACCTCAGATAACATGGAGGAGGCCCTGTCTGTGTGGAGATTTACCTCATAACATGGAGGAGGCTCTGTCTGTGTGGTAGAGTTACCTCAGATAACATGGAAGAGGCTCTGTCTGTGTGGAGATTTACCTCAGATAACATGGAGGAGGCTCTGTCTGTGTGGTAGAGTTACTGCTCACCGGCCTCCCAATACCTCCCTTGCACCTCTCCAATTTATCCTGAACTCCGCTGCCCACCTAATCCACCTGTCTCCCCACTACTCCCCTGTCTCCCCCTCCGCCAAGCCCTTCACTGGCTCCCTACTTCCCAGAGATCCCGGTTTAAAACATTAACCATGACATACAAAGCCATTCACAACCTGTCCCCTCCATACATCTGACATGGTCTCCCGATACCTACCCTCACGCATCCTGCGATCCTCCCAAGAGCTTCTCCTCTACTCCCCCCTCATCTCCTCTTCGCACAACCGCATACAGGACTTCTCCTGTGCTTCACCCATACTCTGGAACTCACTGCCCCAACACATCAGACATTCTCCTACCCTGGGAACCTTCAAAAAAAGTCTGAAGACACACCTCTTCCGCCAAGCCTATTACCTGCAATAAGACCCAGTCCACCACACCGCCTCACAACTGGAATTTCCCCCTCCCACTGTATCCCCACCCGCCCCTCGTAGACTGTGAGCCCTCGCGCACAGGATTTCTCCCCTCTTGTATCTGTACAACCGAATTGTCAACATTGTTACTTGTATTGTTACTATGTTACTTGTCCTAGTCTGCCCTTTTAGCATGTAAAGCGCCATGGAATATAATGGCGCTATATAAATAAATAATAATAATAATATATGCAGATTAAGCATTTAGCTGCATTCAAGTCGCCCCCCAGGCAGTTGGGATGGAACGGCTCACCACGGGTAAAGCCAATCCCCAGGGCAGTGTAAATAGTTTACGTGTGGGATGCAGGGCAATGGGCACAAGGAATAGGCACACTCATGGTTTTTGCAGTTTCTCAGTCCTTTACTGGAACAGATGTTATATGAAGCTGTCCACGGGTCTTTTGAGAGCAACTCGGGTTTATTCTCATCAGGCTGGGTCCTAGGCTCCCTTACTGCGCATGGTACTGGCTCATGCTGCTAGGATGCCGGCCCTGTCTCTTCCTGTGAGGTACTGGTATGACAAGCAACTTGAGTCCTTTTTCTACCCTGAACTCGGGTGTATGCTGCTGAACTCTCACTGGTGTTTCTGTGCCTCCGGTAAAGTGTAATTGGAGAATTTGGAATCCCCACTTTCCGGTACTGACTGCCGGGACGTTAGCCCCTGCAGAGTCTTTGACTCCGGTGTCCGTTCTTTGCTCAGCCTCCCAGGTATGTTTCTTCTCCTTTCCTCAGACCTTTCCTGGACCTTGTCAGCAGACCTTGGGGTGAACCTAGCACAGCTCTTTTACACCCAGGTCTTCTTCACAGTCCTCCCAGGAAATGCACTAACTAGCTCCTCCCCAGGCCAGAATATATAGGGGAGCTCACCCTCAACCTGGGCTTGGTCTCCCCCTTCTGGCCTGGAGGTGTAAGTGTTGTGTGTGTGTTACCTGATGAGAAGACCCTTTGTTGCTCTCTGGTGACACCACCACCATGGGGCAGTGATTACACTGTGGGTCTTTGACCCAGGGGTGCCACATATATATAATGGAAGGTCCAAGGACACACATCCATGAGACCGGCCACACCGCTTTGGGTCCCGTGTGTCAATAAAGGAGGGGAGGGGGGAGTCTCCTGCTTCCAACTACTGCCAGCCCTCCCTTCTCCTCACTTCCTCTTACAGCCGGATTTCCTTGTGGAGTTCATACATCAGGCTGGTGCCTCCTCCACAATAATAGGTGGCACTTCCTGCTTTATGCGTTCCATAGTGGAAAACACACTGGCACCGCAGCCTCCTGAGTCTTCAGCAAAGGAAACCAGAGCAGCGGGGAACGGGGAGAGGTAAGTACAGATTTTTTTTTTTGAGTACACGGTGGCCAGAGGACTATGGGGGGAGGAGGGGGTGCATTATTCAGTATGAAGAGTTATGAGGCTGCACTATATGGAGAGATGAGGTTGCACTATATGGAGAGAGATGGCTGCACTAAATGGAGAGAGGAGACTGTCCTATATGGAGGGAGGAGGCTTCACTATATGGAGGGAGGAGGCTGCACTATATGGAGAGAGGAGGCTGCACTATATGGAAAGAGAAGGCTGCACTATATGGAGAGAGGAGGCTGCACTATATGGACAGAGAATGCTGCACTACATGGAGAGAGAAGGCTGCACTATATAAGGCTGCACTATATGGAGAGAGGCTGCACTATATGGAGAGAGGAGGCTGTACTATATGAGGCTGCACTGTATGGAGATAGAGAGCTGCACTACATGGAGAGAGGAGGCTGCACTATATGGAGAGAGGAGACTCCACTATATAAGGCTGCATTATATGGAGAGAGGAGGCTGTACTGTATGGAGAGAGGAGGCTGCACTATATAAGGCTGCACTATATGGAGAGAGGAGTCTGCAATATATATGGAGAGAGGCTGCATTATGCTGTATGGAGGGTTTTGAGGCTGCAATATCCTATATGGAGGGTGGATAATGGGGGTGCATCATGATAATTGGATGACTATTGGGGCTACCTTATGAATGGGTGACAATGGGATGCATTATAATACATAGAGGACTATAGGGGAACATTGTAATATATGGAATAATATGGGGATGCATCATAATAATTGACTGAGAATAATTTATGACTATTTAGTGGTTACTACTCACCTGGGTAATCATCTGTTATCTCTACTTTACACCACTCATCATCCCACACATATGTCTCTGTAGTATTAATATGGGTCATATCTTCACCCTGAAACAAAGATTGTAAAAGTCACAGACAGATGGAGAAGTCCCATCTATGATCAGCTGTAATCTGCCATCTCCACCGTTCTCATTACACAAGTATAAAACATAGAATACTGGAGGATAAAACAAGACTGAGCACAAGACCTTCACAGCCGTCTACACATCATAGGGAGATCTCATCACACCTTCTCTCCATCTACCTGATCATCCGGAGGAACATCGGGATCTTCTTGTTTTATGTCCTGTGGGAGAAGAGGACGGGGACATCTCTCTGGTGTTGTCCTCTTACTGGATAGACCTGGAGGAGACACATACAGGGACTGAATTCATTCTTTACATACAGATCATTATAGGCCGTGTGTATTTAGTCCTGTCTATTACCTGGTGATGTGAGGGGCTGGGGATCCTCCATCATGACTATGTCCTTGTACAGATCTTTGTGTCCTTCTAAATACTCCACTCCTCCATGGAGAAATAGACGGCGACATCCTGACACCTTATAGGAACCTGACACATACAATGATACCATTGTCATCATCCCCGATCCCTTCATAGCGTTACTGTATAATGTCCCAGCAGCAGCATTCCCAGCAGTGTCACCTCTCCAGTCAGCAGCTCAATCATCTTGTAGGTGAGTTCTAGGATCTTCTGGTCATTGATGTCCTCATGTATCAGGGGGTGAGGTGGAGGCCCCGTGATTGGGCTCAGGGCTCTTCCCTCAGACACAGGGTCCTGACAGCACAGATCACTAGAGCTCTTCACTACTGTGTAATCCTGGTTATGGAGAGACACATTAATAAATCTCCAGTCTCCAGACATTTCCAGAGTCCTCACCTCTCCAGTTCTGTCATCTGTTATTCTGTCCATAGATAAGAATGATGTCATGTGACATTGTCATCACAATCTCTCACCTCTCCAGTAACAAGGAAGAGGATCTCTAGGGTGAGGTGGAAGATCCTCTCCGCCATCTTGTCCCTGTCCAGATCCATCCTTGATGGTCAATCAGGAGAATTCTCTTGTATAGAAGATCTCCACTGAGAGGATCCGATATTGTAGGGACCTGAATGGGGAGAAGAGAAGAGATTACGGAATATTTACCATTATGATCCCGCTTTTGTGTCTACTTAAAATTAGATAGGAAGCTTTGCATGTGGACCACGTGGAGATGAAAGTACACAGTGTGATACTACCCAACCCAGCCTCATCTCATCTTCCCAGCAAGGATAGGGTGATAATAAGAAAGAGCAGGAACAGGAGATGGTTGCCTGCACTACAGAGGGTACTACCATTATTCATTCTGTGTGTTCAGCGTAGATGTTTTGAAGAGGAGGAGGAGAAGGATGAGGAGGAGATGGAGAGTCATCCTCCTGGTGGGGACAGCGGCACATTTTGGACAACACTAATTAGTGGTTGTTAACCCTTCTCAACCCATGCTACAAGGAAAATGTCATGGCAACACAAAACCCACAGTCATACTTACCATTTAATAATTAAAACAAAATGACACTCGACAACTTGGTGGATCAAAATTGGCCGTGTGGCTTTATTAAGGTATAACTGCAAAAAATTAGAGAGAGGGGGAGCGCACTAAGGCGGTAAATGAGGGACACCAGCGTGTTATTAACAAAAGTAATCCAATCACCTGGTATGGTTGTGAGAGTCACAACCACCTGTAGAAGTTTTGGCCGCTGCAGATCCCGGGATGCAGATACATACAGTATAGCAGAAAAAAAGAGACGGGGTTTGCCCGCGCTAGACCACAGGGAAAACCGAGGATGCAAGCAAACCTTTATTTACACTCAAGCCAACGCGTTTCATGGCCAACTGGCCACTTCATCAGGGCAGCAATGCACTCATGAGTTAAAAAACCGCAATCGTTTAACTCATGAGTTAAGTGGCATAAAGAGTTTCTTCCAGAATTCCCTATTAAGCCAAACAGGGTGAGGTGAGGGATAGCTGACATGGTATGGAGGCACATAATACCTTAGGGTGAATATCCCCCATTGTTAGGTAGGTGTAAACAGAGGAGGGTAAGATCCCCCCCCCCCCATGCTCACACGTCACTTCTTTGCATTCATATGTTTGTTTTGTTGGTTATGTCTTTCTATGTAGGTCTTTGACCTTTTTATCAAATATTTGTTAATAAAACACTTTTGTTAACAAAATTAATGGTTTGAGAAGGAGGCAAATGTTTTGGAAGATGCTGAAGGAGAACCTAGCTGATCGTATCAATGTCGACCTTGATTCTTCTGCGCTGTACAACTATTGAGTATCCAAGCTGGACACATGCCATGAACTATCCCACCATGTCTTTGGACTGCTGGCCCGCCCTGCGACTACCGTTATGTTAAAGTGGGTTTTTAGTGCTACTGGGGGCATAATAACCGATAAGCAGCCGTCACACGCTTCCATATCGCTAGCGATATTGTTAGCGATCACGTGCACGCGCAATCGATTACAATATCGCTCACATCGCTGGTGAGATGTCACACAGACAGACTCACCAGCGATGTGGACCAGCGAGATTGCTGGTTACTATGGTACACATCGGGTTACTGGGCGCCGCGCGTGGCATAGTAACCCGACGTGTACCATAGTTACCATCTCCCAGCATGGGCTCTGCCGCTGGGAGATCGTTCATCGTGGTGTTATACACCACGATGAAGCAGATTGTTTAATCGTTCATCGCAAGATCTGAGCTCCGGAGCTCAGATCTCGATTTTGCGATTTTATAATTTCTCGTTGGTCGTATCTTGCCGTCACATGCACAGAGATCGTTCAAGCGATGTTTAATCTGGCGCGTTCAAGCGATATCTTTCAAGATATCGTAGCGTGTGACGGCCGCTTAAGGCTGCTTTCACACTGGCAAATGTGCAAGTCCGTATGGATCCTTAAATTTCAAGGAACAACATGGACAGGCACGGATTGTGAAAATGGGTGCCAACTGATGTCTAAGGACATTTTTTAATGTTGCAGGAGATAGGGCTGGGAGGAGCTGTACCTTGCTTCTGAACATGCTCAGTACAGCAAAACGGATCTGTTTCGCGGATCTGTTTTTCCACAGATCCGTACAGATCTGCCCTCCGTAGAGTTCCATGTTATTTCATACGGACAGATACGGATCCACTTGTGCCTGCTTATTTCAAGGCAATCCAAAATTGGAGCAGTCTCCTATTCTGGGTGCATGAAAAAAAACGGATCTGTGAAAAAAACTGACACCCACAGATGGACACTTAAAGTGACCCTGAACCCAGAAGCCAACCCCACATCCCCTTCATACCTATGCATGCAGCTTGTGAAGCTGCTGCCATCCATCCATGAATCTTGCAAAACCGCTGGGGCACTCTTCATAAATCATAGTTTTCATATCTCATATCTGGGCGTTTCTGTGAAATTTTAAAGCCGGAGCAGGCGGGCCTGTGTGCCGCTCTCCCCCTCCCTGTCCGTAATCCTGCACGCCCATGGCTGCGTGCATAAACAACAGAGAGGCGGCTCGCATCATAGTATGGGCGGTGAAGCCGGTGTGACGCGTATTACGTCATACCGGCTTCACCGCCCATACTATGAGGCGAGCTGCCTCTCTGTTGTTTAGCACGCAGCCATGGGCGTGCATAATTACGGACAGGGAGGGGGAGAGCGGCACACAGGCCCGCCTGCTCCGGCTTTAAAATTTCACAGAAACGCCCAGAAATGAGATATGAAAACTATGATTTATGAAGAGTGCCCCAGCGGTTTTGCAAGATTCATGGATGGATGGCAGCAGCTTCACAAGCTGCATGCATAGGTATGAAGGGGATGTGGGGTTGGCTTCTGGGTTCAGGGTCACTTTAAGGACCAATCCGTGCTCATAGTATTGCAGGGAGACAATAACGGATCCGTGTCTATCTGTTGTAAATCGGACAGACATGGATTTTCAATTTGGCAGTGTGAAAGCAGAATTATATAGATATATATCCTCTGGGGAAAATGTTCTTCAGCCCTTGCACTTAGTGCATAGATTTCTCAGTCTATGAGACCCACTCCATAAAAATCAGAAAAAAGGGTTTTATGAGGCCCTCCTCTATGCGTCCTCTAGAGTGTCCTAATTTTTGGCAGCTCTTGTATTAGTGCATTGACTTCATGAACCTAGGAGTCCTGCTACCTAAAAATCTTGAAAGAATATCTATTGGCGTTCCTCTTCCTTCTAAATTTTGGCAGTTTTTACCTTGTTTGCAAATGTTTTGTGAGATTCAGAGTCCCTCCTTTATAAATTAAACAAGATGTGTTTAACATTGTCACACACATCACATACCTAGATAAGATAGTAAAATGTTAAAATTACATTTACCAGTGACTACCGGCGGGGGTACTTTCATTTATCCCTCTACTATGTTGTCTACTGTAGTCATAGGTATAGGGGTAATAAGCTGAACAGGGGTGTAACTACAATAGGTGCAGGGGTTTGCGATCACACCCGGGTCCTGCAGCCTAGGGGGGCCCGGCCCCAAAAGTCCCTTTGGCCCATAGAAAAAGACTAATACTATTATTTGCAATAATTGGGGGCCCCGTTTGAGCTTCCGCATCGGGGCCCCTGGGCCTGAAGTTACGCCACTGAAGCTGAGGAATAGCTCAGCCATGGAGGAGGTGTTTTCTTTTATTTCTTGTTGTAATTTTGCCTTATATACACGTTACTAGATGGTTGCCCAATGCTATTGCATCAGGAAGATGGTGATGTCACATTGGGCGTGGGCTCTGTGGCGCTTGCTGTTTCTCCCGCTGTGTACTCTTTCCCTCGTGTGCTGTCTTCGCCCCTCATGTTCTTTGTTTTTTGAGCTGTCTTCTTCCTGTGTTCTCTCCCCCTGTGTGCAGTCTCTTTCCCCCCTGTGCTGTCTTCTCCCCTCTATGCTCTCTCCCCTTTCTGTTCCCTATCTGCCCGCTGTGCACTCTCTATCCCCCTTGTGTGCTCTCTCTCCTGTGCACTTGCCACCTGTGGGCTGTCTCTCTTGTTGTGTGCTCTCTCTTCCCACTGCATGCTCTATCCCCTTGTACACTCTCTCTCCCCCGTGGGCACTCTCTCTCCCTGTGTTCTCTCTCTTCTCACTGTGCGCTCTCTTCTCTTGTACTGTTCCTTCCCCATTTGGGCTCTCTTCCCCATGTGGACTGTCTCTCCACTTGTGCTGTCTTTCCCTACTGTGCACTGTCTCTGCCCTCCTTTGCTTTATCTCTCCCCACTTGTGTATGCTCCCCACTGTGTGCTTTCTCTCTCCCTCCTGTGGGCTGTCTCTCCCCTGTGGGCTGTCTCTCCTCCCTGTGTGCTCTGTCTCAATGCTTGTGTGCTGTCTCTCTCCTACGGTGTACAAAGATGGCGGCATAAGTATGCATGCGCACTTACTCAGGCAGTGATCAGTGACGGCTGTGGTGGCAGTTGGAGGCGGTTGCGGACCATGCGGTACTGCTGGAGGTACTGTCCAATGTGCGAGTACCACCAGTGGTCACCATATTTGCACATCCATCACTTAGATGTGCAAATACGGCTACCGCCGGCACATGATAGGAGGACGTCCTGACGCCGGAAGTTAATGTCAGACGGGAAAGTACAATTTTGTAAGTAGATCAGGCAGTAAAGAATGTTAGGTAACATTTTTTCCTGTAAAATCCATTTTATAAAGTGTAAAGTGGCGTAATACTCTGACACCATTGGGAGTCAGAGGTGCCTCCATCCATATCAGCAAATTTCCTGCCCCCAGCTCTCCTGATGCTTGAGTTTCCCATTGACTTCCATTATACTCATTACTTAAGTCGACCCCATCCGAGGGTCCAACCTGCCCAATCGGTTTCGTTACACGACCGCTAAAATGACGACAAGATACAACACATCACATGATAATAAAGGAAACTTACTTTTAACGATACACATCTCCTAAATCCTCATTTTGTTGTGGAATCTGGCGTCTTTTTCAATTGTTCAATTTACCTGGGAGTCGGCCCTGGAACCCGACCCGAGTAACGCAGTCCGACTGGTGACCCGATGACTTCTCCTGGATTTGTTCTGTGCTTACAGGACCTGTGATGATGTCACATGGAGGGGAGGAGTCAGGGGTCACATGATCACCTCCTCGTCTTGGAACACTCCACTCACACGTGTCCGGTTTTTAAACATCACGCTATAGATCATCTGCTCTTTTTAATGTTTTTGCAATAAAGTTTTTCTTATTTTACCAGATCTACAATGAATTAGAATGTCATCAAAAAGTTAATTTATTTCAGTAATTCAATACAAAAAATGAAATGCATATATTATATATTATTCAAGTGTTTATTTCTGTTAATGTTGTGATTTATAGCTTACAGCCAATGAAAACCCAAAGGTCATTATCTTGGAAAATTAAAGTAGGGAGGACGAAGAGTCTGAGAGATGAAATATGACCTAAATGGTATCAGAGGCTTCACCTTGTGTGGTTGTGACAGTCACAACCACTATAAATACCTATAAGAGAAAGGCACAAATCGGGTCTTATTTTGAGGATAAACGGGAAAAAAACAGTGGTAATCTTGCTGGATTACCAACATGGTGTATATTCCTGAGGACAGAGCAGGGACGGCTTCGAAACGCATCGAGATGAGTAAGAAATGAACACCGCCTTTGATTATTCTTTGGCTTCTATTTGTATGTAGCAGCGCAGATCACAGCACACCGACCTTCCCGGGGGTGCATCAAGCCACCCAGCCACCTGAGCCTCTCCGCAGCCGAAGTGAGGAGCGGGGGGGTTGCTGTCGGGTTCCAGCACTGCCGCTGCCATCCTGCAGCCTTTGGTGAGGCGTGAGGGGGGGGTTGCTGTCGGGCTCCAGCACCGCCGCCCTCCTGCAGCCTTTGGTGAGGAGCGGGGGGTAGGGGGGAGCGATTGATGGGAATCGGATGGGAGAGAAGGCGCATCCTATCCGGTGATGCTGGTGGCGGCGCCAATCACACAGGAAGCCGATGTGTGATGTTGGCGCTGCCCCCTTCTCCCTGCCGCTCCCCCTGGCTGCTGCCGCTCGATACTGTCCAATGGACGGTGCAGCCCTGGTCCTTCCTTTTCGGGCAACCACTATAAAAGCATATTCCGGCTGCTGCAGTCCCCAGCGTGCTGCATATAGAGTACGGAGGAGGAAGGGTTAAAAACACGCTACTGTATTCCACGAGACATCAAAAGGTGAATATAATATAGATTTATTAGTCAACACGTTTCAGGGCTCCCTGGTCCCTTCCTCAGGACAAATCAATATCATATTGAGGGGCCAGGGAGCCCTGAAACGTGTTTATTAATAAATCAATATCATATTGAGGGGCGAGGGAGCCCTGAAACATTTTGACTAATAAATCAATATTATATTCACCGTTTGTCTCGTGGTATACGGCAGTGTGGTTTTTAACCCTTCATCCTCCCTACTTTAATCTTCTGAGCTAATGACCTTTGGGTTTTCATTGGCTATAAGCCATAATCATCAACATTAAGAGAAATAAAACCTTGAAATAGATCACTCTGTGTGTAATGACTCTATATAATATATGTCTTTCACTTTTTGTATTGAATTACTGAAAAAAATTAACTTTTTAATATTCTAATTTATTGAGACGCTCCAAGAAAAAAGAAAAAACTTTACTCGTCATTTGCCATAAAAACACATAGACTTTATTCGAGGTCCTTTAACACTTGCAGGGACGGAAGACTGGGGAGCTGTACTCTCTGTACTCTCTGTACTCTCTGTATCTCTGCATGTTTTAAAGGCCCTCGAATCAAGTCTATGTGTTTTTATGGCAAATGGCGAGTGAAGCTTTTTCTTTTTTCTTCTATTTCTGATGGACTATGCACTTATGTAAAAGCTGGCACCTGAACATTGCCATTATCACTAAAGCCTACAAATTCACCATGTGGAATACCAATTTTCTGGATGTCCAGCTTTATAGTGGTGCGGAAATGTTCTATATTCTATTTTTTTTATTCTACTTTCACCGCTCCTCATGGAAGTACTGATCCTTTTTGTTTCCTTGTCCGGCTCCCAGTGATTGCCAGACCTTCCGTTACCCAGCCTTCCAGCTGTTGATTGAAACTGTGCTGTTCAATGTGATAAGCTTATTTTTCATTTTTTCTCCTCTAAAATGTGGTTGTTAATCTTTCTACAGAGTGAGACGTAGGGCCCCGTTTCACTTAGCGAAACACCAGCGATCCCAACAACGATACGGGCTGGTAGGGATCGCTGCAGTGTCGCTACGTGGTCACTGGTGAGATGTCAAACAGTCAGATCTCACCAGCAACGCAGCAACGAGACGGCGGTCGTTGGGACACTGTCACTCAGACCTGTAGTATTGAGGTCGCTGGTCGTTGTCCCCGTCAAACACACCGATGCATGCTGCCCAGTGGGAGTCCGACGATCAAAAAATGGTCCAGGCGACTCTGACACGACCAGTGATCTCACAGCGGGCGCCTGGTCGCTGCTACTTGTCCCACATAGCGAGGTCGCTGTTGCGTTACACAAACTGTGACGTATCAGCGATCTAGCTTAGTGTGAAGTACCCCTTACACATTTTAACATCTTCTAGGACTGTGGATTCGGAGTTGGAGCTCATTTTGGTGGAGTCGGAGTTGGAGTCGGTATAAAATGGACCGAAAATATATAATAAATTGGGTACAGTAGTTCAATGCAATATATGCCAAATATTATTATTATTATGTTCTGTCTAAATAGCTTGATTACTGTATCACAATCATGATTAAAGCTTGATGTTCACATTGTACTACAATAAATTTATCACTTAAAAATGAGCCATGTATGAGGGAGTCGGAGATTAAGTCAAAGTCGGTGATTTGGCTTACCGACTCCACAGCCCTGCCTCACAGATAGACTCTCATTACTTTTACCATTTATCTTTGGAAAGAACATGATAAGCCAACAAAACAAAAGACATCAAAATATCTGCAGGGGGGGGGGCGTGTCACTAGACTCTGAGCTCCTGCTCCCCGGCCGGTTAAAGTATATTTATCCGCACCCGGCCTGGCTGAAAATCGCCATATGTCGGCGAAAAGGAGAGGTAACCACTCAGCCGCGCTCCCAGGACCCCAGGCTACAAGTTCGGGTAGTACTTCCCGATATCTGCGGAGCACAAACAAACCTCCGGTGGCTCCAGCCACATCCAAAATGGCGGAGCCCGCTGCAGCGCCGGCTCATTCGGCGCACGTGGAGGGAGGAAGAGAAAGCTTTCCTCAGTGTATATGCCCTGACCCTGCCGCCCTTCATGCTGTCCTGATCACTGGGAAGGGCGCCACACACCCTGCGGTGACCTGTGAGACGGAGGAGCCGGCGGGACCTGCCAGCAGCTGCTCACAGGAGGGTCTTTCTGTAGCTGCTGCACACTCATGCAGCAGCAGAGGAATGGAGGAGAAGTCGGCTGGGGGGGGTGGGGGTGAGAGGCAGGGGCTCCCCGGTCCACTACCATCATGATCCAGGGATGCAACACTGAAAGGGGGTCTGCTCAGCTTCAGAGGGCTACCGTATTAGGGCCCTTCATGTTTCAGGCTCCACATCTAACAGACTGCACCATGAAGGGGATGCAGGTTCCTTGGGGTGGCCACATACAGAGGGAGCGCTATCTCAGCAATATAATGCACCAGTTCTGGAGGGGAATTCCACTGGGGAAAACAGCTTACACCCCCAAGAGATATCATATCACAGAAGTATTAGAGGGAGGCTTTCTCCTCCCAATCATGATCCTTACCCCGGTCAAACAGAAATGATAAGTGACATACCAGCTCCAAGTGGAGACGTGGGACTTTTTTAAAGCGCAGTACTTGTGGTTTCCGACAGATTGAAGAAGCGAACGTTATACCTCTAACTCCTCATTTTGTGTCCATTTTGATATGTGTGTTCTTTATACAGACCTTTTTAATCTGCTCCAAGTCCTCCAGAACATTTTCACTATGTTTCTGCTTTTCATCATCAAGTATACAGCGCTGTTTTAACAGCACCGCTTTGTCATTCTGTCCACGATGTATTAACTATAGATTTGAGTACAGTAAGGGCTCCACGTAGTGGTGATTCTAGTAAACTACTAGTCACCGTCTTTATGAATGGGAACTAATATAAAAAAAAAATAAAATAGATTGTTTTTATTAATTTTTTTTATTTCAGAAGATTAACAAGTTTTTATAGATTTATTTAATGTATTATTCATTTTTATTGATTTATTTAATTCTCATCAAACTCTCATAATTAATTAAACAATTCTTGTCGTTTTTACTTTTAATAAATAATTCCCCTTCCCCTCTCCCTTTCGGTTTTATATACTAGATGAATTAACAGATAAAACTAATATATATTTAGTAGTGCAAGTGTTCTATTGCGGCTTTTCTAATTTATTTGATTTTTTTCTATTTCCTTTGTAGATTTCCTATGTTTTGTTCTCTTCTTTTCTTTATTCCACAATATGCCTGATGGGGAATTAAACAAATTAGTATGATTATTACATTTATACACGCATAATAATGCTACTTTGTAGGCTGCACCACAAGGCTTCTTTGTATTAGAGCTGGTTTCTCCGTTATATTTGTCTGATTCTATCACATAATTGATACAGATGCTTGTTCCTCACATTTTCACCAAATAATAGAATAGCTCACTACACTGATGCACCATCAATGAGGCTATCTCATTTGAGATATCAGTTCGAGTCTCTGTTCTCTTTATTTTCTCCCTTTTCTTTATTTTTCCTAAAGTTCTTATCATTTTATCTATAGTAAGATGCTGTTCACTATATTAACATACTAGTATTGCTTTATCATTGTTTTAGGTTGTAATACTTGTTCAACACAAGCCTGAGTAAAATAAGATGTGACTGATAGTCCACGTCACCGAGTCTCCTCCCTATGGTGACGTCACCATGAGTCTGCAAATTAGAAATTTTGGCGCCTTGTTTACTAAAAGTTGTAGTGCGTGTATGCACTTCTTGATATTTCCCTGAGGAAGGAGCCAGGAGGGGCTCCGAAACGCGTAGGATTAAAGAGTTAACTTTAGCCAGACTATCCTTTGTCCTGGTCTTCCTTTGGTAGCAGCGCGGCTCATACGACACTTCGTCCATGTATACAGCGCATGGTAGACACAGGAACATTCAGTCTTTGGAGATGGACTTGTAGCCTTGAGATTGCTCATGCTTCCTCACAATTTGGTTTCTCGAATCCTCAGACAGTTCTTTGGTCTTCTTTCTTTTCTCCATGCTCAATGTGGTACACACAAGGACACAGGACAGAGGTTGAGTCAACTTTAATCCATGTCAACTGGCTGCAAGTGTGATTTAGTTATTGCCAACACCTGTTAGGTGCCACAGGTAACTTACAGGCTGTTAATTACACAAATTAGAGAAGCATCACATGATTTTTCTAACAGTGCCAATACTTTTGTCCACCCCCTTTTTTATGTTTGGTGTGGAATTATATCCAATTTGGCTTTAGGACAATTCTTTTTGTGTGTTTTTTTTATTGAAGACAAATTAAATGAAGATAATAATACCAAAAAAGTTGTGATTGCAATCATTTTCAGGAAGAAACTGAGTATTATCTGACAGAATTGCAGGGGTGTCAATACTTTTGGCCACAACTGTAATTTTACACTACGCTGTATGAAAAAGATATGGCTTCTTCCATTGGCACCGCCTGTACATAAGAATCAGAAAGGCAGGGATCTGCCCTACTTCTCAGAATGTTTGGACTAGCCCAGGAGCAGCGAATCGCCGCCGGAGGGTGACAGCTGATAGACAGGTAATGTATGTGCGCAGCGCTGCGTGAGGGGACACCCTGTGATGGGGGGGGGCGCCGCCATACTGTGAGGGGGGCACTGACTCGCGTATAAGCCGAGGCAGGACTTTTTAGCCCAATTTTTGGGCTGAAAAACTCGGCTTATACGCGAGTATATACGGTACTTTTTGTTTTCTTGCATGGTTTGTCTTATAGTTTAACAAATGATTACTTCCTTGTTTGAGTTCTTTGTCATTCAAAAATAATTATTATGTGCAATTAGACCTAAATTTGGGATAAATCATCATCCATGTGTGATACATAAAATGGCTTCTATACTGTCTGACTCCACTTGTGTTTTACAAGATCTGATTTTATAAAATATTTCCTACATTCTGAATATACATACTGTTTCTAGATGGTGTGAGCTCTCTCATGTAAAGATAACCTCCCCTCTGTGTGGCTTTTCTGATGTGAAAGTATACTTGATTTATGTGCAAAACATTTCCCACATTCTGGACATGAATATGGCTTCTTCCCTGTGTGTGTTCTCCAATGTCTAACAAGATTTGATTTACTAGTAAAACATTTTCCACACTCCACACATGGATATGGTTTCTCTCCTGTGTGAATTCTTTGATGTTTTACAAGAATTGATTTGTGGAGAAAATATTTCCCACATTCAGAGCAAAAATATGATTTTTCACCTGAGTGACATCCCTGATGTGCAGCAAGATTTGATTTCTGGCTAAAACATTTCCCACATTCTGAACATGAATATGGCTTCTCGCCAGTGTGACTTCTCTGATGTATAGCAAGATTTGATTTATCCTTAAAACATTTCCCACATTCAGAGCATAAGTACGGTTTCTCGCCTGTGTGACTTCTCTGATGTGCAGCAAGCCTAGAATTATCCTTAAAACATTTCCCACATTCTAAACATGGATATGGCTTCTCCCCAGTGTGACTTTGCTGATGTACAGCAAGATCTGATTTATTCTTAAAACATTCCCACATTCTGAACATGAAAATGGTTTCTCCCCTGTGTGAATTTTCTCATGTTTAAGAAGATGTGTTTTCTGCTTAAAACCTTTCCCACACTCTAAACATAAAAATGGTGTCTCCCCTGTGTGATTTCTCTGATGTCTAACAAGACTTGATTTCCGGTTAAAACAATTTCCGCAATCTAAACATGAAAATGGCTTCTCATCTGTGTGAATACTTTGATGTCTAACAAGAATCGATTTCCGTTTGAAACATTTCCCGCACAATGAACATGAAAATCGTTTTTCATCTGTGTGAACTTGTTGGTGTTTACCAAAATATGTTTGGAGAGAAAAAGTTGTGCCAGTTCTGAACATGAAATTGACTTCATTACTTCGAGAGCACTTCGATCGTTAACACTTCTTTTGTGATTTTTCTTAATACTCTGTGATAAAGTAGTTGATGGGACTTGTTCAAAAAGATCAGATGATAGATCTTTGCTGTGAAGGGATAAAGGTATAACTGGAGTAATGACATTCACTTCAGTTGTATCTTGTGTGATATCAAGTTCATCTGAGTTAAGAATTGAAGACATTAGTTGTCCATCTGATCTCCTGGTCCAGTCGTCTGCCAAGAATAAAACAAATGATTAGTTTTGAATTAAATAAATCTAAATATATTTTACAACATTATTATACAAAATGCTTGTAGAAACTGCAAATAATGTAGCAAAGTTCAAATATTCATTAAAATAAAAATATTTAGTAATCTGACAGTAGACCTCAGAGCAAGAACAGTAGACTGTGATGTTAGGCCCCCTTCACATCACGTCTTGTTCCTGTGGATCCTGTTTTTTTCAAAGATGAGACAAACAGTAACGGATTTGTACAAATGGATGGCAATTATGCCCCCGGATCCTGGTTTTTTTTAAGCTTTGTGTATGCCAATCGGTTCAGCAATAGGGAATAACGGTAATATCACATTGAAGAAAGAGGCACTCACCCGGTGATAGTTGTTCCTCAATGGACGACTTTAAGACTAGACCAGCCGAAGGATCAGTTGATCCGAAATGGTGCCGTCGTCTGCACCTCTGACACCCCCTCCCCAGCACCCTGTACCTCAATGCTGATTAAAGTCGTCCATTGAGGAACAACTATCACCGGGTGAGTGCCTCTTTCTTCAATGTGATTTTACCTCTCAGGCTGTTATAAGACTGTGCACCCCCAGTTCTGCTGCAGTGGACACTGCTGATACCGCTACTTTGGTTCCTGAGTGATCGGTGCCCCGCTATTCTGCCTCTCAAATATTGAAATAATGGTAATGTCGGTTCTGGAGAGAGAGAGAGAGACTCAAGTAGATTTTTAATTCTGTGTTGAAGCCAGCATCTTCATAGATACATATTTCAAAGTTCCAGTGTTCCTGTTACCATTACTTTGTAGTAAAATGATAATTGCATAGTAATAAAGAGACCTGTTGGTGCTATTATGTGGTGTATGTCTCATACAATCATTGAAAGATACAAGTCTTTTACTTCTGAACAGGGAGAAATAAACTACTAAAACTGCACCAACACCCCACTAGTTCCTGTACAGACTAGAATACATTATTTGCAAAACTATTATTACTATTATTTATTTATATAGCGCCATTAGATTCCATGGCACTTTACATATGGAAAGAATCCAGATAAGAGTGAAAAGAGCTGGGATGAGATGCCGCGTTGACCACAAAGATAAACACAGAGTTAATCACACACTCTGTTTATTTTGCCTACATGTGTTTCATGGCTCATAGCCACTTCATCAGGGCCCTGATGAAGTGGCTATGAGCCATGAAACACGTGTAGGCAAAATAAACAGAGTGTGTGGATTTAGGGTAGTGCACATCAGTCGTTTTGTGGGCTCTTTTGGACGTTTTTCCGTCGGCGTTTCCGCTCAGTTTTATGTTAATTTATGTTAATCCTATCCTCCGGTGGTTAACATGTAGTCATGGATTTTAGAAAACCTCTGTCTTCACTAAACGTTTTTTCTTCTGGTCGTTTCAGTCAAAACTGAGTTTTCTCAGTCAAAACTGAGTTTTATCACGTTTCCAAAAATAGAGCAAGTGACTTCTTTCCTCCGTTTTTTCCACCGCTTTCAGCTGAACAAGTGCACTAAAAACTCAGTTTTCAAAACAGCCGAGAAAAACGCCGAGAAAAACGCTGGAAAACCCGGCGTAAAACGAGCAAAAAACGAGGGACACTGCTGAGCACAGAAAACTCAGTTTCTGCTAAAAAAAAACAGGTTTTTGGACGTTCTGCAGAGATGCACAAACGTCAGATGTGCACATAGCCTAACTCTGTGTTTATCTTTGTGGTCAGCGCGGCATCTCATCCCAGCTCTTTTCACTCTTATCTGGATTCTTCAGTTCTCAGCTGGGAGCCTGCAGCGACCTCCTGTGTGCTTTTATTGTAGTTGTGACACTCACAACTACATCAGGTGAGTTTAACCATTTGGGGTCTGAAGGACCTGTATAATAGAGGTACTACTCTATGTGCGCTTCCTTTCTCTTTTAATTTACATATGGAAAGAGCAGACGAGGACAAGTACAATAAGTATGGACAAACGAGACGTACAGGTATAGGAGGGGAGAGGGTCCTGTCTGCGAGGGCTCACAGTCTACGAGGTAAAAACCAACTCGGACCTGGCTCTCTGAAAGGCCATCGAGCTGTTTTTTTGTTCCTTATGTAAAACCAGAATGGAGATTACTACAAATAAACAGGATAAGGAAAGTGTGCAGGAGCAGATGAAAATTAAAGGTGAGCAAATATAATGCACTTGCAAAAATGGACAAAGGAGAAATAATACATTGTCATGTGCGTAGTATAGTGATGAGGGAAAGGAAGCAGGATGGTAATAAGGGGCAAGGAAACCTAGGTAACTAGTCTGGTCCTGGATTGGGGTTCCTGGCTAGACCTGTACCCAGAGGTACCTCATATGGTGAAGACGTGTAAGCCACCAACATTGCCCTCTGCTCCTCAACCAGCCCTGTGCTACTCCCGCTCACCTCCCACCATGGACAGCGATAAAAAGCAACTTTCAAGGAAAAGCACAAAGAAGATTCAGAGAGTGTAAAGAAGTCTTCAGCTCACATGATCAAAGACAGAGTGAAACTCTATTAGAGACGTCAGCTGGAGGAAGAGGAAGCTATTTAAAGGCCACGGGCGTGGTCACCTGACAAAACTACATCTCTCCACCTGTAGACCGGCACACCACACATAGACTGCAACAGCAGTTTCAGCATTAACCCTGGAGAAACCAAAAGAAATTTACTCTGAATTAAACTGCAGCGGATCAATTCACAGGGACTGGAAACAGTAGTGACTCTTCACCTTCTCCCCCCGAGGAAGCTATTGTAAGAAATGCGAAACACGTGTTGGGGTTAACACAAAGATCACATTGCCCTGCTTCTCCTGGGGGATGTCTCCATCTTCGTGCCGTTTGGCTCTAGGTACGATGTTATATGGCTGAGTACTGTTTCTAGTTGGCGGGGAAGGAAGCATAGAATAGAATGGGCTATTCAGAGCACATCATATGTCAGTACCTAATCCTGTTTGCATGGGGCAATATCTCTACAGGACAATTTCAACACCTTCTGGAATATATGGCATGAGACATAGAGTATCTCCGAAGTTGTCTACTTTACTTTAGCTCGTTATCAAAAATGGAGGGGAAACCCATGCATTTTTCAAATTATTTATTTATTAGTTAAACAATGCTAGAACACCTGTTGATGCCCCATGAAATTGTACAATATGTAGGTGGGAAAAGGGTTCTTCTTTTGTCAACTTCCAGAGGACAGTGTGTGCTGAGCATTGTGTTACTGAGACCTATATAGACCCAATGATGAGATGCGGCCAACCAATAATAGCAATTTTGAATGTAGAAGGAAAACCGGGCACTGACCTTATATTGCTGCAGTTGAAATTGTGGCACAGAACCAGGTCCAGCGTTGCTCAGCCGTAGGACATAGTCATTTTTATCCAAAAAGAAAGAAGAAGGCGGCACTCATTGGACCGGTGAAGACAGGTGTCTTTATTCCAGTCGCAGTATTACATCAGGTGGAGGGTGCGGGGAGGGAGGTGCAGGGATGACGGAGCCCGTTTCGAGTAGTGCTTACTCTTCAACAGATCCTGTGTACAATCACAGGATCTGTTGAAGAGTAAGCACTACTCGAAACGGGCTCCGTCATCCCTGCACCTCCCTCGTCGCACCCTCCACCTGATGTAATACTGCGACTGGAATAAAGAAACCTGTCTCCACCGGTCCAATGAGTGCCGCCTTCTTCTTTCTTTTTGGACAACCAATAATAGCCACGACAATACACAGCATGGCAGTGGGGGCTGCGGAAGTGACCAATGCCAAAGAGCTTGTTGATTGGCTGTGCTACAGCGCTTCTACAAGCATTATTTAGCATCAAACTACAAACTCGGACATGGAATTCTGAGAGACTTTGTGATTGTGTTCTAGTTCTAGTGCCAGACACTAGGTGTCTAGTACAAACTTCGAACTTTACAGTTCAGGTTCGCTCAACCCTAGCTACTACCTCTAATAGTATCCTAATTATATCCATATTTTATTGGTATTTTGTGTGAAGAGGGAAAATATTCAACTATAAGCTTAAAGAACACATAGTGTAAAGAATCAGTACAAAATAATTACAGCCGGTGACTGAGAAGAATCTATGACTGTATTTAGTGGTTACTGCTCACCTGGGTAGTCATATGTAGGAATCTCCTCTTTACACCGCTCATCACCCCTCACATATGTCTCTGTAGTATTAATATAGGGCAGATCTTCACCCTGAAACAAAGATTTTAAAAGTCACAGACAGATGGAGAAGTCCCATCTATGATCAGCTGTAATCTGCCATCTCCACCGTTCTCATTACACAAGTATAAAACATAGAATACTGGAGGATAAAACAAGACTGAGCACAAGACCTTCACAGCCGTCTACACATCATAGGGAGATCTCATCACACCTTCTCTCCATCTACCTGATCATCCGGAGGAACATCGGGATCTTCTTGTTTACAGTCCTGTGGGAGAAGAGGACGGGGACATCTCTCTGGTGGTGTCCTCTTACTGGATAGACCTGGAGGAGACACATACAGGACTGAATTCATTCTTTACATACAGATCATTATAGGCCGTGTGTATTTAGTCCTGTCTATTACCTGGTGATGTGAGGGCGGCCGGGGATCCATCATGACTATGTCCTTGTACAGATCTTTGTGTTCTTCTAAATACTCCCACTCCTCCATGGAGAAATAAACGGTGACGTCCTGACACCTTATAGAAACCTGACACATACAATGATACCATTGTCATCCCCCGATCCCTTCATAGCGTTACTGTATAATGTCCCAGCAGCAGCAGCATTCCCAGCAGTGTCACCTCTCCAGTCAGCAGCTCAATCATCTTGTAGGTGAGTTGTAGGATCTTCTGGTCATTGATGTCCTCATGTATCAGGGGGTGAGGTGGAGGCCCCGTGATTGGGCTCAGGGCTCTTCCCTCAGACACAGGGTCCTGACAGCACAGATCACTAGAGCTCTTCACTACTGTGTAATCCTGGTTATGGAGAGACACATTAATAAATCTCCAGTCTCCAGACATTTCCAGAGTCCTCACCTCTCTTCTGTCATCTGTTATTCTGTCCATAGATAAGAATGATGTCATGTGACATTGTCATCACAATCTCTCACCTCTCCAGTAACAAGGAAGAGGATCTCTAGGGTGAGGTGGAAGATCCTCTCCGCCATCTTGTCCCTGTCCAGATCCATCCTTGATGGTCAATCAGGAGAATTCTCTTGTATAGAAGATGTGAGAGGATCCGATATTGTAGAGACCTGAATGGGGAGAAGATGACGATGTAACATCATAAAGATCCTGTGTAATAATACAATGACTGGAGATAATAAGGGGAAACATATCAGGAGATAGAACATGTAGATTTTGTCGATATGATCCATTTTATCTCTTCTAGAACATGTCATTATTGTACATTGCGATGCCCATACTGCTGTATATGGCGACTGCAGGGGCTACTTCACTTCTTAGATGATGCGATCTATAGTGATTGTGTCAACCAGGTGGTTATAGTTCTGGTACTTGGAAAGTGATAATTTTTCCCAAGTAATGTGTGATATTAAGGAAAAGTCATTCAACAAAGATTCCTTAGGCGGCCGTCACACGCATCAATGTCTGCATGATATCGTTTAAGTGATCTGCTTTTTGATCGCTTAAGCGATATCGTTTGTGCATCGCTACGTGCGATCAAGCGATTTTACAATGTAAAATCGCTTGATCGTGACATCGCATATGTGAGAGCCAGAGCTCATATCAAGCGATAAAAGCTTGAACAATCTGCTTCATCGTGGTGTGTGATACCACGATGAACGATCTCCAGCGGCAGAGCCTATGCTGGGAGATGGTATCTATGGTAAACGTCGGGTTACTAAGCGCCGCGCGGCACCTAGTAACCCGATGTGTACCATAGTTACCAGCGATGTGAGCGATATTGTTAGCGATCGCGCGTGCACGTGATCGCTTACAATATCGCTCACAACATTGAAGCGTGTGACGGACGCCTTAGGCGGCCGTCACACTGTGAGATATCTATAGCGATATTGTAAGCGATCACGTGCACGCGCAATCGCTTACAATATCGCTCACATCGCTGGTGAGATGTCACACAGACAGGCTCACCAGCGATGTGGGGCAGCGAGATCGCTGGTAACTATGGTACACATCGGGTAACTAGGCGCCGCGCGTCGCTTAGTTACCCGACGTGTACCATAGTTACCATCTCCCAGCATAGGCGCGGTCGCTGGGAGATGGATCATCGTGGTGTCATACACCACGATGATGCAGATCGTTGCATCGTTCATCGCTAGATCTGAGAACCGAACCTCAGATCAGCGATGTCACGATCAAGCGATTTACCATCGTAAATCGCTTGATTACATGCAACGATATCTTGCCCGATATCGCTTAAGCGATCAAAAAGGAGATCGCTTAAACGATATCGGGCAAGATATCTGTGCGTGTGACGGCCGCCTTATATGTATTTGTTTTAACTCAGAAATAATAAAGGAGCAGCTGTCTGTCTTCTGTTCAATAAATTGTTAATAGAAGTCGATCAGTTACATGAACCCGAAAATGGCGACTAAATACAAATCATCCCGTAATATCCAAAACCTGATAGAGAGACATGGGAGAAAGGAAAAA
>JARQOC010000006.1:468786830-468827943 GCA_033576535.1 Allobates femoralis
TGGTGCAACTTTTGGACCAAAAATTAATAAGACGGTGTCTTATTTTCGGGGAAACACAGTAGTGCCTGTGTGTGCCTGCACTCAGCTGCGTTTACGTTCAGCTGCGCATCATTTCTGCACATGCCAAACGCAACATGTGCATGCAGACAGCCGCGCACAAGAAATGAATGGAAGTCAATCTGTGCACATTGCCATCTGCTGGCAAGTGCACAGACGCTGCGGAAGATGACATCCTCCGAGGTCATCTACAGGTGAATCCTTTCCTGTCATTCTCTTCTTTCCTCTTCTTTCTTCTTCTTCTGTTATCTTCTTTTCTCCTCACTGTCACTGCTGCTGGTTTAAAATAACCGACAGAAAAGCCAGTGGTGAAAACACTTCACCGCTGGCTTTCCCGCCCCGCTAATTGAAATGTTCAGCATCTGATCATTTGAATTAACGGGGCGGGAAAGCCGGCGATGAAGTGTTTTCACCGCTGGCTTTCCCGACGAATAAACCAGTGACGGCGGCAGCAGGGAGGAAGAGATTAGCGGCGGTGGCCGGGAGGCAGAGATCTCTGCCGCTGATCTCCGCCTCCCAGCTGCCGCCGCTGATTGGTTGGCAGGGCGGCTCACAATCACATTTTCATGTGAATGCATGCGGACAATCTTCGCTGTGTTCACAAGAAAGTGGTTGCCTTCGGCACTGCATATGTACTGCACATGCTGCAGTGCGGAACGCAAATGTGAAGGCTGCCTTAGATCATGCGTAGTATCTTTTTTTATCTCGACTCCCTGCACTGCCACATACACAAGGCGGCTCATAGACATCTGGGTGGATAAAGGAAAAACCTGCATCTCCCCGCATACGCCAGGACATTCATGGATTTGTCAAAACTGAAGCAACCGGATGCTCCCGCAACGTTTTTACTACAGAACCGGCTGATATATCTGTGGTACCAACAGTGTGGGAGCATCCGGTTGCATCAGTGTGTGTACGTTTTTTTGATGGATCCATTGGAAATGTGAGCGCCCCCTGGTGGGCGTGTCATATGAAAACTGTATATATAGACTGTTAGACCTAAATCCCCTAACATTTTTGTTCGCCTCAAGCAGCAAAATGGCAATGTCACATGAGGTGTTTTGTCAGTATCTAGCACGTTTGATATCTGTTGCCTGATGTTAAGGATCGGAAGAAGACATTGACAGCGTCCATATTGGTTACAGCCTCTAACTTCTCGAAGAGAGACACATGAAGTTTTTTTTATCATTGTCCCTGGGGCTACGCAAAGATGAGGAGAAATGTCATGACTACGTGTTGATGAGTGTTGGAAGCTTCGACGAGTCAGTGAATTGTCTCCGTGGATACATCAGCAAAAAGGATACGCAATTGTGCAGTGCGGTTTCTCCACAAGAGCGTATGATAGAGATCAGGGGCGTAACTATAGTAGGTGCAGGGGTTGCGATCGCACCCGGGCCCTGCAGCCTAGGGGGACCCCAGAAGTCCCTATGGACTCTAGAAAAAAACAAATACTATTAAAGATTTGCAATAATTGGGGGCCCCATTGGAGCTTTTGCATCAGGCCCCTGGGCCTGAAGTTACACCACTGATGGTGACACTAAAGGTACCTTTACACGCCGCGACGGCAAGCTGGATACATCCCGCTACAGGCTACAAATGTAGCTTGTAGCGCCAATGTAGACGTGACGATACAGCCGGCAACAGATACATCTGTTTCCTAGCTCTGCTCGAAAACTGATGGCTACAACGCCGATGGTAGCGAGCTGTATCGGCGTGTAAAGAAGCAACGGAAGGGAACTCGGGACAGCCTGCGATGTAGCTAAGACGTCACCTAGGCTCCGTGTTACCGCGCCCCATCTGCGATCATTGGTGGAAGATGGTGCGGTCCGATTGGTTGTCGGCGCACAGGGCGGCATATTTAAGGAGCTGACGAGTCACACTACACAATTGCTCGAGCGTCAAGTATTAATCAGCCTCCTGCGATGCCTGGCCAATCATGGTATTATTGCTTTGTCCTATCAGCGCACGGACGTCTCGTAATCCACAATTGTAGCACGCCTATGTGCTGTCCCTGCTGCACCAGGTACGCCCATAGTAGCTGGTTGTAGCGGTGTGTAAATGAGCTACAGCTGGCTACTTGAGACACCCGGCGATGTAGCTAGCTATAGATGTAGCGTGGCGTAGCGCATCTTGTCGCGGCGTGTAAAGTGATGCGTTGACCGTTTGTAACCGTTTGAGCGTGCTCGTGCACGTGAAGTAGCGGGATGTATCCAGCCTGCCGTCGCGGCGTGTAAAGGTACCTTAAGGGTACCTTTACACACGGCTACATTTGTAGCTTGTCACCAGGTAACTTACTGGTTGCAGTGAAATCATGGATACATGGTTATATCTTGTTGCTGTGTACAAATGGAATCATGTATCCATGATTTCACTGCAACCAGTAAGTTACCTGTAGCCACCCTAGAAATGTAGCTGCGTGTAAAGGTACCCTAAGGTATGTCTAGGATTGTAGTACGCTCCTTTTTTGTTTTTTTTAATAGTCACACTATTTCAGATGTACACTAACATTTTTTTCTTTTGGACAGATTTCTTGCAACAGGAGAAACACTGCCATCACTACACTTCTAGTTCCGCCTAGGCATTTCTACCATTTCTGGGATTGTAGCGGACACCTGCCAGGCTTTGTGGGAAGTTTTGCATGAAGAGTTCATCCCCCATCCAACAACACAAGACTGGATTGACATTGTATCAAAATTTCAGGAAATCTGGCAATTTCCAAACTGTCTTGGTGCAATGGATGGGATACATGAACAGATTCTTAAACCAGCAAGAACTGGATCCGAATATTACAATTATAAGAAGTACTCCTCTATTGTGTTGATGGCTATAGCCGATGCAGAACACTGGTTTGTAGTTATTGACATTGGTGCTTATGGACACTCAAATCTTCAAGCTCTCCGGCATAGGCTGTAGGCTTTATGGCAATAACTTTGGATTCCTCCCCCCCCCAAGACCGCTTCCGAACACGGATGGACCACCCATGCCTTTCGTTATAGTTGGTGATGAAGCATACCAAATGTGCAGTAACCTTGTCAAGCCATACTCCAGTCAGGGATTGAGTGAAACCAAATGCATATTCAATTATAGACTCACTAGGGCCCAGAGAATGGTGATGTGTTGCCTTTGGAATACTAACTGGTAAATGGAGAGTTTTGACCACAGCCATCAATCTTAAAACATTGACAGTGAATGATGTAGTCAAAGCACGTATGAGTCTCCACAACTTCTTATTTAAGAAAAAAAGACCCGGATGAATTATTGGAAAGCCCATTGGATGATCTCAAACCATCCTTTGTAGCGGTTTCACAAATGAGGGATACATTTGCAGATTATTTTGTTTCTGATGCGAGCCAAGTGCTATGGCAGGACCAAATGGTGTAAACCTTGTGTGGGTGTCCTTCAAGATAGGTGAAGTCCTGTCATCACCCTCTCTGTTCCCTTGCTCTACCTTCCTTTGTTCAACTGTGTATGTTAAAGCAAAGGAGTGACTTGCACATGCTAATAATTGTGTTGTCTACTACATTAATAAATCTTTCTTGTTGCAAAAGAACATTTATTTTAAAGCTTTTCAAAAATATAATATATATATATTTATACATACATACAGTTAGGGCCAGAAATATTTGGACAGTGACACAAGTTTTGTTATTTTAGCTGTTTACAAAAACATGTTCAGAAATACAATTATATATATAATATGGGCTGAAAGTGCACACTCCCAGCTGCAATATGAGAGTTTCCACATCCAAATCGGAGAAAGGGTTTAGGAATCATAGCTCTGTAATGCATAGCCTCCTCTTTTTCAAGGGACCAAAAGTAATTGGACAATGGACTCTAAGGGCTGCAATTAACTCTGAAGGCGTCTCCCTCGTTAACCTTTAATCAATGAAGTAGTTAAAAGGTAAGGGGTGGATTCTAGGTGTGTGGTTTTGCATTTGGAAGCTGTTGCTGTGACCAGACAACATGCGGTCAAAGGAACTCTCAATTGAGGTGAAGCAGAACATCCTGAGGCTGAAAAAAAAGAAAAAATCCATCAGAGAGATAGCAGACATGCTTGGAGTAGCAAAATCAACAGTTGGGTACATTCTGAGAAAAAAGGAATTGACTGGTGAGCTTGGGAACTGTAAAAGGCCTGGGCGTCCACGGATGACAACAGTGGTGGATGATCGCCGCATACTTTATTTGGTGAAGAAGAACCCGTTCACAACATCAACTGAAGTCCAGAACACTCTCAGTGAAGTAGGTGTATCTGTCTCTAAGTCAACAGTAAAGAGAAGACTCCATGACAGTAAATACAAAGGGTTCACATCTAGATGCAAACTATTCATCAATTCCAAAAATAGACAGGCCAGAGTTAAATTTGCTGAAAAACACCTCAAGAAGCCAGCACAGTTCTGGAAAAGTATTCTATGGACAGATGAGACAAAGATCAACCTGTACCAGAATGATGGGAAGAAAAAAGTTTGGAGAAGAAAGGGAACGGCACATGATCCAAGGCACACCACATCCTCTGTAAAACATGGTGGAGGCAACGTGATGGCATGGGCATGCATGGCTTTCAATGGCACTGGGTCACTTGTGTTTATTGATGACATAACAGCAGACAAGAGTAGCCGAATGAATTCTGAAGTGTACCGGGATATACTTTCAGCCCAGATTAAGCCAAATGCTGCAAAGTTGATTGGACGGCGCTTCATAGTACAGATGGACAATGACCCCAAGCATACAGCCAAAGCTACCCAGGAGTTCATGAGTGCAAAAAAGTGGAACATTCTGCAATGGCCAAGTCAATCACCAGATCTTAACCCAATTGAGCATGCATTTCACTTGCTGAAATCCAGACTTAAGACGGAAAGACCCACAAACAAGCAAGACCTGAAGGCTGCGGCTGTAAAGGCCTGGCAAAGCATTAAGAAGGAGGAAACCCAGCGTTTGGTGATGTCCATGGGTTCCAGACTTAAGGCAGTCATTGCCTCCAAAGGATTCGCAACAAAATATTGAAAATAAAAATATTTTGTTTGGGTTATGTTTATTTGTCCAATTACTTTTGACCTCCTAAAATATGAAGCGTTTTTAAAGAAATGTGTACAATTCCTACATTTTCTATCAGATATTTTTGTTCAACCCTTCAAATTAAACGTTACAATCTGCACTTGAATTCTGTTGTAGAGGTTTCATTTCAAATCCAATGTGGTGGCATGCAGAGCCCAACTCGCGAAAATTGTGTCACTGTCCAAATATTTCTGGCCCTAACTGTATATGTATAGATATCTATACATACAGTTGTGCCCAAAAGTATTGACACCCCTGCAATTCCGTCAGATAATACTCAGTTTCTTCCTGAAAATGATTGCAATCACAAATTCTTTGGTATTATTATCTTCATTTAATTTGTCTTCAATGAAAAAACACAAAAAGTATTGTCCTAAAGCCAAATTGGATATAATTCCACACCAAACATAAAAAAGGGGTGGACAAAAGTATTGGCACTGTTAGAAAAATCATGTGATGCTTGCTTCTCTAATTTGTGTAATTAACAGCACCTGTAACTTACCTGTGGCACCTAACAGGTGTTGGCAATAACTAAATCACACTTGCAGCCAGTTGACATGGATAAAAGTTGACTCGACCTCTGTCCCGTGTCCTTGTGTGTACCACATTGAGCATGGAGAAAAGAAAGAAGACCAAAGAACTGTCTGAGGACTTGAGAAACCAAATTGTGAGGAAGCATGAGCAATCTCAAGGCTACAAGTCCATCTCCAAAGACCTGAATGTTCCTGTGTCTACCGTGCACAGTGTCATCAAGAAGTTTAAAGCCCATGGCACTGTGGCTAACCTCCCTAGATGTGGACGGAAAAGAAAAATTGACGAGAGATTTCAACGCAAGATTGTGCAGATGTTGGATAAAGAACCTCGACTAACATCCAAACAAGTTCAAGCTGCCCTGCAGTCCAAGGGTACAACAGTGTCAACCCGTACTATCCGTCGACATCTGAATGAAAAGGGACTGTATGGTAGGAGACCCAGGAAGACGCCACTTATTACCCCAAGACATAAAAAAGCCAGGCTGGAGTTTGCCAAAACTTACCTGAGAAAGCCTAAAACGTTTTGTAAGCATGTTCTCGCTTTTTGGGCAAAGGCATCAACATAGAGTTTACAGGAGCAAAAAAGAGGCATACAAAGAAAAGAACACGGTCCCTACAGTCAAACATGGCGGAGGTTCCCTGATGTTTTGGGGTTGCTTTGCTGCCTCTGAACCTGGACTGCTTGACCATGTGCATGGCATTATGATGTCTGACGACTACCAACAAATTTTGCAGCATAATGTAGGGCCCAGTGTGAGAAAGCTGGGTCTCCCTCAGAGGTCATGAGTCTTCCAGCAGGACAATGACCCAAAACACACTTCAAAAAGCACTAGGAAATGGTTTGAGAGAAAGCACTGGAGACTTCTAAGGTGGCCAGCAATGAGTCCAGACCTGAATCCCATAAAACACCTGTGGAGAGATCTAAAAAATGGCAGTTTGGAGAAGGCACCCTTCAAATATCAGGGGCCAGGAGCAGTTTACCAAAGAAGAATGGTCTAAAATTCCAGCAGAGCATTGTAAGAAACTCATTGATAGTTACCGGAAGCGGTTGATCGCAGTTATTTTAGCTAAAGGTTGTGCAACCAAGTATTAGGCTGAGGGTGCCAATACTTTTGACTCGCCCATTTTTGGAGTTTTGTGTGAAATGATCAATTTTTTGCTTCATTCTCTTTTGTGTTTTTTCATTGAAGACAAATTAAATGAAGATAATAATACCAAAGAATTTGTGATTGCAATCATTTTCAGGAAGAAACTGAGTACCGTATATACTCGAATATAAGCCGACCCTAGTATAAGCCTAGGCCCCTAATTTTACCATCCAAAACTAGGGAAACTTATTGACTCGAGTATAAGCCTAGTGGGGAAAATTAAGCAGACCCTCATCACGGCATACAGCCCCTCTCATCATGATAAATGGCCCCCATTACTGGTATATACTCCTCCATCACTGGTATATAGGACCTCCATCACTGGTATATAGGACCTCCATCACTGGTATACAGTTCCCCCCCATCAGAGGTTACAACCTCCATCAGTGGAATACAGCCCCCCCTCAGTGGTATATACAGGCCCCCCATCAGTGGTATATACAGGCCCCCCCATCAGATGTTACAGCCCCAATCAGTGGTAAATACAGGCCCCCCAGTGGTATATACAGGCCCCCTTCAGTGGTATATACAGGCCCCCTTCAGTGGTATATACAGGCTCCTTCAGTGGTATATACTGGCCCCCCAGTGGTATATACAGGTCCCCCCCAGTGGTATATACAGGACCCTCCAGTGGTATATACAGGCCCCCTTAAGTGGTATATACAGGCCCCCAGTGGTATATACAGCCCCCCCAGTGGTATATACAGGTACCCCCCAGTGGTATATACAGGCCCCCTTCAGTGGTATATACAGGCCCCCTTCAGTGGTATATACAGGCTGCCCCAGTGGTATATACAGGCCCCCAGGTACCCCCCCAGTGGTATATACAGGACCCCCCAGTGGTAAATACAGGCCTCCTTCAGTGGTATATAATGGCCCCCCCAGTGGTATATACAGCCCCCCCCAGTGGTATATACAGGCCCCCTTTAGTGGTATATACAGGCCCCCCAGTGGTATATACAGGCCCCCCCAGTGGTATATACAGGCCCCCCCAGTGGTATATACAGACCCCCCCAGTGGTATATACAGACCCCCCTTGCTGCCGCACACCTGTAAAAGAATAGCTCATTCAAACTTATCCTCCTCGCTCTTTCACCACGCGTCCTCCAGTCTTCTTCCTGCTTGTACCCGGCATCATGGACCGGCGCAGAAGCAATGACGTCATTGCTGCTGCGCCCGCCGGGTACAAGCAGGAAGACCGGAGGATGCGCGGTGACAGCGAGGAGGATAAGTATGAATGAGCTATTCTTTTACAGGTGTGCGGCAGCAAGGGGGGCCTGTATACATCACTGGGGGGGAGCGCTGACAGTGCAATGTAATATGCACCGCTCCCCCTTCTGCTGATGGACAGGGGGATGCAGTGCATATTGCATTGCACTAATGAGCGGGGGCACGTGATCGGCCGCTCCTATTGCAGCCTCCCCCCACCTCCTCCAGCCCCCGGACACTGCCCCCCCACACTGAGCCGTCACTGACTCGAGTATAAGCCGAGGGGGGCACTTTTCAGCACAATTTTTGTGCTGAAAAACTCGGCTTATACTCGAGTATATACAGTATTATTTGACAGAATTGCAGGGGTGTCAATACTTTTGGCCACAACTGTATATGTGTACATATACACGTTGTGAATATTGTTAGTACCCCTCGTTTAATGAAATAAAAACCCACAATGGTCACTGAAATAACTTGAATCTGACAAAAGTAATAATACATAAAAAAATATGAAAATGAACAAATGAAAGTCAGACATTGGTTTTCAACCTAGGTTCCACAG
Source organism: Allobates femoralis (assembly GCA_033576535.1). Taxonomy (NCBI): domain Eukaryota; kingdom Metazoa; phylum Chordata; class Amphibia; order Anura; family Aromobatidae; genus Allobates; species Allobates femoralis. The sequence continues at coordinate 468,795,395 of JARQOC010000006.1, forward strand.
AACTTTAAAAAAATTAAACTCATGAAATTGGCCTGGACAGAAATGATGGTATCGTTAATATTGTGTGGCACAATCTTTTGAGGCAATCACTGCAATCAAACGATTCCTGTAACTGTCAATGAGATTTCTGCTCCTCTCAACAGGGATTTTGGTGACTCCTCAAGAGCAAACTGCTCCAGTTGTCTTGTGTTTGAAGCTTGCCTTTCCAGACGGCATGTTTCAGCTCTTTCCAAAGATGCTCATTAGGATTTAGGTCAGGGCTCATAGAAGCCACTTCAGAATAGTTCAATGTTTTCCTCTTAGCCATTCTTGGGTGTTTTTTAGCTGTGTTTTGGGTAATTATCCTGTTGCAAAACCCATGACCTGCAACTGGGACCAAGCTTTCGGACACTGGGCAGCAAATTTCTCTCTAGAATCCCTTGATAGTCTTGAGATTTCATTGTACCCTGCACAGATTCAAGACACCCTGTGCCAGATGCAGCAGAGCAGCCCCAGAACGTAACAGAGCCTCCTCCATGTTTCACAGTAGGGACAGTGTTTTTTTCTTGATATGCTTCATTTTTGCGCAGCAGTAAATGAACATACTGCGGAGATGTGGGAGAGAGATAACCCTCACCACAGGTGAAATAATGTGGAGAGGAGAAGCACAGTGGGTATGGGATTTCTAGAAATCCCATCAACTGTACTGGTAATGCACGCTGCACCCATAACGCTGCAAACCATGATCGTCTGCACATACCCTAAAAATACTTATAAACATAATGCTAATCAAGTGTGGCACAATAAGAATTAACTATTCATTTGTGCTGAACTTTTTTACACTCTGCTGACATTTCGTGGTCGTCCATAGAAATTACTTGTTTACCCACAAGTTCTGCATACTCAAAATACTGTCTTAATACCCTGCAGCCTTTTTTAACATTCAGACAAATGGCACACTAAAAGACATTCTTGCTCTTTGCCAACATTGTTTGACTGAGGATTGAAATGCAAGTTCTAACTACATCCCAAGATTTCTATCTCCCTCCCACACCACAACAGTAAATCCAAAACGAGGAGATGATCTCATGAATTGAGGGTACCTAATGCCCAGCAACAAAGAAAGCTGATATTTAACCCTACGCTGTACTTGATGGGGAAAAAGATCCCAGGAAAAAACAGATTCACTCAATCCTCTTTAATTGGTTCCAGGACACTTAAAGGTTTATTCCTAAATACAAGATTCACTCACTCCAAGAAGGGTGTTCAAGAACAGCCTTGTCTACCTGAACTTCCAGTGCCCCTCCGGAGGTTCCCTGTACTCCTTCAGAAGTCTCGAAGGGTACAGGAACATCCCCATACCAAAAAGAACTCTACAAGTGGATACTTCTAAACAACCATCCACCACTCAGGACTGGGAGGCATCCCCTGAAAATTTAGGGGTCACACCTGCCACACTTGCTCTTTCAGGACTAATCAAACGACTGGACCCTTGGGATGACTCCCTAACTTTGACACCAATAAGGTCACTCTGGCGGCAAGACCATCTATACCAGAAGAGCTCAGCCTGTACCTCCAGCATTTACCAACAAACATAGTAACATAGTTTTTGAGGTTGAAGGAAGACTTTACGTCCATCTAGTTCCCCCCATAGCCTAACATGTTGATCCAGAGGAAGGCAAAAAAAAAACCATGTGGCAACACTAAGCTCCACATTGGGGGAAAAAAATTCCTTCCTGACTCCAGATACGGCAATCAGACTAGATCCCTGGATCAATGCCCTATCAAAGGATCCAGTATATATAACTTGTAATGTTAAAATACAAAGCACTCATCTCAGAGGTAAAAAGTACCTGATGGTCCAAAATGACAGCAATGCACAAAACATCAAATCCATTGCTGAACGAGTGGACTCCTTAGAAACAATCCATGATGATACAAATGCACAAGTCTCTCATACAGGAACTGTTTCTTCCCATACTGAGGCTCTCAGAGTTACCAGTTGTCACCTTAAGGATCTAGACAACAGAGGTAGATGTAATAATATCTGCCTGAGGGGCCTTCCTGAATCTGAAGGAAGAAAGGACCTTCAAATGGTTTTGGAATCCATTTTCAACAAAATCCTAAGCCTACCCCAATCTAATAAAATCTAACTTGACCCGGCTCTTCCTGATGAAGGACCCACTAAAAGCGAGAAGGAAATGGGAAACATGGAGGATGATAGGTGGGAATCAATTTTGGAATATGTGTGGAAACTATCACTGAGTGAATCGGTAAGGTTGTCCAAGTTGTTTGTTACCTGTGTAGTGTACAGGTTCCCCAATATGCCATTCAAGGCAGTGTTGAGGCTCAATTCTGAATGTCCAAGATGTACCAGTGAGCAAGCTGGGATACCTAACATGATGTGGCTGTGCCCTAGGCTGACACCTTTTTGAACTACAGGTATAAACTGTATTGAAGTGTCATACCAGTGTAGGATCCCCAGAGATCCCCTGGTATGTATCCTAGGGTACATAGAAAAAATGAAGATAGGCAATACACTCACAATTGCTATATCAAGATTACTACTTCTAGTCAGAAAACTAATGGCGTAACATTTGATCAGAGCGCTACCTCCAACTAGAAGGGAATTCATCAAACAAGTCAAAAATATAATACAGATTGAAAAAGGAATATATGCCAAAAGGAAGAGAGGGTGCTAATAAGACAATGTGCAGGAAAGAAGGGACTGGATGAATTGAATAGTATCATGAAAGATTAAGAAGGATCTCTCAGGGTGGAGGGTGTTCCTTATGGAAGCTGGGGAAGGGAAGGATAGAGTTTGGGTAAGTTGTAAAAAGGAAAAATGTTAAAACTAATGATGCTTGAAGATATGCATTCAAATAAAAAACTCATCTGGTTTAATAAAAAAAATTGACAGGGCTCATCGTACTCTTGGGCCAAAGGTATCTTCCGCCTTTCCCTGAGATATTATGTGCTGCATCCACGTTTTCACAGCAAGGAAGCAATTATGTCTAAATCACTTTTTATGAAGACTTTGGAATATAAGGAAAAACCCTTTCAATTTTTTTCAGATTTGTCCTGGATAACCCTACAGAAAACATCTATCTCTTCTCCTTTCCACCCTAAAGGAACACCAGACCACTTACAGTTGGGGCTTCCCTTTCTCTCTCACCGCCAGAAAAGAGGGACAATTGGTTACCCTAAGATCTCATGCTGATCTAACAAACTTCTGTAAAACTCTGGACATCCCTCTCCTGCACATCTCAGGCTGGGAATTGGAATCTTTGACACCTGCATCACGTCCAGTATGGCAGTCAACATGCAAGAAGAGGGGAGGGCCAAATTCCTCCCAAACCACCTCTCAATCTCCAAGATGTGACCCCCCTTGATGGGGATCTTCCACAATAGGAGCTTCCCTAACTGACTCTCAGCTGGTTTATGAGGACAGTTTAGAGTTGTTATAATAACCTCTTGAAAAATGTTATTCAATAGCTTACTTAAATACAATAATAACTGAACAGTTGGCAGGATGTTTTTTCTATTTTTGGATCGACTCTTGATCACTTAAGAACTCTGATTATAGTTATTTCTACTTCATTGGGGTAAACGTGTAACCCCAGTGCTCCCATGGAGAACCTGGGTCTGATCTCTTTCAGTCCTAGGGTTCCCTCAGGAGTCAGTTTTTCTAATTTAAGGACTTCTTACAAATAAAAGTTTTTTCACTGTATCTGATTTGCTATATTTTTATATGTATATTGTTACGATGTGTTCCTTATTCCCTTGAGTGTCTTCCTCCCTTACCTATGCTTTTAGACCTAGACAGCATGACAACGCCCTATTGAACTCCAGGATCTCTTCCCTTACTCCAGATTTAGGTGAGTGTACATCAGCAACCATTTTCTTTTAAGTCCACCATGATTAAATGCATCACATTAAATGTCAAAGGCCTTAACTCAAATGTTAACACCTGGCTTTAACAGAAATTACATCCCTCAAAGTAGATGTGATGTTTCTGCAAGAAACCCACTTTAACAAATCTCGCTCCTTTATCTTCACCCTAAACCAACTCTCAAACGTTTTCTCTGCTTTGCAAGATAGGAAAAAGGCAGGGATAGTGATTCTGTGGCACCCCAGAGTCCGGTTGTCACAATGGCACTTTCTCCCTCCGAGGAGGTGATGACATGCCTGCTAGCAAGCAGGGGTATTCACATCAGGTAATCCCACAGCATGCAACACTTTTCCTGACTCCAGGCCTGAAGGGGGAGCTCTGAACCCGTTTTCAGGGGAGCTTCCCTATAAATTCTGGTCTGGAGGGGAAGTTAATCAGGAAGTCTGAGCAATGTCAGGCTCGTCCCAGGACAGGAGTGAGCATGAGGGACCCGTCGGAGAGGATCTGAGGAAGTCGAGGAAAGGGCCTGGGGAGTGGAGCCAGTGATGGGCTCACCCCAGAGCAGAGCACCAGAAATGGACACCAGAGTTCGAGGCTGTGAGGGTACTAATGACCCGGCAAGAAATACAAATTCAAAGTCTCGCAGCCACACCAAGCAGCTGAAGACACAGCCAGCGCACTAGAGCCCAGGACCTCTGCCAGAGGGGTGGTGTCAGAGAACAACTCAAGCTGCCTGCCATGCAGGTGAGAGACTCGTCAGCAGGAAGAGAGGGCCGCAGCTTAGCTACAGTCAGCAGCAAGGTCCAACAAAGAGGAGCGCAGCAGGAAGGCCTCAGAACGCACCTGGTGAGGAGATCCCCAACATGCTTCCAGACCACCCGGACTCACCGAACCACCTGTTGTCAGTGTCCCGGTCTGCACGTTGAACCAACAGTAAAGGAGACTGAGAACTTTGTGTCTATCGTTTATTCTGCACCCTCAGTCCTGCACCCCACCGGCCTTCCACCGCCATAGACTTTTAACGGTTGCCCTGGGGAACCACTCCACCCGTGGAGAGCGACACCATCACAGCTGCCATACCATCATCCCCAAAGGTCCCGCACCGCGTCGGCCATCCATAATCAAACACCACGGGTGGCGTCACGAATCAGTTCCCAAAACCATAATCCCCAAACTTTTATTGACACCGCCAGGGTCACGGAGCCGGGTCATGACCCCCATGACTCCTAAGCAGAACTGTTACCTGGTTTTGAGTACTCCACAGCCCAGGGAAGGGGGAAGAGGGGTTTCATTCTCTTGTCCAGAAACTGCCCTATACAGATATCCTCTTCCTCTTGATCTGAAACAATGGATTGGCTCTTGCTTAATAATACACCTCCATGTCCATCTCAAATCAATGTCATACTGCCAGGTTTCAGGGCATTTGTGCGCTGTAAGTGGGAGGATACGTTTTTCATATTTTTTTGGGACTGCTCTGATACAACCATTTTGGACAGAAGTACAAACAGCGGTTAAACGGTTTTTGAATAACAGATGTATATTAGTAACTGCATATATTTTTAGTTTTAATATTTGCTGAATTGCTTTCCTTTGCTAATTTACTTGTTTTTACTTTGACTGAATACATAATTGTGTGAGTTTTTTTTAATGAACAACAAAATATCAAAACATGATTTCTTTAAGTAAAAAATACTTCACCCTTTAGGTATGATAATGGCTTCTCCCCTTTGTGAACTCTCTGGTGTTTAACAATAGTTGATTTGGTTGTAAAACATTTCCCACATTCTGAACATTGAAATGGCTTCTCCCCTGTGTGAATCCTCTGATGTTGAACAAGATTTGATTTATCTGTAAAACATTTCCCACATTCTGGACATGAAAAAGGCTTCTCCCCCGAGTGAGTTCTCTGGTGTCTAACAAGTTGAGCTTTCTCCGTAAAACGCTTCCCACATTCTATACATGAATAGGGTTTCTCCCCTGTGTGCGTTCTCTGATGTGAAACAAGATATGATTTTTCTACAAAACATTTCCCACATTCTGAGCATAAAAACGGTTTCTCTCCTGTGTGATATCTCTGGTGTTTAACAAGACTTGATTTCTTTGCAAAACAGTTCCCACATTCTGAACAAGAGTATCTTTTCTCCTCTGTGTGATTTTTTCGATATGACGTCATAAAGGGAAAACTTTTTCCATATTCTGAACATTCTGATGGCTTTTTTCCTGTGAGAGTACTTGGAGATTTCATATTCTTTTTATGAGTTTTGCTTTTCTTTTCAGTCTGTGATGAATCGTAAGAAAGGACCTGTTTAAAAGGATCAGATGACAGATCTGTCGAGAATAAAACCAATCGTTATTTTTGAGTAAAACATCCTTAAAAATCTACTTTTAGAACATTTCTATATAAAATGTCCATAGAAATTACAAGTTATGTAGCAAATGTTTTAACTAACACAAAATTATTTCATGATTTACCAGTAGACCACTGCAAGGGAACCAGTAGAGCATGATGTTTGGCTTTCTGCTCATTCTACCAAATATTAGAATAAGCCAACAAAAAATTCTTATTTATATGGATGAGCGAACCCGAACTGTAAAGTTTGGGGGTCGTATCGATCACCAAGGGTCCGGTGCTGAACCCAAAACACAGACTTCTAACTGTACGTCCAGTTCCTATTTGGTATTGTGGTATTGTCATCTGAACGAAGCTAGTTGAAAGGCTGCAGCACAGCTAATAACCAAGCTTTTAGGCTGTGGGCTCTTCTGGAGCCATCGCAGCCATCCCAAACATTTGCATGGCTGTATTTGAGAGCCAGAAATGCGGGGCACCGAACATTCAAGAGCCTAAGTAGCGGCACCAGCAGTGTCAACTGCAGCAGGGCCGAGGGTGCACAGTCTTATAACAGCCTGAGAGGTATAATCACATTGAAGAAAGAGGCACTCACCCGGTGAAAGTTGTTCCTAATGAATGACTTTAATCAGCATTGAGGTACAGGGTGCTGGGGAGGGGGTGTCGGAGGTGCAGACGACGGCACCGTTTCGGACCAACTGATCCTTTGGCTGGTCTAGGAAGCCAAGACCAGCCGAAGGATCAGTTGATCCGAAACGGTGCCGTCGTCTGCACCTCTGACACCCCCTCCCCAGCACCCTGTACCTCAATGCTGATTAAAGTCATCCATTAGGAACGACTATCACCGGGTGAGTGCCTCTTTCTTCAATGTGATTGGTATGGCTGTGATTGGGCGGCACACCACATGACTCGGCCTGTATAAAGGCCGGATCAAGGGATGCACAGCCATTTTGCTGTGAATAGCATATGGATGAGACGCTATTGGAGTGCGGGGCAGTGATGGGATTCAGTGAGGTTCTATGTAGTAACTCTGAAGCATCTGTAGATGTCCTTGTGCAGTAAGAGGAAAGAGATGAGCTGTGACACCCCCTACTGTGAGTGGTGGATTCAGTCCTGTCATTGTAATCCAGCTTGTTAAGATAATGAGGTGACTGCTGGGTAGGGATCTCTTCTGGACCAGTCAGTCTATTAGAAAAGCAGTCTCTATCTGTGATTTTATGATATAAGGAGAGACAAACTTTAAATTAAATTAAATTAATTTAAATTCTTCTAAAACTTTAAACTATGATTAAAAGGATTGGCCATTTTTTAGTTATTGCTGGCCAATGTGTTTGAGATAATGAATATAAGGCCCTACTAATATGGCCTTTCTTGAATTTCTGCACCACATTGTAAGTGAGTGGATCTGCTGAAGCAGCCATGATTGTATCTAAATAGTCATTTTAGGCAAACCTTTGCAAACTAGCTTTGCAGCATTTCCTTACATTTTTCTCCCTGGAGTGAAGACATAAATATTAAGAGAAAGTCTAGATAGGTTAAAGGGAACCAACCACCCCAAATGACCCCCCCGGACTATTAATATCGTTCCCTACACCCAGCACATACATGTGCTGCAAGGTTTTTTGCTAAAAAAACTGCTTTTTAAAAGTTGAGATAATGATTTATAAAGTATTTAACGAAGGGACGGGTGGGCGTTACTTAGCTGGGGCTAAAGCCGGGTTGCAGCTGCCAGTCATCATCCTGTCTCCCCTCGCAGCAGTAACGGCCAGCCCTTTCTTGTCGTCACAGCCTGCTGAGCCTGGTGCACGGGATGTCATGCCCGTGCACACGTCATCAGCTACAGCCGGGTCGCGAGCGCGCGCTCTGACTTCCTGCGCTCAGCTGTGGAAGTCAGAGCGTGTGTGCTCGCGACCCGGCTGTAGCTGATGACGTGTGCACGGGCATGACATCCCGTGCACCAGGCTCAGCAGGCTGTGACGACAAGAAAGGGCTGGCCGTTACTGCTGCGAGGGGAGACAGGATGATGACTGGCAGCTGCAACCCGGCTTTAGCCCCAGCTAAGTAACGCCCACCCGTCCCTTCGTTAAATACTTTATAAATCATTATCTCAACTTTTAAAAAGCAGTTTTTTTAGCAAAAAACCTTGCAGCACATGTATGTGCTGGGTGTAGGGAACGATATTAATAGTCCGGGGGGGGTCATTTGGGGTGGTTGGTTCCCTTTAATGAAATAGGAAAAGTGGATTAGTGTCAGTTGATAGGTGGTGATATACAGCCATGAATAATACTTTATCAATTTAATAAACCTAAGTTTTCAATACAGTTGTCAGTGTTTGATGAATTATACGAGCAGAGATCACGAATGTCAACTATGACAACATCCCTGAATCGATCGGAAGCAACATAGAGGCATATAAGATTATAGTGAGTTTTACTGCAATGCTTGTAAATAATGTCACAATGTAATTATTATATTCTCTGATTCTGCAATGAAAACACCTTTCTCTGTAGTTATCTTCTCTTTGTCCAACCATGTATAAACAGTCCCCACACCATGGTATCGAGGTCAGACTACACCATCGTCTGGACACCTGCATGTGTCCGCGTGCTTGTGACCGGTTTCCTGCTCTTTTCTTTTGCGCTCTCAAATAAATTTCAGTCTCTACTTCAAGAAGAGTTGTCTACGGTGTCTCTTAAGCTCTCAAGGACTTTGAGTGAGAGAGAGAGAATCTACACCACACATAGTGACCGAATAATACCACATACAAGAGACACATACCGCCACACCATGAACACATCAAGTCTATGAGAGCCAAGTTCAGGCCTCGTTCTGGCTCTCAGACTTTCACTGAGGGCTTGTGAGAGCAGCTTCTAACTTCCGGACAGTCAGAAGGTGCACTGGCACTATGGCGCATTTGGACGGAAGCAGTGCTAAAAAATGGTCAAGGTGAGTATAAGGGTCAGGGGACTTAAAGGGTTGTCGTGCCTAAATTCTCAACATGGGTAAAGACTCCCCCTGTCCCCCACCCATTGTATTTAAATCTGTCATTAACCAGGCTTTGATACAGGATCTCCATAGAAAAATAAGATAAAGTCTTTTTTCTATACATTATACTTTATGAGAGCTGGGGAGGGTTGTGAACAAGAAAAGCCAGATTAGGCAGAATGATGCTGATGGTGTGATTTATTACCTAGTGCAGGGGTGGGGAACCGTTTTCCTGCCGGAGGCCATTTGGAAGTTTCTACCATTAATCGGGGGCTGCACAAAATTATCATCTTCAAAATTACCCTGCTATATTTTGTTAAACGATTCATTACCTCTCCCCTAATGTGACGGCTGGAGCTGCTTCTCTTTGGTGCGGCTGTGAGGTTAGGCGATATTGATTTTGTTGTTTCTCACAACTGCTTTTCCAGGTTTGCTGCACTGTGGAGCACAGTTAACTCTGTGTAATAATAAGTTTTGTAAATCATATACATCAGATAGGTGACACTGAGACTTCTGTATATACAATATATAGGGGACACTGGGAATGCTGAATATACATCACACAGGAGACACAGACTGCTGTGCATACATCACACAGGAGACGCTGAGGGCATATACAGCTGTTCTTAAACACGTCTGCCTGAGGGACTAATCTCACACCGGGCAAGAGATGTGGACGGCTTTAAACAACAGAGGAGTGGCTGTTGCCAGTGATCCCAAAGCCCGACCTTGGTGATGTGTGAATACAGCTGAAATCTCATTGCAGCTCTGGGCCTAGACAACTTCACACAAATCCCTTGCCTGGTGCATGTGCTGAATTTGGTGGTGCAGATGTTCCTAAAAAATTACCCACATATATCAAAGCTGCTACTGAAAGTGCGGGCAGTCTCTACGCACTTTCATCGTTCTTACCCTGCTGCTGCTCGCCAGTCACTTCAACCTTCCCGCTCACTGCCTCAAATGTGACTTACTAACAAGATGGAACTCCAACTGTGTGAGGAGCAGCAGTCAATAGGGGAGTTTCAACAGCAGCACGCATGGTTGAGTCGCTTTGCAGAACAACACCACTTTACTACGAATAAGTGGGCCTCCATGAGAGACCTATGTGCCATGTTGCGCTGCTTTGAATACTCAAGCAACATCACTAGCGCTGACAACACCATCATCAGTGTTACTATACCATTGATATGCCTGCTTGAAAAACACATGAGGCCATGATGGACGAACAGGTGGCACAGGATGAAGAGGAGCAAGAGGAATATGGAACATTGACACTTTGATCAGGGCTGTCAAACACAGGGCTCAAAGCATGTCCCCAACTTTGCAACCAGGGGACAGTTTTGGAAGAGGGGGAGGAATCATTTGTCCAGCAGGGTGGTCAGGGCTGTGGAGTTGGAGTTGTGGATTTGGAGTCAATGTCCATTTTGGGTGGAGTCGGATTTGGATTCAGGGAAATTGAGCAGTTGGAGTCGGATGTGTGGCTTACTGACTTCACAGCCATGGTTGTGGAGTCGGTGTCCGTTTTGGAGCAGTTAAAGTTGGAGTCCAATTCAGAGAAATTGAAGATTCAGATGTTTGGCTTACCGACTACAGAGCCCTGCGGTTAGTTAAGTTTGCTCAGGGGCATCACAGCAGTGACTCAGGCCACACACGTGACTGAGGACAGCTTGTGGTTGACTCTGGGCAGCCTGGCACACAAGCTAATACATGCTGTTGTGCTTGCACAACGACCATCAAGTTGCCAGGATTCTGACCAGTGGTGATTACTGGATGGTGAAATGTGATGTGACCAGTCGAAGGGCAAACGCCCGAAACGGCCCGTCGTCACCCTCGGCACCCCCTCCCTGTGTCTGTGTGCTATGTTCCTGAAATAAAAAGGACACCGCTGCCTTCATATATACCCTGGTGAGTGCCGTCTTTTTTCCTCTTGCTGTGTTTTGATTACTGGATGGTGACCCAGCCGGTTTCATCCTACAAGACAACGTAGCATCGCTACTTTCGCCATAATAAAATGAGTCAATAAGTGCACGCTGGCAGAGGCTCAGCTTATGGCGTTCCCTGCAGACAGCGGGAACTCAGTGGAAGAACAAGACGGAGGAGGGCGAAGTGGCCAATGCCGCTATTGCACCAGCACCACCTAGGAAAGAAGGGTTATTCTTCTCGTCCAGGTCTCTTTTTTGTTTTCTTTTTTGGATGGGGGGGGGAAGGAGGGGAGGTTGAGCATCATGTAAGGTATTTTCATAAACAAAGAAAAAGCTGAAAAAAAACACACACAGAAAAATATTTATATATAAAAGAATACAAGAAAAATGCTGGCTAACGCCTCTTCAACAAGCACCATCGCATCCACCTCAACCTACTACACTTCGATCCTCTTCCTTCGGGAAAAAAAACAAACATAAAAAAATGTTTTGGCTAATGCCACTTTGACCACCACTGCCAAAGTCCACCGCAGCCTCATCCTCCACTTTGTTCCCCAACCTGGCTCAGGTCTGTGGTTAAACGCTGGCAATCTTGGCTGTGTGAGTCAACTGTGAAAACAGGCTCTATGGGGAAACTCTGAAATCCATCTTTGTGAGGTGACTGTTAAAATGTTTAGTTTACTTATTACTTGCCATTGTGACAAAAACCCTTTAAAAAGGACTCTATCAGGTCATTTTTCAATATGATACTCCTATTACATTTGAATAGTGCCTGGGCAGACCTTTTAAAAACATGTAAAATCATTATTCTTCCATTTGTAGTTTGATTGCTATAAGCATTTTCACACCCTGCAGGGAGCTGGTACATTAGTCCTCTCCGCTATATTAACAGCCGAATAGTCCGGCTGCTGTATAAGTGTTATTTAAATATCTACGCATATCCAAAGCTGGTGTTCTGTCCCTCCCCTCTGGGCTCTGTGCTGGGGAGGGGGATGTGTTTTGCCCTGCACTGTCTGTAAGATTTCTATTATATGGTTGGTTTTCAAATTAACAAACGTTTTTATAATCACATAGAAATATCTCAGACTGCACACACTACACGTCTCAAATACACATAATGACATAAAAAGGTCAGAGCTACATCTACGCTCACACCTCCTCCCCCCTCCTTTGTCTGCGAGCATTGCAATGAGTCACACAACAGACAGATCAGAGAGGAGGGCAGGGCTGTGTAGTGATACATTAATATTCATTCCCTGGGGAGTGTGCAGCAGAGAGCTCACTGTGATTGACAAATGGAATTAATCTCTTTATTTTGAAGTTTGCACAAGAAAGGGGGGGAAGCATAAATAAAAGAAATACATGAATATAGAGAGCTTAGAGAAAGGAATTAGAAAATGATAGAAGTTTCATATGGATTTTTAACCTGACAGATTCCCTTTAAGGCTACCTTCATATATAGCGTAATTAGCACGTAATTATGCAGTGGCACTTTTTTGCGTGCATACAACCCTTATTACGACTATTTTACCACCATTTTTGTAGTGGACAACCCCTTTAACAATTCGTAGAGTGCAAGTCTCCAGAAGCTCAAGCTGGGCACTATATATTAAGCAATACAATGTCCTAAACAACATGTCTTTTCTCTAGACTCAATCTAGGCACTATACATTGGATACTAAATTGGAATATTTGCAATTTTCAATTGCAACATTTATTGCATGCAAACTTCTGGAAAAATTCCTATGGGGTCAAAACAGTCAGTATTCCTATAAATTAAACTCCGGAGGTCAATAGAGCCTCTTTATGGATTTTCTGCCGTTCTGGCACTTTAGGGGTCTGCAAGCGACACTTGTAAACTATCCCAGAAAAATCTGGGTTCTATGAAATCTGAATTCTGTCATGTGCCCAAAGAGTACTGTGCTACCATATATAGGATATTGTTGGGTTCAGGAGAAGTTTTAGAATAAGTTGCAAAGTGGGTTCCATTAATTCCTATTATTGTTGTGAAACTGAAAAAATTGGGGCTACATCCATATTTTCGACAAAAACAAGAATTTTTCATTTCTGCATTCTATTTTCTGCAAGTTCTTTAGGCTGTGTTCACACTGGGCGTTTTTGGGCTGTTTTTGCTCATCAGTTTTTGTAGCCAAAACCAGGAGTAGAGCAATCAGAGGAAAAGTCTAATAGAAACACGTCACCACTTCTGGATTTAATCACCCACTGCTGGTTTTGGCTACAAAAACTGTTGAGCAAAAACAGCCCAAAAACGCCCAGTGTGAACACAGCCTTACCGGTTAAAGGAGTTGTCTGATCTTATGGTACAAGTATGCAGCCACTCTACGTGACAGCAGACTTGTGAATCCTCATAGCGTGCACTATGCTTTAGTCAATGCGGCCATCAGTCACTCATTGATGATTAAAGCAACATCGGTTGCACCTCAATTATAACTGAAAGGATAACAGGAGGGATAAAGCCATTTCCTCATAGTAGCTGTGCATGTAATCTAGTGGCCTGGCATCTTTGGAACACTTTTAACCTTCAGATTAACCCCATACTTATAGATGTTTGGAACACGACAGGTTCCTATTAAGGTTACAGGCACACTGTCGTGCATCAAACACGAAGTGTGATTGATGCACGACAGTGATGCGAGTGCAGTGCTAGTTTGGTGCGAGTGTAGTGCTAGTGTGGTCCGAGTGTGGTGTTAGTGTGGTGCGAGTGTGGTGCGTGTGGTGAGTGTGCCTGGCTGTATGTAAGTGTATGTGGTGCGAGTGTGAGGTGTGAGTGCGTGTGTGTTGTTTTTTTTTCTCTGCTGTCCATGGTCTTGATGGACCACGGAACAACATTAGTGCTGCTCGCCTGTATAATTCCTGCTATCCCCATACAGTTACAATAATGTTTCATTGCTGTGATAGCAGCAGTGAAGCATTATTGTATGTATAATTTATTATTTTTTGCAAAGTTACACTTATCAGCTTGATTTGACATGTTTTTACCATGTCGGCTGTTCAGGACTTCATTCTGCATTGTGCTACCGAGGGGGTTTTAACCCGGTGAATAAGGGGTTAATCAGACGCTGGTGTCATGACACCATCTGTCCAGAGGTTGTCCTTCCCCCCTGGATACATGGTGACATGACATCATGTGTCTGAATTGGTTAATTTTTCTGTAATCCAGGTTCAAGTGTATGTCGGGTGTAGAGATTACACAGAATAAGCCGGTGATTTGTAAGGAGCTGTCCATGGTGCTGAAGCCCTGGCTTCAATTCACAAATCACGGCTCTTTCTGTCACATCTCTACACCCGACATACACTTGAACCTGGTTTACACAATAATTAACCCATTCAGACACATGATGTCATGTCACCATGTATCCAGGGGGGGAGGACAACCTCTGGACAGATGGTGTCATGACACCAGCGTCTGATTAACCCCTTAATCACCGGGTTAAAACCCCCTCGGTAGCACAGTGCAGAATGAAGTCCTGAACAGCCGACATGGTAAAAACATGTCAAATCAAGCTGATAAGTGTAACTTTGCAAAAAATAATAAATTATACATACAATACTGTTTCACTGCTGCTGTCACAGCAATAAAACATTATTGTAACTGTATGGGGACTGAGGGGGGCCAGTGATTTTGACAGCACACGGCTGCGACTCTCGCACCATGTGCTGTATGGGTGCGAGCTAGACTCGCACCCATATACTTTTAATGGCCCCTCGCGCGAGGCAATCGCAGCATGCTGCTATTGCACTCGGATTGCTCTCGCAAAGCGACATTAATGCCAGAAACTCGCATTAATGTGACCTGTATCTTTGAAAGATACAGGTCCGAGTTTAATACGAGTTTTTCTCACATTAAACTCGCGCGAGTTCAACGCCAGTGCGCCTCCAGCCTCAGTCTCACACGTTCAGTGGAGGCAATAATCTGGAAAAGAGCCCAAAGTAATAGGAACAGTTTTGATAAGAAGAGCATGCAGGGGCTTACTGGCAGAATGATGATCACATGATTATTATATGGCTGGACTACACCACTGATAAATCAGCCAGAGCCTTTGATTGAGAATAGTCTGTGACTTTTCTGTATTTAGTGGTCCCTACTCACCCGGGTAGTCATATGTAGGAATCTCCTCTTTACACCGCTCATCACCCCTCACATATGTCTCTGTAGTATTAATATGGGTCAGATCTTCACCCTGAAACAAAGATTGTAAAAGTCACAGACAGATGGAGAAGTCCCATCTATGATCAGCTGTAATCTGCCATCTCCACCGTTCTCATTACACAAGTATAAAACATAGAATACTGGAGGATAAAACAAGACTGAGCACAAGACCTTCACAGCCATCTACACATCATAGGGAGATCTCATCACACCTTCTCTCCATCTACCTGATCATCCTGAGGAACATCGGGATCTTCTTGTTTACAGTCCTGTGGGAGAAGAGGACGGGGACATCTCTCTGGTGTTGTCCTCTTACTGGATAGACCTGGAGGAGACACATACAGGGACGGAATTCATTCTTTACATACAGATCATTATAGGCCGTGTGTGTTTAGTCCTGTCTATTACCTGGTGATGTGAGGGGCGGCCGGGGAACCTCCATCATGACTATGTCCTTGTACAGATCTTTGTGTCCTTCTAAATACTCCCACTCCTCCATGGAGAAATAGACGGTGACGTCCTGACACCTTATAGGAACCTGACACATACAATGATACCATTGTCATCCCCCGATCCCTTCATAGCGTTACTGTATAATGTCCAGCAGCAGCATTCCCAGCAGTGTCACCTCTCCAGTCAGCAGCTCAATCATCTTGTAGGTGAGTTGTAGGATCTTCTGGTCATTGATGTCCTCATGTATCAGGGGGTGAGGTGGAGGCCCCGTGATTGGGCTCAGGGCTCTTCCCTCAGACACAGGGTCCTGACAGCACAGATCACTAGAGCTCTTCACTACTGTGTAATCCTGGTTATGGAGAGACACATTAATAAATCTCCAGTCTCCAGACATTTCCAGAGTCCTCACCTCTCCAGTTCTGTCATCTGTTATTCTGTCCATAGATAAGAATGATGTCATGTGACATTGTCATCACAATCTCTCACCTCTCCAGTAACAAGGAAGAGGATCTCTAGGGTGAGGTGGAAGATCCTCTCCGCCATCTTGTCCCTGTCCAGATCCATCCTTGATGGTCAATCAGGAGAATTCTCTTGTATAGAAGATGTGAGAGGATCCGATATTGTAGGGACCTGAATGGGGAGAAGATGACGATGTAACATCATAAAGAGCCTGTGTAATAATGGAGATAATAAGAGGAAACATATAAGGAGATAAACTATTTGGTTATTTCTTTTATCGTTTTCTTCAGACTGGTAGCACAAATCTGGGGGATGGATCCAGTGACCATTTATCAGATACTGATGGCGACTAGTTACTATAAACTACTCCCACGGATAGTACGGTATTCATGATACTCATTACTTGGTATCACTGGTGCTCGTGAGTAATGTGTGGATCGTTATCGATCTGACACATATTGACAGGTCCCTTCAGTGCACAATGGGAATTGGCACCTCAGGGAGAGCAGATTGAATGTTGGGGTCTCCCTGGGGGCACTGCAAGGTGTTTTATGTAGTAGAAACGCAAAACAGCCCACCCTCCTGCCCATGCTTGTTTTACAGCCAGATGTGTGTGGGCGGAGCCTATCATTAATTGACTTACATTGGACTCGCTATTCGGACGACTATGCGAGTATTAAAAAGTACTCATTACAAGTATAGCGAGGGAGAATATTACGCCACTCGCTCATCACTAATGGCGACAAAATGCAACAACAACAAAACCTAGTACCGCGATACGGGAAGAAAAGAAACAGTTAAGACATATAATGCCAAGATAGAAAATGAAAAAATAAATTATACACTGAGGGGGTTACTGTGCTGTCCAGTAATGGGGAATGGTCACATACCTCCACCTGCAGAGCCGCACACTACATATATGGCTGCTCTGTGCTTACAGGACCTGGGATGATGTCACATGGAGGGGAGGAGTCAGGGGGTCACATGATTAGCTCCTCTGGTTGTCATGGTGCTGGATGAGGTGAAGGTTATGTGTGGGGTCAGGAGGGATTTAGGGTATGTGCACATTAGACGTTTTCTGGGCTGCTTTGTCCCGGTTTCCGTCGGCGTTTTCCGCGCCGTTTTATGTTAATTTATGTTAATCCTAACCAGCGGTTGGATTAACATGCTAGTCAATGGATTTTAGAAAACTCTGTCTTCACTAGAACGGTTTTCTGCTGGTCGTTTTCAGTCAAAACTGAGTTTTCTCAGTCAAAACTGAGTTTTTCCACCGGTTTTCCAAAAATAGTGCAAGTGACTTCTTTCCACCGTTTTTCCAGCGGTTTCAGCTGATCAAGTGCACAAAAAACTCAGTTTTCCAAACCGCCGAGAAAACCGCCGAGAAAAACGCTGTAAAACCGGGCGGAAAACGAGCAAAAAACGAGGGACACTGCTGAGCACAGAAAACTCAGTTTCTGCTAAAAAAACCCAGGTTTTTGGACGGTCTGCAGAGATGCACAAACGTCAGATGTGCACATAGCCTTACAGTGTGGAATGTAGCAGAGCCGTGTGTGTACGAGGTGTACGGAGCAGAGCCGCATGTGTACGAGGTGTACGGAGCAGAGCCGTTGTGTACGAGGTGTATGGAGCAGAGCCATGTGTGTACGAGGTGTACGGAGCGGAGCCGTGTGTGTACGAGGTGTACGGAGCGGAGCCGTGTGTGTACAAGGTGTACGGAGAGGAGCCGTGTGTGTACGAGGTGTACGGAGCGGAGCCGTGTGTGTACGAGGTGTACGGAGCGGAGCCGTGTGTGTACGAGGTGTACGGAGCGGAGCCGTGTGTGTACGAGGTGTACGGAGCGGAGCCGTGTGTGTACGAGGTGTACGGAGCGGAGCCGTGTGTGTACGAGGTGTACGGAGCGGAGCCGTGTGTGTACGAGGTGTACGGAGCGGAGCCGTGTGTGTACGAGGTGTACGGAGCGGAGCCGTGTGTGTACGAGGTGTACGGAGCAGAGCCGTGTGTGTACGAGGTGTACGGAGCAGAGCCGTGTGTGTACGAGGTGTACGGAGCGGAGCCGTGTGTGTACGAGGTGTACGGAGCGGAGCCGTGTGTGTACGAGGTGTACGGAGCGGAGCCGTGTGTGTACGAGGTGTACGGAGCGGAGCCGTGTGTGTACGAGGTGTACGGAGCGGAGCCGTGTGTGTACGAGGTGTACGGAGAGGAGCCGTGTGTGTACGAGGTGTACGGAGCGGAGCCGTGTGTGTACGAGGTGTACGGAGCAGAGCCGCGTGTGTACGAGGTGTACGGAGCGGTGCCGCGTGTGTACGAGGTGTACGGAGCAGAGCCACGTGTGTACGAGGTGTACAGAGCGGAGCTACATATGTGTACGAGGTGTACAGAGCGGAGCTACATATGTGTACGAGGTGTACGGAGCGGAGCCGTGTGTATGAGGTGTACGGAGCGGAGCCGTGTGTGTACGAGGTGTACGGAGCGGAGCCGTGTGTGTACGAGGTGTACGGAGCAGAGCCGTGTGTGTACGAGGTGTACGGAGCAGAGCCGTGTGTGTACGAGGTGTACGGAGCAGAGCCACGTGTGTACGAGGTGTACAGAGCAGAGCCGTGTGTACGAGGTGTACGGAGCAGAGCAGTGTGTGTACGAGGTGTACCGAGCGGAGCCGTGTGTGTACGAGGTGTACGGAGCAGAGCCGTGTGTGTACGAGGTGTACGGAGCAGAGCCACGTGTGTACGAGGTGTACGGAGCAGAGCCACGTGTGTACGAGGTGTACGGAGCAGAGCCACGTGTGTACGAGGTGTACGGAGAGGAGCCGTGTGTGTACGAGGTGTACGGAGAGGAGCCGTGTGTGTACGAGGTGTACGGAGCAGAGCCGTGTGTGTACGAGGTGTACGGAGCAGAGCCGTGTGTGTATGAGGTGTACGGAGCGGAGCCGTGTGTGTATGAGGTGTACGGAGCAGAGCCGTGTGTGTATGAGGTGTACGGAGCGGAGCCGCGTGTGTACGAGGTGTACGGAGCTGAGCCACGTGTGTACGAGGTGTACAGAGCGGAGCTACATATGTGTACGAGGTGTACAGAGCGGAGCTACATATGTGTACGAGGTGTACAGAGCAGAGCCGTGTGTATGAGGTGTACGGAGCGGAGCCGTGTGTGTACAAGGTGTACGGAGCAGAGACGCGTGTGTACGAGGTGTACGGAGCGGAGCCGTGTGTGTACGAGGTGTACGGAGCGGAGCCGTGTGTACGAGGTGTACGGAGCGGAGCCGCGTGTGTGCGAGGTGTACGGAGCAGAGCCGCGTGTGTACGAGGTGTACGGAGCAGAGCCGCGTGTGTACGAGGTGTACGGAGCAGAGCCGTGTGTGTACGAGGTGTACGGAGAGGAGTTGTGTGTGTACGAGGTTTACGGAGCAGAGCCGTGTGTGTACGAGGTGTACGGAGCGGAGCCGTGTGTGTACGAGGTGTACGGAGCAGAGCCGTGTGTACGAGGTGTACGGAGCAGAGACGCGTGTGTACGAGGTGTACGGAGCGGAGCCGTGTGTGTACGAGGTGTACGGAGCAGAGCCGTGTGTACGAGGTGTACGGAGCAGAGCCGCGTGTGTACGAGGTGTACGGAGCAGAGCCGCGTGTGTACGAGGTGTACGGAGCAGAGCCGCGTGTGTACGAGGTGTACGGAGCAGAGCCGTGTGTGTACGAGGTGTACGGAGCAGAGCCGTGTGTGTACGAGGTGTACGGAGAGGAGTTGTGTGTGTACGAGGTTTACGGAGCAGAGCCGTGTGTGTACGAGGTGTACGGAGCGGAGCCGTGTGTGTACGAGGTGTACGGAGCAGAGCCGTGTGTACGAGGTGTACGGAGCGGAGCCGCGTGTGTACAAGGTGTACGGAGCAGAGCCGTGTGTGTAAGAGGTGTACGGAGCAGAGCCGTGTGTGTATGAGGTGTACGGAGCAGAGCCGCGTGTGTACGAGGTGTACGGAGCGGAGCCACGTGTGTACAAGGTGTACGGAAAACAAAAAGGAAAAGGGGCGCAAATGTGTAGGATCCCCTTATTAAAAACGTCTAAGTGGCGTGGATAGGTGGCCACTCACCTTATCGGGTTGTGCAATTCCTGCACAACCCGGTTTAACAGCCTCCGCCGCCGGCGGTATATGCAATGCCTCTCCGCTCTCCTCTCTCCTGTTCAAGGCAGATTGTTTGTGCTGTTCCTGAGCTGCTCCAGCCGCCAGTCCCTCAAAAAGGGAGTAGTTTTCATGCAAAAAATAGTAATGGCGGTCTAATTAGGAGCGCTCTAAGGAACAAGCAGACATGTAAGATGTTTTCATAAATGTCAAACCTTTTATTAACTTCTTAGCTCCCCTCACTGCTCCACTACGCGTTTCAACTGCATACAGTCTTCATCAGGTGGTGATACACCACCTGATGAAGACTGTTTGTATGCAGTTGAAACGCGTAGTGGAGCTGTGAGGGGAGCTAAGAAGTTAATAAAAGGTTTGACATTTATGAAAACATCTTACATGTCTGCTTGTTCCTTAGAGCGCTCCTAATTAGACCGCCATTACTATTTTTTGCATACAAGGTGTACGGAGCAGAGTCGCGTGTGTATGAGGTGTACGGAGCAGAGCCGTGTGTGTAAGAGGTGTACGGAGCAGAGCCGTGTGTGTATGAGGTGTATAGAGCGGAGCCGCGTGTGTACGAGGTGTACGGAGCGGAGCCGTGTGTGTATGAGGTGTACGGAGCAGAGACGCGTGTGTACGAGGTGTACGGAGCGGAGCCGCGTGTGTACGAGGTGTACGGAAAGGAGCCGTGTGTGTACGAGGTGTACCGAGCAGAGCCGTGTGTGTACGAGGTGTACGGAGCGGAGCCGTGTGTACGAGGTGTACGGAGCAGAGCCGTGTGTACGAGATGTACGGAGCGGAGCCGCGTGTGTACAAGGTGAACGGAGCAGAGCCGTGTGTGTAAGAGGTGTACGGAGCAGACCCGTGTGTGTATGAGGTGTACGGAGCAGAGCCGTGTGTGTATGAGGTGTACGAAGCAGAGCCGTGTGTGTACGAGGTGTACGGAGAGGAGCTGCGTGTGTACAAGGTGTACGGAGCGGAGCCGTGTGTGTACGAGGTGTACAGAGAAGAGCCGTGTGTGTACGAGGTGTACGGAGCAGAGCCGCGTGTGTACGAGGTGTACAGAGAAGAGCCGTGTGTGTACGAGGTGTACGGAGCGGAGCCTTGTGTGTACGAGGTGTACGGAGCAGAGCCGCGTGTGTACGAGGTGTACGGAGCAGAGCCGCTTGTGTACTAGGTGTACAGAGCAGCAGAGCCATGTGTGTACGAGGTGTACAGAGCAGAGCCGTGTGTGTACGAGGTGTACGGAGCAGAGACGCGTGTGTACGAGGTGTACGGAGCGGAGCCGTGTGTGTATGAGGTGTACGGAGCAGAGCCGTGTGTGTACGAGGTGTACGGAGCAGAGCCGTGTGTGTACGAGGTGTACGGAGAGGAGCCGTGTGTGTACGAGGTGTACGGAGAGGAGCCGCGTGTGTACAAGGTGTACGGAGTGGAGCCGTGTGTGTACGAGGTGTACAGAGAAGAGCCGTGTGTGTCCGAGGTGTACGGAGCGGAGCCGCGTGTGTACAAGGTGTACGGAGCAGAGTCGCGTGTGAAAGAGGTGTACGGAGCAGAGCCGTGTGTGTATGAGGTGTACGGAGCAGAGCCGTGTGTGTAAGAGGTGTACGGAGCAGAGCCGTGTGTGTATGAGGTGTATGGAGCGGAGCCGCGTGTGTACGAGGTGTACGGAGCGGAGCCGTGTGTGTATGAGGTGTACGGAGCAGAGACGCGTGTGTACGAGGTGTACGGAGCGGAGCCGTGCGTGTACAAGGTGTACGGAAAGGAGCCGTGCGTGTACGAGGTGTACGGAGCAGAGCCGTGTGTGTACGAGGTGTACGGAGCGGAGCCGTGTGTGTACGAGGTGTACGGAGCAGAGCCGTGTGTACGAGGTGTACGGAGCGGAGCCGCGTGTGTACAAGGTGAACGGAGCAGAGCCGTGTGTGTAAGAGGTGTACGGAGCAGAGCCGTGTGTGTATGAGGTGTACGGAGCAGAGCCGCGTGTGTACGAGGTGTACGGAGCAGAGCCGCGTGTGTACGAGGTGTACGGCGCAGAGCCGTGTGTGTACGAGGTGTACGGAGCAGAGCCGTGTGTGTACGAGGTGTACGGAGCGGAGCCGTGTGTGTATGAGGTGTACGGAGCGGAGCCGCGTGTGTACGAGGTGTACGGAGCGGAGCCGCTTGTGTACTAGGTGTACAGAGCAGCAGAGCCATGTGTGTACGAGGTGTAAAGAGAAGAGCCGTGTGTGTACGAGGTGTACAGAGCAGAGCCGTGTGTGTACAAGGTGTACGGAGCAGAGACGCGTGTGTACGAGGTGTACGGAGCGGAGCCGTGTGTGTATGAGGTGTACGAAGCAGAGCCGTGTGTGTACGAGGTGTACGGAGAGGAGCTGCTGTGTGTACAAGGTGTACGGAGTGGAGCCGTGTGTGTACGAGGTGTACAGAGAAGAGCCGTGTGTGTACGAGGTGTAGGGAGCAGAGCCGTGTGTAAGAGGTGTACGGAGCAGAGCCGTGTGTGTATGAGGTGTATGGAGCGGAGCCGCGTGTGTACGAGGTGTACGGAGCGGAGCCGTGTGTGTATGAGGTGTACGGAGCAGAGACGTGTGTGTACGAGGTGTACGGAGCGGAGCCGTGCGTGTACAAGGTGTACGGAAAGGAGCCATGTGTGTACGAGGTGTACGGAGAAGAGCCGTGTGTGTACGAGGTGTACGGAGCGGAGCCTTGTGTGTACGAGGTGTACGGAGCAGAGCCGCGTGTGTACGAGGTGTACGGAGCAGAGCCGCTTGTGTACTAGGTGTACAGAGCAGCAGAGCAGCAGAGCCATGTGTACGAGGTGTACAGAGCAGAGCCGTGTGTGTACGAGGTGTACGGAGCGGAGCCGTGTGTTTATGAGGTGTACGGAGCAGAGCCGTGTGTGTACGAGGTGTACGGAGAGGAGCCGCGTGTGTACGAGGTGTACGGAGAGGAGCCGCGTGTGTACAAGGTGTACGGAGCGGAGCCGTGTGTGTACGAGGTGTACAGAGAAGAGCCGTGTGTGTACGAGGTGTACGGAGCAGAGCCTCGTGTGTACGAGGTGTATGGAGCAGAGCCGTGTGTGTACGAGTCATGGCAAAGGAAGACTAAGTCGGACCCTCTTATACTAGTGGTTCCCTAGCTTCCCTCCCATCTTCCCCTTTTCCCCTCTTCCCTCCCATACCGCCCTTCCTCCCCCCTTGTCCCATCCCCTCCTTGTCCCCTCCCTCCCTACTTCTCTTCTCTCCTCCCCTGAGTCAGTCCCCCCCCAATGTTTGAACCACCTTATACGCCACTTTCTTATATCCAGCTGGGAAGTTCGATTAGGTTTATATTGCCATTAAGTTTTGTTATTTTAGTGCTGGGTCACGATTATTCCCCTTATGCAAAGTGTTTGTTAATGCCCGTTTCTACTCTTTTACTTTACAAGAGGGGAGATGTTTTCCTTTTTTACAATTTACCCATATCTACATGCCTATGCCTTTCTATATTGCTGTCTCCCGGGTGGCGTGTCTGCTGGGGAGCCGCACTTGGCTCTATTGGTAGACACACCCCACTTAGGGACACTTGTGCTGCAAGTGAAACTGTCTAGATCCGAGTTTTACCTTGGGTCTCTTTCAATTAGTTACCCTCGACTTAGGAGAGAGGTACTTGCCTACTCTCTTGGTAGGCTTTCTATTCTTTTCTACTCTGTCTTTTCTTCTTTACAATACTTTTTCCCTAAACCTCTGCCCCGTTTTACCCCTCTTACTTGGACTGTCCCCCTCCCTCCAGCCTGTGGAAGACGATACTCTTCTGTGGCCTAAGTCATGGCCGCATTGAAGATTATATCTCTGAATGTCAGGGGCTTTAATGTCCCGCAAAAGCGCAACCAGATCCTTCATAGTATGCACAAGTCAGGAGTTCAGGTTCTCATACTACAAGAAACGCATTTTAAATCAGATAATTCCCCTGACATACGCAAACGAAATTTTCCCCATTGGTTTCATGCGACCAATCCACTGGCCAGAACAAAGGGGGGTTAGTATAGCTATACAAACGAATCTAGCACACAATGTACAAGGAATAGAGCTTGATGGTCACGCCAGGTTCTTATTTTTGAAGCTAATGATTTTTGATCAAATGTACACATTTGCTAATTTTTACCTCCCTAATAAAGGGCAAGTGGCTGCCGGGGTTCGCTATCTGAGGAAGTTGGAGATTTTCACTCAAGGACATCTGATAGTTGGATAGTTGGTGGCAATTTCAACCTGCCACTGGATAGGAAGCTCGACACGTCGGAGGGTAAGTCGGTGATTTCACCTAACCAAATTGCCTCTTTTTTTTTAAATAATTTTTATTAATTTTACAACCAATTACATGGTAATTACACGTACAAACGTTTTGTTTCAGAGTTTGGTAATACAATAACATAACAATTCCCCCTGCTAGGCCTTGGAATTAGAGATTGAATTCCAATTTCCTCTTGGATGAGGACGTTAAGCGTATGATCAAATCGACCATCGCAGACTTTCTACTGACCCACACAGATGACAATACCCCTCTGCTGACCCAATGGGAGGCGCTTAAGTGTGTCGTCCGAGGAGTTCTGATGCGGGAAGGATCCAGACTTAAGAAAGAAAAATCTGACCCCATTACTAGCCTTTAATCACAAATTCATTCGTTGAAACAGTCTCATAAAATCACCTTAGCCAAAACAGCCCTTATTGAGCTGACGAAACTTAGAGAGGACCTAAGAACTTTATTAGACCAGACATACGTGAAAGCTAGGGAACGTGCCCAGCAATTCTTCTACGAATTCACTGATAAATGTGGGGTTTCCCTTGCTAGACATCTGCATCTGAGGACCTTAAGCACTTTTATCCCTTAATTAAGAAGAAGGATAACAAGACGGTTTATCACCCTACGGAGATTGCAACCGCCTTTGAGAAATTTTACAAGTCACTTTACAACCTAAATGACCCCGCCCACCCGTGTCTCCTAGCAAAAATTGACGACTATATCGAGGAAACTGCCCTGCCCTCTTTGTCTTTAGACGTAGCTGTAGTTATGGATGCGCCTTTCTCTTTTGATGAAGTCATCCAAACTATGTAGTCTTCTCCCAACAAAAGTCCCGAACCGGATGGCTATACATCCAAATTTTACCAAACCTTCATATCCGGCCTGGCCCCTTTTATAACCAAAGTTTTTAATACCATTTCCTCAGAACAACCATTCCAAAGACAATCTTTGGAGGCAACTATTACGGTCATACCCCAGCCGGGCAGGGATCCCAAACTCTGCTCAAGCTACCGTCCGATCTCTCTAATCAATGTGGATGTGAAACTTTATCCTAAACTACTAGCAGTTAGGCTCTCGCCTTCTCTGCCTCTGCTGATACTCAACGATCAGGTGGGTTTTGTCCCTCATAGAGAAGCGAGGGACAACACTATTAATACTATTCTATTGATCTCCCATATACACAAAGTTAAGCTCCCAGCCTGTGTGTTGTCAGTCGACGCAGAGAAGGCTTTTGATAGGGTTAGTTGGCCCTTCCTCGGACTGGAGCGTGAGCGAGTGGGATTCAGCCCTGGTTTTATACCATCCCCTCAGCTAAGTTACGTTGTAATGGCATTCTCTCTAACTCATTTTCCATTCGGAATGGGACAAGGCAGGGCTGTCCACTTTCGCCTCTGCTCTATGCGCTGGTGATGGAGCACTTAGCGATAGCTCTTAGGAAGAATCCAGATATCCATGGGGTTTAGATCGGAGGTGAGGTGCGCAAGCTGGCCCTTTACGCCGATGATTTGCTGTTATATGTCACTGACCTATAGACATCCTTGCCATCTGTTCTGCATGAGTTTGAGAGATATGCTCAGGTCAGAAATTTCAAGGTCAATCCCTCTAAGTCTGAGATCCTGAACGTATCTCTCCCCTCCAAGAGGAGATCTAGACTACAGCAGTCTTTTCCCTTTAAATGGTGCGGGGCCTCGTTAAAGTATCTTGGGATCAATCTTAATTCCGATCTTACACAACTATTCAACTTAAACCACAAGCCTCTACTCCAGCGTATAGCTGCTGATTTTTTGTCACACAACAATAAAAAATTTACCTGGTATGGAAGGATAAACGTTCTAAAAATGGCCGTTCTCCCGAAATTGCTTTACATTTTCCAGATGGTTCCAATAGCTCTGGCCAGACCTTTTTTCTCGCAGCTTCGGCTGATTGTGACCAACTTCGTCTGGAAAATTGGCAAACCTCGACTGGCCCACAGGTATCTGACGAGACCCAAGAGGGTTGGGGGTACGGGTCTGCCGGACCTTCAACTTTATCACGCAATGGCCACTTTGACTAGAGTGGTCGACTGGTTTCACGAGGCTGGCTCGAAGCAGTGGGTTGGACTTGAGGTTGCATTTGTAGAGTGGAAACTCACTTCCCTACCTTGGTTAAGTCTAAAAAGATCTAACAGTATCTCTCTTTCTATCTTAACAAATTATTTGTTGCATCTTTGGGACAGGATGTGCGTCAAATTTAAAATCTCAGGCAAGTGGGGCCCTATGACACCGTTATTTGACAATCCCGAATTCCTGCTGGCGGTCCGTGTTGAGAGATTCATGATGTGGACCTCATCTCAGAAGTATAGGGCTCAAGAGACTCTGTTGGGTGCCCTCACCTTGCCCCCCCAGTCGAAGCTTCACTCCCGATTTCCAGATCAGAGAATTCTTTGGTTTGAGTTCTTGCAACTCCGATCGTTCCTCTCCTCGTCTGGCCCCTCTTCTGTGCTGTCCAGGGATTGTTCTGGCTTTGAATCGCTACCGATATATATACCATGCTGATTGCCTCAGAGGAAGTTACCACGGTTTGGTTTGTAGGAGCATGGAAGAGGGAAATTGGGGAGACGTTCTCGGAACAGGATTGGTCCAAAGCGTTTCTTTGCACCCATAAACGTCCGCTTCCTTGTAAAGTACAGGAACGGAATTTCAAGATCATTTCATGTTGGTACAGATGTCCCCAAGACATCCGCACAATTTTTCCACATGTCCCAGCTGTTTGTTGGAGATGTGACGCAGTTGGCACCTCCATGTTACATATATGATGGAGCTGCCCTCCAATTCAAGCTCTTTGCTGCAAGATTTTTCGGATCCATGAGCAGGTTACTGGATTCCATGATGTCCACAGATTGGTCTCTTGTCCATTATTCCATGGACTTTCACAGGGATTAAACAAGGTCTACTTCGGCATTCCGTGGCCGCTACTAGATCGATTATCCCGAGAAAGTGGAAATCTAAAACAATCCACAGTTTACTTGACTGGCTGATGGAAATGGACCATATCTGTAGGATGGAGAGGCTACCTGCTCACTCCGAAGCCCAGCTGGAGAAATATTTTCGCTCATGGCAGGAGTGGCTCAAGTTTAAGGAGTTCACGGAATTTGCTGACCTGCTCTCCACTTAAAAGTCTGCTTTTTGGGGGCTGTATCGGGGTTGAGGAGGGAGACGGAGAGTCCTTGGGCGGGCTCGTCTGTGCCTGAGACATGCTGCCCACTCCTCCTTTCCTTACTGCTTTCCCTTCCACCAACTACGCTTGTTACCTTCCTCACTCTTCTCTCCCTCCTTTTTCTTCTACTTCCTTTTTTCTCTCCCCTTCTCCCTCTTCTCTTATGTCTTCCTTTTTTCCTTTCTCTTCTTTTGTACCGTATATGTCTCAACTCTGTTTACATCTATATTTTACTTCAATAGTACTTTGGTTTGTACTGTGAGGTTCAGCTCACTTAATTTCTATACTTTTGAAGCATTCTAATATGTGAAGCCCACGCAGTTCTCTGCCTGCTCTGTTAGTTCAATGCTCTTCTAGTGGGAGGCTCTCACGCGGGGAATGCATCCTGTCATTTATTTGCTGAACTTGTGTGGATGTTTGTTTGTTCTTTTCAATAAAGATTTAAAAAAAAAAAAAAATAGTTCAGACGTACCAATTAAAACAAAGGAAGAGGAGTACACGGAGTTCGGGGGTGAAGTGGGTATTGTGGGTTAAGATATAGTTCAGACATACCAGTTAAAACATGTTTCACTGTTGGGATTGTATTGGGCAGGTGATGAGCAGTGCCTGGTTTTCTCCACACATACCGCTTAGAATTATCACCAAAAAGTTCTATCTTCGTCTCATCAGACCAGAGAATCTTATTTCTCATAGTCCGGGAGTCCTTCATGTGTTTTT
Organism: Allobates femoralis; assembly: GCA_033576535.1. Taxonomy (NCBI): domain Eukaryota; kingdom Metazoa; phylum Chordata; class Amphibia; order Anura; family Aromobatidae; genus Allobates; species Allobates femoralis. The sequence goes on from JARQOC010000006.1 coordinate 468,823,883, forward strand.
TGCAAAAGCTATGCAGGCTTTCATATGTCTTGCACTGAGGAGAGGCTTCCGTTGGGCCACTCTGCCATAAAGACCCAACTGGTGGAAGGCTGTAGTGATAGTGGACTTTGTGGAACTTTCTCCCATCTCCCTACTACATGTCTGGAGCTAAGCCACAGTGATCTTGGGGTTCTACCTTACCTCTCTCACCAAGGCTCTTATCCTGCGATTGCTCAGTTTGGCTGGACGGCCAGGTCTAGGAAGACTTCTGGTGGTCCCAAACTTCATTCATTTAAGGATTATGGAGGACGCTGTGCTCGTAGGAACTTTGATTACTGCAGAAATTCTTTTGTAACCTTGGCCAGATCTGTGCCTTGCCACAATTCTGTCTCTGAGCTCCTTGGGTAGTTACTTTGACCTCATTATTCTCATTTTGTCTGACATGCACTGTGAGCTGTGAGGTCTTATATAGACAAGTGTGTGCCTTTCCAAGTCAAGTCCTATCAGTTTAATTAAACACCGCTAGAATCCAATGAAGTAGTAGAACCATCTCAAGGAGGATCAAAAGGAAATGGACAGCATGTGACTTAAATATGAATGTCTGAGCACAGGGCCTGAATACTTATGACCATGTAATATTTCAGTTTTTCTTTTTTAATAAATTTGCAAAAATGTCTACATTTCTGTTTTTCTTTAGTTAAGATGGGGTGCAGAGTGTACATTAATGAGAAAAAAATGAACTTTTTTTAATTCACCAAATGGCTGCAATGAAACAAAGAGTGAAAAATATACAGGGGTCTGAATACTTTCTGTACCCACTGTGCATTGGCTGTACCATAAGAAAGAAAAAAAAAAGAATTTGTGAACATTTTAATAATATTAATAATGAAAATGCGACTTATTCTGGAGCTAAAATCAAAGAAATACTGACAGTTTTAATTTTTTAGCCCTGGAAGCAGTGTCCAAACAAGTCGGGGGATGGAACTGTCAAAAGCTTTTCTTGTTAAGACAGACAAACTGGATACTGACTTTAGACCCAAAATCACCAAAAGATATGAACCTCAAAAATGATTTTATATTTATTGAAAATAATTTTTATTACATGTCTTAAATTATAGTGTTTAATAGGTTATATATTTGAAGAAAGTTTTTTTTGCTATGTATTTTTTGTATACTATTAAATTGCATTGTCAGTACGCTTTCCCTAGCTGCAATGTGAATAGTGCTCTATGCGATAGTGATTTATTACATCATGCAATTGTGGGACTTATTGCCTGATATGAATGAGTTTAATTGTATCAGGTGTGTTTCGTTTTAATCATGTGATATGTAATTGTACTTTTTTTTGTATTTCTGTTTTAAACTCTGACTTATTGCTCACTTTTATCTGAACTACCTTTGAGAAAGGGTGTCTACCAGAAATGCGTCAGGTTTCTTGTTCCTCATTTTTTGTGTTTTTAATTGTAGATTAACATAAAGCAAGTTTTATTTTATTTGGTTTGGAACTGCCCATTTCAAGTCTTTTTCCGCATTCTTCCATTTTCAATTGGATTTGTCCACCAGTGACGTGAGCACCCATCTGAAAAATTCCTGGCATCCCATCCATAAAGTGGTGAGCATACTATTTCTTCTCAAATCTTCATGGCAGACAGTCTGAAAAAAGGATTTATCACCTGTACTGTAGGTGCTGGATTCTTGTTTGTTGATAAAAAAAATATGGTGGTCTCAGACCTGGTATTGACTATCGTGAACTTAACTATTAAGCCCCTGTTACACGGGGCGATATCGCCGCCTATTACAGAGGCGACATGGGGCGTGGCCTATCGCCGCCGGCGTCATCGCCCCTACGTCGCCTCATGTAAAGGGGCGATGTCGGCAGTGCTCTGAAACCAGGCGACCATCATCGGGCGATGTGCAAACATTGCCCCATGTAACCGGGCGCCGGCGACCTGTCAGGCGATGGGAGCCATAGGCTCCCATTGTCCTGCATCGCCGCTGGGGTTTCCTGACACCTTGGCGGTGATGCCGCCTGAAAGATCACCGGCGCGGGGCTGGAGGCGTCGCCCCATCTAAACGGGGGACGGCGACGTTGGCGGGGCAGCAAAAACGTGCACGCACCCGCCAGTCGCCGCCGACATCCCCAGCCCCGTCGCCTGGTGTGACGGGGCCTTTACTGTAAAGAATCAGTACCATCTAAAACTCTTTCCTGATCTCTATACCAGCTGTTGGGAGCCCATTGGTTCACCAAGCTTGATCACAGAGGAGCATATAACCTTATCCGTATCAGAGAAGGAGATATGTGGAAAACAGCATTTAAAACCCCAGAGTAGCACTATGAGTATCTGGTGATGCCTTTTTTGGCTCAGTAATGCGCTGGCTGTCTTTTAGAATCTTGTTAATGACATATTCAGAGATTTCAGTGGTAAATATGTGGTTGTCTCTCTGCATGGCATCTTGATTTATTCATCTGATGTTACGTCGCATGCTGCCCAACATGTGCATTCTTTGCTCCAAAAACTCAGAAAATTTCCTACTTGCAAAACTTGAAAAATGTGCCTTTTATGTTGATGAAGTACATTTTCTGAGATATATTTTGCTTGCGGAAGGGTTTTGCATGGGTCTTTCTAAGGTTCAGTCCATTAAGAAGTGGGTGCAACCAAAGTCCCTGAAAGCCCTGCAGCATTTTCTTGGATTTGCAAAGTATTGTTGAAAATGAATAAAATATCTCTTCAAGATTTCCAAACCACTCACTGACTTGAGTTAGAATTGAGCAGATGTAGTTGATTTGAAGCCTGAGGCAATCCATGACTTCTCTAAACTAAAGGAATATTTTTGTCTGATCTAATGGCCCTATCTGGAGCGTCTTTTTATTGTGGAGGATGATGCCTCTGAGGTTGAAGTTGGAGCTGTGCTTTTGCAACGTTCCCCATATCTCACTCAGCTTCGTCCGTGCTCTTTTTCACAAAAGGTTTCTTCTGCCGAGAAGTATTACAACATCTGTAATCATGAATTGCTGGTAATTAAATGGGCCTTTGAGAAATGGCGCCATTTCCTCAGAGGTGCCAAACATAAAGTCACTGTTATCACAAACCACAAAAATCTGACTTATTTGAAATCATTTAAGGCTGGCTTCACATTAGCGTTCCCCTCCGCAGCGTTCTGCGGAGGGGAATCACCATGTGTGCGCAGCGGCCGTCCGCTCCTATCTTTATAATGGGAGCGCACGGTGCTGCGCTTGACAGCGCAGGACCGTGCGCACCCATTCACTGCCATATGTGATCTGTGCGCAGGGACATGTTGCGTCCCTGGTGCGGGCGGGAGTGTATGATTTGTGCGCAGGCGTCCGCCTGCGCACAGATCACATATGGGAGTGAATGGGTGCGCACGGTCCTGCGCTGTCAAGCGCAACACTGTGCGCTCCCATTATAAAGATAGGAGCGGGCAGCCGCTGCGGTCACATTGCGGACCCCTCCGCAGAACGCTGCGGAAGGGTCCGCAAATGTGAAGGCAGCCTAAGAGACCCAAACATAGGCAAGCTACGTGGGCTTTGTTCTTTTCTAGTTCCGACCTGGTACTAACAACATAAAAGCTGATGCACTTTCCTGAAGTTTCCTTAAATCTTGTAGAGGAGATCTGTAGATTCCAAGACCAAGTCCCCGCCACTATTCCTACTCAAAAACTATTTGTTGTTTCCTAATTTTGCCTACGTATTCTTCAGGAGTCTCATGATTCTGTGCTTGCAGGTCATCCTGGTGTAGAAGATATTATCCAACTGGTAACCAGGAATTTTTGGTGACCTACCATAGTTAAAGATTGTAAGGAATATATGCTTGTTTGTGAAACCTGTGCCCTTGGCAAGACACCCTGAACCCATCCTGCTGGATTTGTCCAAACCCTATCCACCCCTGAGAGTCTTTGGCAGGGCCGCACCGTCCATTGGACAGTGAGAGCCCTGAGTATCAAGCGGCACGAGCCAGGGGGAGCGGCATTGGAGAAGGGGGCGGCGCCAGCAGCAGTGGCCGGCTTACAGCGAGATGGCGGCCGCCGCAGCGACACCCGGTAGGATGGCAGTGGCGCCCTAC
>JARQOC010000006.1:468828043-468845336 GCA_033576535.1 Allobates femoralis
TCGGTTAATTAGAGGGTGTGTATAAAAAGAAACCCAGCACCCCAGACATTCACTTGGACTGCAACTTGAGCTCTGACAACATGCCAAAAATCCACCCTGCAACCAAAGCCTAGATTATCAAGAGGCTGAAGACGAGATCCACTGCAGAGGTGGCTGGCACCTTTAATGTGTCCTCAGCTCACGTACAAAGAATTAAAAAAAGATTTGAAGAGACTGAAGATGTGTTTGACAAGCCCAGGTCGGGCAGACCCTGCAAGACAACTGCTCAGGAGGAACGTTTGTTGGTTAGAAAATCCAAAGCAAGCCCCTCTTCCACTGCAGCAGAGCTCCAACAGGCCTGGTCAGCTCAAGTCCCTGTTTCAACTAGAACAGTTTGTAGGATTCTGTCTCGAAATGTCCTCCATGGTCGAATCAGTGCCCAGAAGCCAGCACTAAAAAACAAAAAGGCAAATAAAAAACTGTGTGGCATTTGCAAAGTCCCACAGCCTGCTAAACAGATGGACGCTGGAAAAGTGGCAGAAGGTGGATTTCTTTGATGAATCTTCAGTAGAATTACACCACAGCCGCCGCAAATACTGCAGGAGACCTACTGGAGCCCGTATGAATCCAAAATAAACCAGAAAATAGTTACATTTTGTGGTGGAAAGATCATGGTCTGGGGTTATATTCAGTATGGGGGTGTGCGAAACATTTGGAAGGCAATATCAATAGCCTACAATATCAAGAAGTATTAGCTACCTCTTACATTCCAAATCATAAAAGGGGTCAAACTCTGCAGCAGGATGGTGCTCCATCTTATACATCCATCTCTACAACAAAGTTCCTGCAGGCAAAAAAGATCAAGCTGCTCAAGGACTGGGCAGCCCAGTCACCAGACATGAACATCATTGAGCATTTTGGGTTAGGATGAAAGAGGAAGCTTAGAAGACAAAACCAAAGAATCTAGATGAACTCTGGGAGGCATGTAAGACTGCATTCTTTGCTATTCCTGATGACTTCATTAATAAAGTGTATGAATCATTGTTGAACCGAATGGATGCAGTCCTTCAAGCTCATGGAAGTCACACAAAATATTAAATATGACTAATAGCACTACAACTTCATTCACCAATGTTATGCAACATATACTTGTATTTTAAGTTAATTTTTTGTTTGAAAATCACATTATTTTCTGTGGGCGACACAACTTTTGTCTTGCCAAAATCTGACCATTCTGTGTTCATTAAATGATCAATATTTCAGCATTGATGCCAATTTATTTTCTTAACCTAAACCACATTTCGGAGGGTTTTAGCTTTCAAAAGAGTAATTTATACAACCAATGGATGAATTTAATGTCAGGTTATAAGATTTTATTTACATAACATGGATAAGCGACATAACGTCTGTCAGGGAATGTATAGTATAACTAAATCAGACAGTCTGGCTAGGGGATTTACTAATTGGGAGTAGTTTAAGTACTTCATCTATTTCCTCTCTTGCAATTTCTTTATAAAGGAAGGTTGTGGGCTCCTCCAGTAAGGTTGGTTTCACACTATAGCTTTTTAAAATCTGGGGGTATGCATGTAACATCTGCATGCCCCTGTAGCCCTAGATTGTGAAACCTGATGCATCCGGATGTACCCACACCGTTTTTTTCACTGATGCAGCTGACAAATCCGTTGTAATACCTGTGCGGTAGCATTCAGCTGCATCAGGTGGTGTCAGTTTTTTTGACAGTTACGGTGACAAATGACATACCCCTAGTGGGTATGTCATATGAAAGTGGCTTCTGGGCATGATCAGCCCGGGAAGCGGATCCGTGCAGCTGAATGCACACGGATCTGTTTCCGCAGGACTCCATGTTAATTCCAACCAAATATGCACAGATACGTTTGATTCTGTTTTTTGAACGATCATCCAAATCACAACATTTTGTAGTTTGGGTTTTGGTCAAAAAACAGTATGAAATGGATCAGTGTGGAAACAGATACAATCGGATGCCACCGCACATTCATCCGTCTCCATTGATAGTCTGTGGGGGAGAAAATGGATCTGTTTCTATCCGCTTTCATACACACACAGCTCTGTTCTGTACACTCACGCTTCTTTCAATGCACACACACTCCGCTCCGTACACCTATGGCTCGCTCCTACACCTCGTACACACTGGCTCTGCTCAGTACACCTCGTACACACACGGCCCTGCTCCGTACACCTCATACACACACGGCTCTGCTCCGTACACCTCGTAAACACATGGCTCTGCTCCGTACACCTCGTACACACACGGCTCCGCTCCGTACACCTCATACACACACGGCTCTGCTCCGTACACCTCATACACACACGGCTCCGCTCTGTGCACCTCGTACACACACGGCTCCGCTCCGTACACCTCGTACACACACGGCTCCGCTCCGTACACCTCGTACACACAAGGCTCCGCTCCGTACACCTCGTACACACGCGGCTCTGCTCTGTACACCTCGTACACACGCAGCTCCGCTCCGTACACCTCGTACACACACGGCTCTGCTCCGTACACCTCGTACACACACGGCTCTGCTCCGTACACCTCGTACACACACGGCTCGCTCCGTACACCTTGTAAACACACGGCTCCCCTCTGTACACCTCGTACACACACGGCTCTGCTCCGTACACCTGTACACACACGGCTCTGCTCTGTACACCGTGTACAACACGGCTTCGCTCCTTACACCTCATACACACACGGCTCCGCTCATACACCTCATACACACGCCGCTCCGTTACACCTCGTACACACACGGCTCCTGCTCCGTACACCTCATACACCACGCTCAGCTCCGTACACCTCGTACACACCCGGCTCGCTCCGTACAGCTGTACACACACGGCTCTGCTCCGTACACCTCGTACACACACGGCTCGCTCCGTACACCTTGTAAACACACGGCTCCTCTCTGTACACCTCGTACACACACGGCTCTGCTCCGTACACCTCGTACACACACGGCTCTGCTCTGTACACCGTGTACACACGGCTTCGCTCCTTACACCTCATACACACACGGCTCCGCTCCGTACACCTCATACGCACTCCGCTCCGTACACCTCGTACACACACGGCTCGCTCCGTACACCTCGTACACACCGGCTCTGCTCCGTACACTTCGTACACACGCGGCTCTGCTCCGTACACCTCGTACACACGCGGCTCAGCTCCGTACACCTCATACACACGCGGCTCAGCTCCGTACACCTCGTACACACCCGGCTCCGCTCCGTACAGCTTGTACACACGCGGCTCTGCTCCGTACACCTCGTACACACGCGGCTCAGCTCCGTACACCTCGTACACACCCGGCTCTGCTCCGTACAGCTGTACACACGCGGCTCAGCTCTGTACACCTCGTACACACGCGGCTCAGCTCTGTACACCTCATACACACGCGGCTCAGCTCCGTACACCTCGTACACACATGGCTCTCCTACATCCCTCCTGACCCCCACACATAACCTTCACCTCATCCAGCACCATGACAACCAGAGGAGCTGATCATGTGACCCCTGACTCCTCCCCTCCATGTGACATCATCACAGGTCCTGTAAGCACAGAGCAGCCATATATGTAGTGTGCGGCTCTGCAGGTGGAGGTATGTGACCATTCCCCATTACTAGGCACATTAACCCCGTCAGCTCTGGGACCATCTTGAGTTCTTCCCCTTATTTCTGGTGCTGGGACCTTTTTCCTTTCTCCCATATCTCTGTATCAGGTTTTGGATATTACGCGATGATTTGTATTTTGTTGCTATTCTCATATACATATAATGTAACTGATCGACTACTACACATACTTTTGGTGAATTCTGTATGACAGTGTAATTTCTGTGATGCCAAATATACATAGAAGGTTTTTTTCTTTGTTATATCGCTTTATCTCAATGTGGCGCCCCTGCGGCTAGGCGCCACAGAGTGGTATTGCATTTATTATTTATATGTAATATTATTGTAAGTTGCTAGTTTAGGATTTAAATCTTATGGAGTCTATTTTTACACTCACTTAGGACCGCACCACTTAGAGTAGGGGGAACCAGTACTTGGTAGATCCCAGAAAGGTGGGGGCGGAGCTTAGGATAGAGGAAGAGTGGCAGTTGACAGTTTACCTCAGACGGTGCTAGGAAGGCAGGCAGGAATGTCAGGCCTGGCAGCCCAGCTGAGAGGAGGGTGCCCCATTTTTAACTGGGGACCCAGGACAGAAGGCAACAGGCCAGGACTGGTAGGAGCCGGCTGCTCATGTTGAGAGAACACCGGCGACACGGAAAGCCGAGGCAGCCAGGAGTTCAGCCCTGACTGCAAAGCCGACGAGCTGCAGGCCCAACAGAACCGGGTTGCTGACAGCCCCACAGAGGTACCTCATCCCTCAGGACCACAATAGATCCATAATCGGTGGGGTAACAGCCTGATTACCGACGTCGGGGGAGAGTTTGGGACTCCTCTTAAATCCGGGAAAAGACAACCGTGCCTCACTGAAGGAGATCAGGGGACTGGCGGGTGAGCTCTACAAAGGTGGGAAAGATAGAAAGACAGAGAAAGAGAGTAGAAAACCCTGAAAGACAGAGGACATCTAGAGACTCCATAAGAGTAACCCTGAGTTGGTAACAACACCATAAAACCAAACTGTACCGTGTCTTGTTATGCCATCAGTCGGTACCGAGTAAAGCAGAGTTAAACTTGAACTGGTTTCTGTTATTCTTCCTGCCGCAGCCTGGAGGGCTCAACATCATCATCAACATCAGTTCAGCAGAGGGGTAAGAACTGCACCAACATTACCATCACTGTCCTCCCTCACCGTCTCACCACTACAGCTGCCCTGAGGTAAAGCTCCACATGTAGGGAGCTGTACCACACTTAGCTGTCTCAACCATCACCTCAGTGGCCGGCTGGCAGCGCCGGTACCATCTTACCGGACTCTACAGGTGGCGTCACGACCCCCTGTAAATAACCCCTTCAACCCCCACCATTAACAACAACATCTAGTATAATTGATCACCAGGGCACGGCACCTGGGTCCCGTCCATCCGTGACTCCCCACACAGTAGCCCCGGTGTCCGAGTACCTCATGAACCCCAGCTCTGGTTGAATCATCAACAGCACTGTCATGTGTAGTCTGCTCTGCAGTGTTTAAATGTGTTTATTTCTGTTGGTGCCTTTGGGGTTAATGTCGTTAGATGTAGCAGTAATTGCTGGTCCATGATCTGGCTGTGGCTCCTCATGTGTGCTGCTGTTGTGTGTTATAGGTGACGCGGTTGTCCACTCCCTCAGCCTTCAAATAATTATATGACCCCCCCAGCTGGTGTCATTGAAAGAGTCCAGTCTCTACTATGACCTTGAGCTCTTTGGACGTTATGCAGTTTGCTGAAGTCTTCCAGAAGCCTTTACCTTCGTTAGAGTTATTTTGGTGGAGTTGCTATTTCTATCCATGGGTGGAGATGAGGGGGTGGTCAGGAGCAGGCCAAGGTTGGCGGCCCAGACATCCTCACCTTTAGAAGTAATTCTGGGAACAGGGTCAGCTAGGGAACCCCAGTCTACAGAGCCAGCTAGATTCCCAGTTTCCCTTCGCCCATCTCAGCCATCCTTAACAAGCACATTTCCGGCGCAGCGGGGAAAAAATATCAAAGCCCTGCAGTTATTATTTTTTTTCCTAGTTGCCTTGACAACAGTCAACATCCTCTGATCACATACAGAGATTCCAGTGCCCTGTTTAACCAAATAAATAAGACCGTCACTATTTACCTGCATAATCTAAGAAGTTAATCTGCCCCATTATTCGGCATGATGTGATAGAGCCTTAGAATGTCCAAACTGCCTCAGCAACATGATGTAGAGTAGCATCATGGTTCAGAAGGGGAGTTTCCAACCATCATTAGATGATAAATGATCACTGGGGTCCCTCTATCAATACAGCATGTATCCCAAGCAGGGCTGTGGTGTCAGAGTCCATCATAGTGGAGTCAGTATACAATGGACTGACTCCCGACTCCTAAAACATATAATACATTGGGTACAGTAGTTCAATGTTGAATATTATTCTGAATTATTGTTTTATCATAATAATGAATAAAGCCGGATGTTCACATTGTTCTACAATAAATTTATCACTTAAACATGAGCCATGTATGAGGGAGACCGAGTTGTGGAGTCGGATTTTGAGAAATTGAGAAGTCTGAAGTTTGGTTTACCGACTCCACAGCCTTAATTCCAAGACTCTTGTTGCTCCTCTCATTTGCCCTTACTGCTCAAAGGAATGACGGTCACACATGTTACATCCTTATCAGCACCTGCTCCTACAACCTCCACCTCCTGTTGCTACAATGCTTAGGGAAAAAAGGTGTGCTGTAGTCCGCGCTGCCAGGATCACTCACTCCAATAAAAACGAGTAGAAAATCTTCATCAAAACCTCCTTTATTCTCCCTCCTACGCGTTTCAGTGCCCTCCTGGCACCTTCATCCCTGATGCTTTTTTCCCTAAGCATTGTTACAACCTACACGTGAGTGTGGCCGGTGGGAGTCCAGCAACAGCCATCAGGACATTACCAATAAGCCTTCAAACCAGTTGTGGGTCTCACAACTGGACCAGGTGAGCAGATTTAATTACTCACCATTACACCCATCAGTGTCTAGTGATAAGGGCACTATTGCGCCTCTTGTCCCCCCCCCCTTTCTCTTGTTTTACCTCCTGTTGCTAAGAAGAGCCACCCTTAGGCTGGAGACAAACTATGCTAGATGCAGACAAGATACTCACATCAGTCTCGCATGACTTACCCGGCACGGCCGCCAGCTCTCTGGACAGGAGCATGTCAGCTGCTTGTGTTTCTATGCAGAGAAGCAGGGGCCATGCTGAGTGAGTCATTTGAGACTCATGCGAGTATCTTGCATGCATCTTGCATAGTGTACTTCCGGCCTTAAAACGAAGATGGCACTGGGTCCAGCAAAATATATTGGGGCTGTGACTCGTGGTACTGCCACATCTGATTGTCAGTAGATGTAATTGGCTTTCTAATATGAACTTGGGTGAGGGGCCACACCATATTTAAACTCCCAACAGTTTAGCGGGAGTTGGCAAGTACTGACTGACTTTGGTCTATTGTCCAGTGATACCTTGCCTGAGTTAAAAAAAAATAATATCTGTTGCCAATTTTTGATACCCCATCAAACAGCAGCATGATATTGGGGCAGATACACACATTTCAGCGATGTATCATTTACTAGGCAGTTTGCAGCCGTTTTTTTCAACAGTATTTACACAAGAAAATCCCATGACAGATAACATGATCAGTGATGACAACAACTCTCCATTAAATGTCACCTGCTTAACCCAGCAGGAAGTACAATCACTAAAATTGACAAATTGCCGGGCCCGGATGGGATACACCCCAGAGTACTGCAGGAATTCAGTACTGTCATAGATAGACCATTATTTTTAATATTTAAAGATTCCGTAATAACAGGGTCTGTACCACAGGACTGGCGTATAGCAAATGTGGTGCTAATATTCAAAAAGGGACAAAATTTGAACGTGGAAATTATAGGCCTGTAAGCTTAACCTCTACTGTGGGTAAAATCCTAGAGCGTTTTCTAAGAGATGCTATACTGGAGTACCTGAAGAAAAATAACCTCATGATCCAATATCAACATGGGTTTACGAGGGACCGTTCCTGTCAAACTAATCTGATAAGCTTTTATAAAGAAGTAAGTTCTGAACTGGACCAAAGAAATGCAGTGGATGTGGTGTATATGGACTTTTGAAAAGCTTTTGATACGGTGCCACCGAAAGGTTGATACATAAAATGAGGGCAATGGGGATAGGGGAAAATATGTGTAAGTGGTTTAAGAACTGGTTTAGTGATAGGAAACAAAGGCTGGTTATCAATGGAACACACTCAGAATGGGTCACAGTTAACAGTGGGGTACCACAGGGGTCAGTGTTGGGCCCGCTTCTATTTAATATATTTATGAATGACCTTGTAGGGGGAATACAGAGTAGAATCTCAATATTTGCAGATGACACTAAACTCTGCATAGTTATCAATACAGAGGAGGACAATTTTATATTACAGGAGGATTTATATAAACTAGGCTAGACTGATTGATATAATATAGACTGATTGATATAATATACATTGCAGAAGTGAAATATAAGAAAGAGTTAAAAATAAAAAATCATTATGCTCACCTATCCTCAATCCAGTGCTGCCTCCCACAACAAGGTCCTTGTGCTTACAGGACCTGTGATGATGTCACAGAGCGTCATCAGGTCACATGACCGCAGTCACGGTAACTGCGGTCATGTGACCTGATGACACTCTGTGACATCATCACAGGTCCTGTAAGCACACGGACCTTGCTGTGGGAGGCAGCGCTGGATTGAGGATAGGTGAACATAATGATTTTTTATTTTTAACTCTTTCTTTTACTTAATTACACTTCTGAAATGTATATTATACATTGCAGAAGTGTAATTGGAAGGTTAGGAGCAATTTTAGTGTATTGAGCATGCTCAGTACACTAAAATCGGGTTCGGGGAACGACCAGCTGTTTCCTTGGACCCGCGCTCATAGGCCCCCATGTTAGAGGAATATGGATCGGATTGGATTTGGCCTATTTGCCATCCGATTTTGTGGGAGCCGATTTTTCTCTGAGCCCAAAATCGGAGCAGTCTCCATTTTTTGGGTCTAGCAAAAAATCGGACACAAATCGGATCCCACAAAATCGGATGGCAATTAGGCCCGATCCGATACGACCCCCATAGGATAACATGGGGGCGAAATCGGATCCGTGGCTGTCCGTTTTACAACGGACAACCACGGATGCACAAAAATCGTTATGTGAAAGCACCCTTATGGTACCTTTACATGCCGCTACTGAGGGTAGCAACAGGTAGGCACCGCACGTGCACGCACACGCTTTCAACGGTTCCTAACGGAACCTGATGCCGCAAATACACGCCGCCACAAGGTGCTCCACAGAAGGTATTTTCGTTCCCCAGAAGTACTGACGGGTGCCGCAGGTTACCTTCTGTGGAGCACCTTCCCTGATTTACACACCGCTACAACAAGGGAATATGGGCGGACCTGGGGCAGCAGGGACAACACATAGGCGTGCCAGAGTTGTTGATTACGAGACGCTCGTACGATGATTGGACAATGCAATAACATCATGATTGGCCAGCCAGCGCAGGGAGGCTGGCTAATACATGACGCTATAGCAAATGTGTAGTGACTGGACAGCTCGTTAAAAATGCCGCCCTATGCAGGGACAGCCAATGGGTAGCCACCACCAATGATAGCTGATGGGGTGTGGTATACATGACGGTGTGGCATGCCCCAGGTAACTCAAATACCGTGCCTGTACCCCGATTACACGCCGCTACCATAGGAATTATACCTGCTTGTTTTTCAGCGCGGCTGAAAGACAGGTATCCACAGAGACAGGAAGGTACAACCTGAATTACACGCCGCAACCTCGCGGTGTTTTGAAGGTAAAAGGTACAATTGTCTCCGACACCTGCCGGTTTCTACTTCTCGGTAGCGGTGTGTAAAGGTACCATACGAGTGACTTCAGTAAAATCTGTCTTTGAAAGCACTATAAGGAACTGTAAGGCTTTCATATCCAGTTATCCTTACACAAGTGTATGGCGCTTACAGGAACAGACAAGTATTGTACTTCGCTGTTCCCATCAGTTCTCCAAACTACGGTGACTTGTCAATACAAAGAGAGAATACAACGACTATATGTATTTCCTTATTATCAGCAGTTTTTGTATTAATGCATAGGATTTTTTTATGATTTTCCATCTTCTCCCCATTCAGGTCCCTACAATATCGGATCCTCTCACATCTTCTTATAAGAGAATTCTCCTGATTGACCATCAAGGATGGATCTGGACAGGGACAAGATGGCGGAGAGGATCTTCCACCTCACCCTAGAGATCCTCTTCCTTGTTACTGGAGAGGTGAGAGATTGTGATGACAATGTCACATGACATCATTCTTATCTATGGACAGAATAACAGATGACAGAACTGGAGAGGTGAGGACTCTGGAAATGTCTGGAGACTGGAGATTTATTAATGTGTCTCTCCATAACCAGGATTACACAGTAGTGAAGAGCTCTAGTGATCTGTGCTGTCAGGACCCTGTGTCTGAGGGAAGAGCCCTGAGCCCAATCACGGGGCCTCCACCTCACCCCCTGATACATGAGGACATCAATGACCAGAAGATCCTACAACTCACCTACAAGATGATTGAGCTGCTGACTGGAGAGGTGACACTGCTGGGAATGCTGCTGCTGGGACATTATACAGTAACGCTATGAAGGGATCGGGGGATGACATGGTATCATTGTATGTGTCAGGTTCCTATAAGGTGTCAGGAGTCACCATCTATTTCTCCATGGAGGAGTGGGAGTATTTAGAAGGACACAAAGATCTGTACAAGGACATAGTCATGATGGAGGTCCCCGGCCGCCCCTCACATCACCAGGTAATAGACAGGACTAAATACACACGGCCTATAATGATCTGTATATAAAGAATGAATTCAGTCCCTGTATGTGTCTCCTCCAGGTTATCCAGTAAGAGGACAACACCAGAGAGATGTCCCCGTCCTCTTCTCCCACAGGACTGTAAACAAGAAGATCCCGATGTTCCTCCGGATGATCAGGTAGATGGAGAGAAGGTGTGATGAGATCTCCCTATGATGTGTAGACGCTGTGAAGGTCTTGTCTCAGTCTTGTTTTATCCTCCAGTATTCTATGTTTTATACTTGTGTAATGAGAACGGTGGAGATGGCAGATTACAGCTGATCATAGATGGGACTTCTCCATCTGTCTGTGACTTTTACAATCTTTGTTTCAGGGTGAATATCAGACCCATATTAATACTACAGAGACATTTGTGGAGGAGGATGATGAATGGATTAAAGTGGAGATTCCTACAGATGACTACCTAGGTGAGTAGTAACCACTAAATCTATAGAATACACAAACTATTTTAGTGATTCTACAATTTTATATTAATTGTATACACTTTTCTTTGTCTTTAATTTAGTTGTATATCTTTCCACTTTAAGCAAAATGCTTCTTAAATATGGATGTTATTACGATACTGTTATAGCTATCATACATTTTGTTCATTTAAAATATGGACACTATGTATTTTTGTGTGAATGAGTTTATTATATCTTCATAAACTGCTGTTGAAATTTTGGAACGTTAATGGTACCTTTACACGCCGCAATATCAGCTGGCGATAGGAGGCGATCTAACGTGTGCGTGCACGTTTTTCATGGTGGCCTCAGATCACCGATGGTGGTATTACAGCGCAATTTCGCCCTGAAAGTAAGGCGATGTGTCGCTCCGGAAATCGCCTCACCCACAGCGGAAGCAATCCTGACGAATTCCATCACCGATTCACACGCTGAAATTCCAAAGGCAATGTCGGCGTACATGTTCAGCGCGGCGAGGAGATAGGCGTGCCACAGTGGTTTACACCGCGCCCCATGCGCGCTCATTGGACAATGCAACAGTGTTACGATTGGGCAGCCTGCTCTGGAAGGCTGGCTAATACATGACGCCATTGCCATTGTGTGGTGGTGGACAGACAGCTCATCAAATATGGCGCGGTTTCAATTGACAGCCAATGAGAACGCAGTAGCCCACACCAATCAATTCACACGGGGCGCGGACTACAGCACGCTGTGGCACGCCTACGGGAAATCATAGGCGCCGTAATCACATCCCCTCCCCACAACCCGGAAATATCGCCTTCATAATTGAGGCTGATTTCAAAGCAGTGCTCAGGCAGGAGAGGCGATTTATCACCGCAAATTCCCCAATCATACGCCTGCAACTGTGAGGCAATTTCATGCCGATTGCTCTGGGCGACATATCACCTTTAGGATTGCCAGGCGAGATTGCGGCGTGTGAAGGTACGATAAGAGTACTAACTCCTATTAGACTGTTATTACGTTAGTATACTAACAGAATACACAGCAGGGGCAGACTGGCCCAGGTGGCAGGGGGGCAAGTGGTATAGCCTAGATCTAGGGCCGCCCCCCCCCCAGAAATGGGCTGGCCCCGCGCGCGATGCAGCACCCCCCCCCCGTTCATCAAGAAATTCTGCTAGCATTCCCCCCAAGGGTCCTCAAATCTGGGCTGGCAGACCAAGACTGCCACCCGGGGCCAGAGGCACCATTACCCGAACACAGTATGGAAGTGGTTTTAAAGGGTATTAGACCATATAATCAAACTATAAATTGTTCATGTTCCATAGAGGGACTAATTTTAAAAATCGACGGGTAAAAATCACAGAAAATGGTTTTGCTAATTGTAATATAACTTCTACACCTGTAGATAAATACCTAGATGGGGTGTATTTTCCATTTTGTGGTCATGTAAGGGAGGTTTCAGCTGTTCTTAGAATCTTTATGGTGTCTGCAAATAATGTTCACAAAATTATCCAAGGAATATCTGCGCTACGAAAATTCAGTGCTCCTTCCCTTCCGAGATCTGCTCTGTGCCTTAAGGGCCTGTTTCACGCTTCAATGGTCGAACAATCCGACCAACGATCCGACTTGACCTAGATGCTTGAACGTCGTTCAATGATCGCTAGTGAGATGACACACGTGCAGACATTCGTTAACGACGCAGCAACTATTCCGCGATACTTGCGGTCGTTTGGTTGCCTACGTCCTTCAGTTCTCAATAGGCGAAGTCGTTAAGACATTGTTATCGAGGTGTTACACACACCCATGCAGCAGGTTGAACGAACGGTCATTGTCTGGTTTTAGGTCCTGTTCAAAAACCTCCGATGAACATTCTGCCCGATCGTTGATCAGATGTACAGGGCCCATTTCACGCTTCAATACTCAAACGATCCGACCAACAATCCGACTCTGACCTAGATGCTTGAACGTCGCTCAGTGATTACTAGTGAAATGTCACTCTTGCAGACATCGTTAACGACGCAGCAATGATTCCGCGACAAGCAAACGATTACTTGTGGTCGTTAGATCGCCAACATCCTTCAGTTCTGAATAGGCGAGGTCGTTAACGACATCGTTATCAAGGTGTCCACACACCGATGCTGCAGGTTGAACAAACGATCATCGTCTGGTTTTAGGTCCGGTTCATAAACCTCCAATGAACGATCTGCCCGATTATCGTCGATTGGATATACATGTCACACTGAACGACATCGTTACGACATCGTTTGAACAACTGAAAACCTGTAACGTTTCAACGATATCGTTAACGATATCATAGCGTGAAACGGGCCCTTAAGGCTCCCTTCACACTGCTTCTTTGCCTGTCCATGCGGATCCTTTACTTTGAAGGACTGGATGGACAGGAACCGATGTGTGCAAATGGATGCCATTGATGCTCCCAGACCCTTTTTTTTTTTTACGGATCCGTCAGTCACCAGACGTTGGGGAGTCCATTTGAATGCGTTACAATTCTGGAGAACGGGAAGGAGAGAAGAATCCACTCCATAGACCCCCATGTTATTTGAAGAACGGACCGCCTTTTTGAGGGCAGCCCAAAATTGGAGCAGTCTACGATTCTGGGTACTGGAAAAAAGCAGACACAAATGGATCAGTGACAACAAGTACACAAATGGATGGCCATTAAGGACCAATCCGTGCCCATAGGGATACATGGGAGGCCAAAACGGATCCCTGGCTATCGGTTTTAAAACGGATCCCAACAAACACGTGATGTGAAGGAGGACCTGACAGTAGTTTCAGCCATGCTCAGGAGAAATGCATTTTTTTTTTCCTATTATCTTTATGAAAATGAAAAGTTTGGCGAAATTAACACTTTAGTTCAAGAAAAATGTCATTTTTTAATTTCATGGTTAAATTCTTTCTAGTACTGTTGCCTTAACATGTACACCACACCCTTAGATAAATTCCTTCAGGAGTATAGTTTCAGAAATGGGGTCACTTGTTTGGTGTTTCTGTTATTTTGGCAAATGGGGGCTTTTGAATGCTACATTGCATCCCCGATCTATTCAACCAAAATTTGTGTTTCAAAGTTTAATTAACCTTCTTCCATCCACATCCTAGCGTGAACCCAAACAGTAGTTTCTGACACATATGTGGTATTGACGTATTCAAACTGGGGATCTGTTTTTCTTATTACCCCTTGGGAAAATGAAAACGTTTGGCCGAAAACAACATTATAGGAACAAAAAAAAAAACTTAGTTTTTTTTTTTTTTCTTTATACTTTGCAGTAATTCCTGCTAAGTTCCTAAAGAGTTAACACACTTGAGTGGTGCCATTTTTAAAATTAGTCTTTTTTTGGTGTTGTCTGACACAGGCTTCATTTAAAGCTCTGCAAATGTGAAGCGGTCCTTAAAAAAAAAAAAAAAAAATTAAGTTTGGTAATTTATTAGAAATAGAAATTGCTGCTTAAAGAGGACCTGTCACCCCCCCCCTGCTGCATGGCAATGTAAATGCAGCACTGAATACAGCATGTCTGCTGCATTCAGGGAAGGGGTCCCCCATGTGTCTGTATGCTGTGACCCAAAAGCTGATTAGAGTTTAAAGCCATGGAGGCGGTCACTGTGGCTGGAGGGAGCTTGATTGACTGTGGCCAATCCATCCCCCACTGCCTCTCTTTGCCCGCCTCCTACTGTGGTATTTATGCTTTGTCAGGGCAGGAATCTGGAGCTGACTTGAGGACAAATGATTTGCATGCTGTGAGTGACAGAGAGGAGGAGAGGAGGAAAGCATAAACATCATAGCAGGAGGTGACACATTATTAAATCATATTTCTCAAGCATTATATTGCAGTTTTAGCTCAGAGAGGGATGGTTAGGGATGAGCTAGCAAGGTGCAGGGACAGGTAGTGATAGGATAGGGGGTAATAACAAGCTGACAGGTTCCCTTTAAGTCAAATTTAAAAAATTTGGCCTGGTCAAGAAGGTGAACACTTGCTTCTATAGGGAAGGAGAAAAAATTGCTAACCCGGTCTAACACTTTCTTATGTCATGGCTTCTTCAGGCTCGCTTCTCTGTTCTGCACTGAAATACTTGTAAGTGCCATTGATTGTATGAGACACGCACCACATAGTAGCACTGACTGATCCCTTTATGATTCTCTAATGAGCATTTCACTACAAAATAGTGCTGACAAACACACTGAAACAGCCTTATGGCTTCAACACAGAATTGGAAACATCTCTAGAGGTCTGTTTGTGGTCTAAAGGTACCGTCACACGCTTCAATCTCGATCACGATATCGTCTGAAAAGTCACGTGATAGAGATCGCATGAATGGTTCTGCGATATCGCTTGTGCGGTGTCACAAGCAAAGATGTCGTTTACGCCAGTGTTCGTTGGTAGTACTCTGCGATCAACAGGAATAGGTGAAATCGGCAATAAGATCGTTACACAAGTGCCACACAGCACGATGCAGCAGATCGTACGGTCGGAAATCGGCAAATTCCTGACCATGTTCAGAAATCTGCGATGAGCGATACGACGCATTATCGTCGTCGTACGTAGGAGTCACACGCTTCGATATCGATTGGACGTTGTAGCCACGCCTCAAAAAACGGGTCGTACCTGCGATATCGCGACGCGTGACGGTACCTTGACATCAGGATCTAGTGAGTCTTTTGTCCGATTGAAAAAATTTATTTTGATAAATAACTTCTAATTTCTATGGACCTTTTATATGCAAATGTAAAAATATATATATTTTAAGGTTATTTTATTTGAAAATAATAATTGCCTTCACTCTTGGCAGATGACAAAAGATCAGACGGACATCTGATATCTTCAGTTTTTAAATCAAATGACCTTGATGTCACACAAGATACAATAGAATCATACTCTATTATTCCGGTTATTCCATCATCCTTTCACAGCAAAGATCCGTCATCTTATCCAGTTAAACAAGTCGAATCTTCTCATTCATCACAGACTATTGATAAAACTGTGCATCACAAAAGGGATGTTCAAAACCAAAAAGATCTCGCAGGAAATAAGCCACTTTCATGTTCAAAATATGTGAAAAGCTTCTCTTTAAAGCACGAAAAAAATCTAACCATGGAGAAAAGATTTTCATGTTCAAAATATGGGAAACATTTTCATCAGAATTCGGAGCTTGTCAATCATGAAGGAATGCACAAAGCGGAAAAGCCGTATTCGTGTTCACAATGTGGGAAATGTTTTAAATACAGGTCAAATTGTTTTACCCATAAACGAATTCACACGGAGGATAAGCCATATTCATGTTTTGAATGCGGGAAAAGTTTTAGAATCAAAGCACATCTCGATAGACATCAGAAAAGTCACACAGGGGAGAAGCCATATTTATGCTCAATATGTGGGAAATATTTTCTGATGAAAGAAACTCTTGTGAATCACGAAAGAACACACACAGGGGAGAAGCCATACTCATGTCCAGAATGTGGGAAGTGTTTTAAACAGAAATCAAATCTTGTTGTACATAGGAGAGTTCACACAGGAGAGAAGCCGTACTCATGTCCAGAATGTGGGAAATCTTTTACAAATAAATCAAATCTTGTTAGACATCAGATAATTCACACAGGGGAGAAGCCGTACTCCTGTCCAGAATGTGGAAATTGTTTTGCAAATATATCAAATCTCATAAGACATCAGATGATTCACACAGGGGAGAAAGCCATATTCGTGTTCAGATTGTGGAAATAGTTTTACAAATATATCAAATCTCGTTAGACATCAGAGAACTCACACAGGGATCAAGCCTGTATCATACCTAGACGGTTAGAAATGTTTTACTTGAACAATGTATTGTAAAAATACAAATTGTACAAAAGACATATAAAAGAGACTGTCAACCTCTAAGGAAAAGAAGAAGGGAAAGCAATTTGGAGCTTACCAAAATTTTCATATTGAACTGGACATAAGATTTAATAGTGGCTGTGAAGCAGAATATAATGATTTTTGTTTATTTTTCCAACTTTCCATTGCGGAGATATTACTAAAGTATTGGGTATGCAGATTAATTTTGGTAAAGTACAAGTGGGCTTTATAGAAGAGTTTTCACTGAGAGCGTTTTATGTTGTCTGTGCAACGTTGATAAATCATAAGCAGGCAACAACAGCCAAGGGAAAAATAAAGACCCCACACATTAGCTTTCAACAGCCTGTCTCCTATGTGAGCATATAAGGACGAAGTGTCGTACGATCCGCGCTGCTGAAGCCCACTTGCCCTCATAAACTGCCATTGCCTCCACTCTCATCATTTCTACTACTACCCCTACTTTCCTGCAACA
>JARQOC010000006.1:468845436-468937244 GCA_033576535.1 Allobates femoralis
CGCCGATATCGGGACATGTAAAGTGGCCATAAGGCTGGTTTCACAACTACTGTTTTCTTTTTAATCCGGAGGCATGCAGGTTTTTCCCACATGCCTCTGGATTCCCCCACAATGATGCATCAGTTTGCAGATTTACAGGGATCCGATGCCAATTAGAAACGAGTTCTGCGCCTGCACAGAACATTGAGAACGGACCGGAAAGCCGCATCCACCAGTATCTGGAGCCCAGGTCACTTCATGACTCATAGACCCCCGATGAGATTTTAGCCGGGGTGCCACGGATCCAGGTGTCAAGGAATTTATCACAGATGCGAGTGCATCCAGTTTCGGCCGGACTCACACTGATGATGAAAAACGACAGCCTAAGAGAATAACAGTTCAAATCTAGTATTAGGCCTCATAGCAAGGGCCATTAGGGCATGATGTTTATAATAATATAATATTTATTCATTTACCGTATATACTCGCGTATAAGCCGAGTTTTTCAGCCCAAAAATTGGGCTGAAAAGTTACCCCCTCGGCTTATACGCGAGTCACTATACGGGCACCCCTTCCCCCAGAGGTATACAGGCCCCCCATCAGTATACAGGCCCCCCCCATGGTCCGTAAACCTGTAAAGGAAGATGATTATACTTATCGCTGTCCCGGTGCCGTCCCCGCTCTGCTTCGCGCTCCTCCATCTTCCGGCTTCCTGTCGGCGCCGACAATGACGTCATTCGGCGCAGTACACAGGAAGTCGGAAGCCGGTGAATGAAGATGGAGGATCGCGATGCAGATGGAGGATCGCGATGCAGAGCGGGGACGGCAGCGGGACAGTGATAAGTATAATCATCTTCTTTTACAGGTTTACGAACCATGGGGGGGGCCTGTATACTGATGGGGGGCCTGTATACCTCGGGCTGCTGTATATACCCTGGGGCTGCTGCTGTATGTACCCTGGGGCTGCTGCTGTATGTACCCTGGGGCTGCAGCTGTATATACCCTGGGGCTGCTGCTGTATGTACCCTGGGGCTGCTGCTGTATATACCCTGGGCTGCTGCTGTATATACCATGGGGCTGCTGCTGTATATACCCTGGGGCTGCTGCTGTATATACCATGGGGCTGCTGCTGTATATACCATGGGCTGCTGCTGTATATACCCTGGGGCTGCTGCTGTATATACCCTGGGAAGGCTGCTGTAACACTGCTGGGGCCTGTATATACCACTGGGGAGGCTGCTGTATACCACACTGCTGGGGGCTGTATACTGCCACTGGGGAGGCCTGTATACCATCGGGGGGCCTGTATACCACACTGCTGGGGGCTGTATACCTGTGCTGGGGTCCACCCTCGGCTTATACACGAGTCAATAGTTTTTCCCAGATTTTGGGGGCAAAAGTAGGGGGGTCGGCTTATACACGGGTCGGCTTATACACGAGTATATACGTTATATAGCGCTATTAATTCCATAGCACTTTACATACATGAGTAATGCTGTCTCTCTTGGAGCTCACAATCTAAACATCCTATCAGTATGTCTTTACAATGTTGGAGGAAACTGGAGTACCCGGAGGAAACCCACGCAAACACGGGGAGAACATACAAACTCCTTGCAGATGTTGTCCTTAGTGTCCTTGGTGGGAATTGAACCCAGGACCTCATGACCCCTGGGCTGCAAAGGCTGCAGTGCTAACCATCTCAGCCACCGTGCTTGCCCCTCTTTGTTCATTCTGCTGTCCAAATATTGAAATATGAAGTTACCAAAAGAATTTCATGTAGTGACAGCTGATACCAAGGTAACCTTCTTCTCGTCCCACAAAACAGACCCCCCCCCCCCCCCTATCTCTTTGTTGCTAATAGTTCAAATGCCATGGAAAAGCAACAATGGCCAAAAGTGAGGAAACAAGCGCAAATAGGGTCTTATCCTTTTTTTTTGGCAATTCATTGAAATCAAGGTAACTGCTCACCTGGTAAGGTTGTGGAACCCACAACCAGTATATGCGCACAGTACAGCTGCCCCTGGATCCACACTCCATGAGGTCTTTGGCGGTAAATACAAATCCAGGAAAGACAGTGTCTTTGATCCGTGCAAGCCGTACTTGGGAAAGGACCACAATATGGAGCCTATATTCTTCACATTTCTGAGCGTAATTCCCCGATCCTTCATCAGGAAAGCTACCATTTGAACACGGTAGCTTTCCTGATGGAGGAGCGGAGATACGTTCAGATACGCGTAGAATAAAGGCGCCATTACCCTCTGATATATTGTGGTCCTTTCCCAAGTACGGCTTGCGCGGATCTAAGAGCACTGTCTTTCCTGGAATTGAAAAGCAACAAGGCTTCCATAATCCGATCAAGCAAAATCTGTGCTCTGAAAGCCAAATTCCGCATCAACCCCTTTCTGAGCCTTGCAGTGTACTCAAACCTTTGATGTGCACGTTTGAGGTTGCTGAAGCAGGAAGAACCTACTTCATTTACAGTGTGAATGTCTCCAGAAGCATAAGCTGTTTACTGTGTATCAGGCACTGAAATGGCATATTTGCAATCTTTTCTATGCAACAATTCCTGGAAAGTGGCTGGGAGGGGAGAGGCCAAACAGTCACTACACCTATAGATAAAGTCACAAGGTACTCTTTTCCAAATTAAGGTCACCTTCTAGTGTTCTGGTTTTCTACCATTATAGAACCTTACAATCAGAGATTACAATATACTCTAGTAAAATCTATGTTACGATAGCCAAATGTCACTTCTTCCCTCCTAAGCCTTGCCATGTACCTGAACCAGTAGTTTACAATCATCTACTGGGTATTTTCTGATTCAGAAGCAGATGTAAAATAAATTGTTGGGTTCATTTTCTTCTAGAACCCATTGTAAAACTGTAAAAATTGAGGCTACATCAACAATTTTGTGAAAAAAATAATTAGTAATTCCAATGTGTGTTAAGGAGGACTGTCATGCATTCAGCATTAAATAGAACATGTCAGCTACTTTATGCCTCAAACCTATCACTACCTGCCCCTACAGCTTCCTAATACATCCATAAGCATCTCTGTCTGAACTAAATGTGTCCCGTAATCATTGAAAAAACTGATTTAATAACTTACATTTTCCCCCTGATCTGAGGGCGTTCCTAGACGTGTGGCCAACGGGTGTCCAGTCTCTCCAGGTCCATTCTCCCCCTCGCTTCATGGTATCACGCCTCGATGGGTGTGATCATTATTTCAGAAGGGCGGTCCCGAGTTTCAAATTCGGTAGGCGGTTCTTTCCGCGTATGTCGCCACTGCGCGTCGTTTCTGGTCTGGTGCATTGTGGGGGATTATCAGGATATGCACTGCATTGAAATCTACGGGTTGCTGCTTCCTGGTATGATGCGCTGGCCATGTCATTTCCGGTCCTGTGCATTAATGGTAAGTATTGGGTGTACTGGCTAGCTTCAGAGCATGTGCTTTGCGCATTCTGAAGCCAGCGAGTATACCCAATTACTCACCCACAATGCACAGAAGCGGAAATGACGTGGCTGCGGAGTCATCCATACAGGGAGCCCGTATATTTCCGATGCCAGGACTGCATATGGAAATTAGGTTATCATGCACTGGGGAGTGACAACCATGCAACAAGGGGGGACATAGAGGTTGAAAGAATGCCCAGAGTGACTACACTCAGAAGACACCGCCCCAATTACCATACAAGAATGTACGTTATAAAATGATTTTTCACAACTATTACAGTACACTATTAGGTCAGACAGGGATGATTAGAGATGTAGTAGGAAGCTGCAAGGACAGGTAGTGTAGGTTTAGGGGCATAAAGTAGATGACAGATTCCATTTATGTTTCATATTTTCATTACTGAGTTTTTGTTTGCAGTGTACAGGCTCAACCTATGTCATCCTTGGACTAATGGGATCTCCAACTACCGTGTGGGACAGCGGTGCAAGGACCAACAATGTCTGGCGCACTACACAAAACAACTGGTGGGGAGACACCAGAGGGGTAAATACAGTGAAGGGCCCTGCTCATAGGGAACAGGGGAGAGTTGACCTCCTGCACTCAACCGGCAGCTGTGCCCTGATCTCTCTACTGTCCCTATATGAGTTCTTTCAACTTGTTGCCAAGTAGGATAACTAGGCCCTTCGCTGGCCCTGATGCTAGCCCTCAATAGGAAAAGGCCGGCGCATCCACTACAATAAAGGAGACAAGAGGGAAGGCGAGACAGACAGGGAACAACAAAAACAACTTCTCGCCTGCTGCCACTTCTCCTGGACAGCAGACAGCTTAGCAACAGGAGGTTCTCCAGAAAGCTTCCTTCACCTCAGGAAGCTTTGGCCAGAATGAGTTCATTCACCCGCAACAGCATGCTGGAACCATATGATACATAAAGGGGAAGGAATAATCACAGAATGGCCACACCTAGACAGGACCAAGCTAGCTTGCTGGCAGCAGAGACTCCTCAACTGCCATAGGAAAAAAGCAAGTTTAATATGTAGTCTCAATATAGACATGAGACAGAGGTCCAAAACCAATCACAAGTCTTCCAGGTAAGAGAGACCATCGTGACAATCTGGTGGCTGAATTTGTTTAACAGCACTAATCCCTCTGCTGTTCCCATTTCCTTTCTCTATACTGGTGCATTGTGAGAAGAAGGAGCTCATTTTTTTCAAGGATTGAAATACAGAGATCCACCATTTTATCTACCTTCATGATAGCATCACCGTTTAAGCGAATACATTTGTGTAACGTTTAATAAACGGTATAGACTCCAGGATACAGTCTTCGTATTGGACTACAGTAGATCGGTTTAGCTGAACGTCAGACCACGCAGACACACTCCTCAGGGTACTGCGTAGCTAGGACAGAACAGTGAAACAGCACCTATCTAGTCAGTGGGATTCAGTAACCAACTACACAGAGACTTGGTGGCTTTTAAGGGAATTCAATAAAGCTGGGTGGGTATTCCAGGCAGGGGGCGGCGAGGACCACAGAGAGGAGACCCCCCGGACCTTTTTATGAGTCATTACCATACAGCGCGGGAGAGAATAAAAGTTAATTTCTGAGGTATACAAGGGGACATCCGGGCACATAGAGGGGTTACAGGAACCCCAATTACATCATGTTACAGCTGGTGGGCACAGTTTAGAACGCCCAAGGGCGGTGACAGGTTCACTTTAAAGGGACACTGTCAGGTCATTTTTCAGTATGATACTAATAGTGACCTTAAATAGTGCCTGGGAAAACCTTTTAAAAAAATGTAAAATCATTATTGTACTGTTTGTAGTTTCCATGTTATCAGCATTGTCAGACCCTGCAGGGAGCTCCTGGATCACTCCTCTCCATTATAAGCAAACAGGAATAGTCCTATGCTGTATAAACTATCATGCACTCGCTCTTTGCAGCTCTCTCCTCCCTATGCTCTCAGTGCAGTGTAATTTCAGTTCCCATTGGAGCTTCTGCTCTGATGAGGACACAGAGGGAGAGAGCTATTGCAGATCTGACTTATCTAGCCTGCATTTGTTTCTGTAAGCAGGAATCCCTGCTGTGACAGTTTCTGTGTTGTATTTGACCTCTTGTGATGCTGCAAACACAGAACAGAGAAGAGAACACAGCCTACTCCCCTAGTGATCTCCAGTGCAGTGATGTGGTGTGAATATGTGACATGCATATTTATGATATGGGGAGTGGACAGCAGAGACCTAAATGGATCATTCACTGTGAGTGACAGATGGAATGAATCTCTTTATTTGAAGTTTACAGAATATAGGAGGGGAATATAAATAAAAGAACTACAGAAATAGAGAGAGCTTAGAGCAATTAGAAAATGATAGCAGTTATGGATTTTTGATCTGATATTTTTCCGTTACGTTTCATGTTGTCATTACCAAGTTTTGTGTATAGGCTCAATAGGTATTTGGTTATCGGCACTAGTATGTCTGTCTGCTCTTCCCCTTTAGGTGTCAGATATTTCATAAAGGCAATGGAGAATTTTTTTTTTAAACACAAGACCAACACCAACTGATATGGCCAGACTACACCACCGATAAAGTAGCCATTTACCTGAATCATCATCTGTAGTGATCTCCACTTTACACCACTCATCACCCATCACATATGTCCCTGTAGTATTTATATAGGTCAGATCTTCACCCTGAAACAAAGATTGTAAAAGTCACAGACAGATGGAGAAGTCCCATCTATGATCAGCTGTAATCTGCCATCTCCACCGTTCTCATTACACAAGTATAAAACATAGAATACTGGAGGATAAAACAAGACTGAGCACAAGACCTTCACAGCCGTCTACACATCATAGGGAGATCTCATCACACCTTCTCTCCATCTACCTGATCATCCGGAGGAACATCGGGATCTTCTTGTTTACAGTCCTGTGGGAGAAGAGGACGGGGACATCTCTCTGGTGTTGTCCTCTTACTGGATAGACCTGGAGGAGACACATACAGGGACTGAATTCATTCTTTACATACAGATCATTATAGGCCGTGTGTATTTAGTCCTGTCTATTACCTGGTGATGTGAGGGGCTGGGGATCCTCCATCATGACTATGTCCTTGTACAGATCTTTGTGTCCTTCTAAATACTCCCACTCCTCCATGGAGAAATAGACGGTGACGTCCTGACACCTTATAGGAACCTGACACATACAATGATACCATCATCCCCCGATCCCTTCATAGCGTTACTGTATAATGTCCCAGCAGCAGCATTCCCAGCAGTGTCACCTCTCCAGTCAGCAGCTCAATCATCTTGTAGGTGAGTTGTAGGATCTTCTGGTCATTGATGTCCTCATGTATCAGGGGGTGAGGTGGAGGCCCCGTGATTGGGCTCAGGGCTCTTCCCTCAGACACAGGGTCCTGACAGCACAGATCACTAGAGCTCTTCACTACTGTGTAATCCTGGTTATGGAGAGACACATTAATAAATCTCCAGTCTCCAGACATTTCCAGAGTCCTCACCTCTCCAGTTCTGTCATCTGTTATTCTGTCCATAGATAAGAATGATGTCATGTGACATTGTCATCACAATCTCTCACCTCTCCAGTAACAAGGAAGAGGATCTCTAGGGTGAGGTGGAAGATCCTCTCCGCCATCTTGTCCCTGTCCAGATCCATCCTTGATGGTCAATCAGGAGAATTCTCTTGTATAGAAGATGTGAGAGGATCCGATATTGTAGGGACCTGAATGGGGAGAAGATGACGATGTAACATAAAGATCCTGTGTAATAATACAAATACTGGAGATAATAAGAAGGGGAAACATCAGGAGATCGAACGCGTGTTAAATCAGGTTGACATTCGGTCAGGCCGGATCCTCGGTGATTGTGGTCACAGTGATGTCACCTTCACATGATTTACAGCCGATCGAGATCCAGTGATCACGTCATAAAATAGTGACTTCACCGCTGTGACCAATGACATAGTTATAGTGATGTCAACAGAGACTGAAGGAAACACAGGAGCATTAACCTGAGAACGACACGTGTACTTCTACAGTTAAGGTACCGTTACACGGGTCGAGATCGGCCGCAACATCGCCGAAAAGTCGTTAGTTGTGCGAAGTTGACGCTACATCGCAAGTGCGTTGTGCCGTGTAACAGGACAATTCAACGGCGATAAATCGCTGGTTGCAAGTTGACAGCTTTACTGACATTGTCCAGAAACCTGGCGATGTTGCCCAAGCGATTTGGCAGGTTCGTGCCGTGTGACACCATGATAACGATGTTGTTTGCGATTTCAGTGGTTGCACAACCAAGGCGGTAGGCATGCCTGGGCATTGTTTTTTCTGCGGCCCGTCTGCAGCGATTGGTGGAGATTAGTGCGGTCCGTGGCCAAGGCGCCATATTTGATTATCCGTGTGTTCATAAGTAGACTCATTGACTTCTTTTCTAGCGTCATTAAACACCTTCAAACAAGCAGCGTCATTGAAGTCAGCAACCTTTTCATATGACATGTAGCTTGGCGCGTGTTGACGTAAAATAAAACCTCGCGGCCTAACGATTGGTTTAGTGACGCCTAAAATACATAGATGTGGTCATGTTCAAGTCTCATAGGTGGTAGCAGAAAGCTCTGACCCAACATGTTTCACATATTTCAATGAATACACACATCTGATACCCCTCAATAAGGCCAGGTCCTACGCAGGAGTGTTACCGTGTGACACTCTGGTGACGCCGCAGTGTCTTGCAGAAGCCTCTACAAATGCCAACACACTTCAATAGCGAGATGGTACAAAGAGCAAAGGCGTTAGACCAGGCTGACCAATGGTAACGCAGTTGTGGCGACCAATCGGAGTGGTAGGGGCACGGTAAATCAAACTCTGGTACGCCTATTTCCTGGGCTGTGTCAAACATTGATGATGTGGTTGTGCTGTGTGACACGGCGATCACGACCATCAACATCGCTTCTGGTGTTGTTCAGGCGATTTCCGAAACGCTGAATCGTCGGTGGTTGCACACATCATCTCTACGTGTGACATCTCAAAAGCGATCTTGGCAAACTGTCAAAAACGTGCACAATTATCTCAAAATTATCTTAAAATGTTCTCCTTTAACAATTCCCTCATTTATCCATAATTAAGCAGGTCAAAGGTATGGAGCTGATTCCATGTGAGGCATTTTCACTTGTGATCTCACAATATGCAGTTAAAGGATCATTCTCAATGTAAAGAGAAACAGACCAGCATTAGGCTCTAAAAAAAAGATCTAGCGATGAACGATTTAACGATATGCTTCATCGTGGTGTATGACACCACGATGAACGATCTCCCAGCGGCAGAGCCTATGCTGGGAGATGGTATCTATGGTAAACGTCGGGTAACTAAGCGACGCGCGGCGCCTAGTAACCCGATGTGATCCATAGTAACCAGCGATCTCGCTGGTCCACATCGCTGGTGAGTCTGTCTGTGTGACAGCTCACCAGCGATGTGAGCGATATTGTAAGCGATCGCGCGTGCACGTGATCGCTTACAATATCGTTCAAGATATCTTTGCGTGTGACGGCCGCTTAAAAGGTACCGTTACACACAGAGATATCTGTGCAGACATTGCTTGCAACTCACTGGTTGCAGTGAAATCATGGACACATTGTTACATTTGTACACAGCCACAAAATAGAACAATGTGTCCATGATTTCACTGCAACCAGTGAGTTGCAAGCAATGCCTGCACAGATATCTCTGTGTGTAACAGTACCTTAAGTGTATCAGAAAGAGAAGGCTTAAAGCCACGTTGATTCTTTTTGCGCACGCACTTTGCTGTAAAAGTGCGTGCACAAAGAGACCAAACGTGTGAACGCATTTCAGCAAAAGCCATTGCTTTTGCTGGGATGCGTATCCAGTGCTATGTATCACTGCATTTACGCAAGTTCTAAAAAGCGCTGTGTAAATGGTGAATTATGCAGCGTGTGAACGCAGCCCAAGACAAAACGTAAGGCAGAAACACCAACAAGCAAGTAACAACTGAAGTCAGCTGCAGTAAAGGCAGGCAAACACTTAGGGCCACTTTACACATACCAACTTATCTGTCCAACTTCTGACCAACTTGCTGGTTGCAGTGAAATCATGGACACATTGTTCCATTTTGTGACTGTGTACAAATGTGTCTATAGTTTCACTGCAACCTGCAAGTTGGTCAGAAGTTGGACAGATAAGTTGGTGTGTGTAAAGTGGCCTTCACACAGGAGGGAACCCATCGTTTAGTGACGTCCATGGCTTCTACACTGGAGGCCGTCATGGTTTGCAAAGGATTTTCTACAAAGTATTAATAAAACACATTTTATTTATAATAAAGCTAATTTGTCCAATTACTTTTGAGCCCCTGAAAGAAGGTTTTATAGAAAAATGATTGCAATTCTAGATTTTTGTTTAACCTCTTTAAATAAACCTGAAAGTCTACACTTCATTTGCATCTCAGTTGTTTCATTTTTCATATAAAGAATAGTGGCCTGCAGAGCTAAAATCCCGAAGATTCTGTCACTGCAAATATTTCTGGACTTAACTTGATTTTATACTGCCTGCGGTTACACAATAGATGTCGGGAGGGCAGGTTCCAGTCTGCCGGATTATCTGCAGTCGGTTGTTTTACCTCCAGCAGATGAACAGTGGCCGGATGATTCTGTCAGCAGCTAATAGAGAACACAGGAGCCAACAGCCGAGCGTATCTGTATACCGGGTGAAAGCGACAGACTGAGTGATTGTACCCCCACATCTAATGTGTCAGGAGCCTGAGCCCAGTAATGGGGAATGTGCACATCCCTCCACCTGCAGAGCCGCACACTACATATATGACATCTAGAATGTGTGTGCTCCTGTGATTTGCTGATGTCACAGGAAGGGTCGGGGCTTTCTCCAGCAGAGCTGACCATTATACAGTGTTGTGCTGTGTTTGGAGATGGAGATGCAGAGAGATCACACTGATAAGGGCTGTGAAATACAGCGAGGGTCCTTATACATAGGACCAAGTGTGAACTGAGGCGGTGTTTGCCGTTTAATCCTACCTGGCCTCGATGGACAATGATGTAATCAGGCATACAGTAAGAACAGGGGCGGACTGGTCCAGGTGGCAGGGGGGCAAGTGCCCCCTGGGCTGGTAGTATAGCCCTCATCTAGGGCCGCCCCCCCACAGAAATGGGCCGACAGCGCTTTTTGGCTGGCGCTGTGAAAGTACAGCAGAAGCGGCGCCTTGCGGCCGGCGCTGTGATACAGCAGCAGACACGGCGGGTGACACAGTGAGTGACCGGCGATAGCACCATGACTGATAGCACAATCCCCCCCCCCCCCATCCCACCAAAAAATTCTGACAGCACCATCCCCCCCCGGTCCTCACCTAAGGGCTGGCAGAAGAAAACTGCCACCCGGAGTAAGATTCATTTCCCTGCATCTGGTCGGGAGCTATGCATCTTTTTTTGCCCTCTGCAAGCCCCCACCACCCTGATACACAACCCTGCAGAGTGACAGGACACTGGACTTCCATGCCCTCCTTCATACTTTAGGTCCCTTCATACTGCATAATTTCTGATCCACGTCTTTCCATTATAAAACTGATACAGTTTTGGCCTTCCATGTTATCCTATGGGCACAGATTGGTCCTATACAGCCATCAGTGTGTGTCAGTTATGTCACTGATCTGTTTGTGTCAGTTTCTTTCATGCACCCAGAGTCGGAGACTGTTCCGATTTTGGGTTACCTTGATAATCACTGACACCAACAGATAGACAAGGATCCGTAACTGTCCATGTCAAATAACATGGATGTCTATGGAGAGCGGATCCGTAGCTGTCCATGTCAAATAACATAGATGTCTATGGAGCACAGATCCATATGGATCTGTGAGAAAAACGGATCCGTGAAACTGATCCGTTTTGCTGTACTGAGCATGCCCAGAAGCAAGGTACAGCTTCTTCCCACCAATCTCTGATAAATGATGACAGATCCATTAAAAAAAAATATGTCCGTGGACATCAGATGACATCTGTTAGCACAGATCAGTGCCTGTCCATGTGGTCCTTGGAACTACACAGTTGTGAATATTATGCAGCGTGAAGGCAGCCTTACCTATAATAAATGTTTAAGGCAGTGGGATGTGATAACCTCTGCTCAACCAAGAGCTGAACCCAATGGTGGGTTTACACGTTTCAATATCGTTGCGATATCGCAACTCAA
Organism: Allobates femoralis; assembly: GCA_033576535.1. Taxonomy (NCBI): domain Eukaryota; kingdom Metazoa; phylum Chordata; class Amphibia; order Anura; family Aromobatidae; genus Allobates; species Allobates femoralis. Next base: position 468,857,085 of record JARQOC010000006.1, read on the forward strand.
TGGCGCGGGAGCGCGCATTTAGTGCACGTTTCTCCCGCATCGCATCGGAGGTTTACACGCTGCGATATCGGGATACAACGTCCGTGCGATGTCTACGCCCCCCAACCCAGGAACGACCATTTAACATGGGAGTGAATGGGTGACGTAGAACATCGCATCGTAGTTGGGCTGTCACACAGCACGATCCAGCTCCAATCTCTATTCAATATCTGAGCATTGAATAGCACGCTCATTCAATCCCCGATATCGCATTGACATCGTTCCTGCATCGTATTGGACGTTCACACCATACAACGCAAGAACGATATCGGCTCCAACGATCGAACCACGTGACTTTTCATTGAAATTGGACTCCGATATCGCAACGTGTAAACCCGCCATAAGAAAGGTAGAAAAGCTAAGAGACATTTGGTTGTTGTTGGTTCTTTGATTTCACAGGGTGAGGATCCACTGCTGTGCCCAGATTCTGATGCTTCTACTTCTCCCAGTCACAAGGATTTTTTATTATTGTTCATCGGTCTGCCATCCCTGCCTGCCCTGTCATATATCCCATCACTGGAGCTGTGCAGGAAATTGACTAATGTTAAATGTGTGGGGGGGGGAAAGGTGATGTTATGAATGGCGGCTGCTTGGGAGGGTTAAAGTTACTTGCGTGGGACTGCATTCTAAGGGGGCTGCATGAGTGAGGAGAGGATTCATCTTACTCATGTGGGGCTGCATGCTAAGGGGGCTGTGTGAGGAAGTAGAGGGTGATGTTACCCGTGTGGGGCTGCATGCTGGGGGGCTGTGTGTGGGGAAGGAGAGGGTGATGTTACTCGAGTGATGCTGCATGCTAAGGGGGCTGTGTGAGGAAGTAGAGGGTGATGTTACCCGTGTGGGGCTGCATGCTGGGGGGCTGTGTGTGGGGAAGGAGATGGTGATGTTACTCGAGTGGGGCTGCATACCTGGCGTCTGTGTGAGAAAGGATGAGGTGATGTTCTCGCATGGAGCTGGGGTTTACATGGGAAAGGGGTGATGTTACTCATGTTGAAAACATGGTAGGGCCGCATGCTGAGGGGGTTGTGTGATGAAGGGGGTGATATTTGCAGGGGGCCGCGAGGTAAATAGGGTGTTGTTAATCGTGTGTTTCTGCATGCTGAGGGGCTGCGGGAAAAAGGAATTTTACTCATATAGGGCAGTGTGGGAATGAGGATGACGTTACATGTGTGGGACTGCGAACTGGGGAGCTGATGTTAGATGCGTGGGGAAGGGTGAGGTTATGCGTAAGTGGTTGCGTGCTGAGGTGGCTATGTGGGTAAGGGTTAGGGTTAATTGTATGGAGGTGCATGGGGAAAGGAGGTGATGTTAGTCACTTCGGTCTGCATGCTGGGGTGCTGATGTTACTCGCATGGGGCTGTATGCTGGGGTCTGAGGTTACATGCATTTAAAAAAGGTGATGTTATATGTGGGGGGCTGTGTGCTATGGGGCTGCATGTGGATAGGGGTGATGTTACACGTGTGAGACTGTGTATTGAATGGGCTGTGGGGGGACAGCGGACAGCATCTTCTCTCCTTCTGTACCAGTATGCCATATGTTGTCCATGTACCTTGTACTTGTCTTTGTATACCCTTTCCATATGTAATACCGTATAGTATTGATCAGGTCTGGACTGTGACTTGGCCATTCTAACACCTGGATACGTTTATTTTTGAACCATTCCATTGTAGATTTTGCTTTATGTTTGGGATCATTGTCTTGTTGGAAGATAAATCTCCGTCCCAGTCTCAGGTCTTTTGCAGACTCCAACAGGTTTTCTTCCAGAATGGTCCTGTATTTGGCTCCATCCATCTTCCCATCAATTTTAACCATCTTCCCTGTCCCTGCTGAAGAAAAGCAGGCCCAAACCATGGCCAAGCAGGCCAAAACACCATGTTTGACAGTGGGGATGGTGTTTCGAGGGTGATGAGCTGTTGCTTGTACACCAAACATATTATTTTGCATTGTGGCCTAAAAGTTCGATTTTGGTTTCATCTGACCAGAGCCCCTTATTCCACATGTTTGGTGTCTCCCAGGTGGCTTGTGGCAAACTTCAAACGAGACGTTTTCTGGATATCTTTGATAAATGGCTTTCTACTTGCCACTCTTCCATAAAGGCCAGATTTTTGCAGTGTACGACTGATTGTTGTCCTATGGACAGACTCTCCCACCTCAGCTGTAGATCTCTGCAGTTCATCCAGAGGGATCATGGGCCTTTAGGCTGCATCTCTGATCAGTCTTCTCCTTGTTTGAGATGAAAGTTTAGAGGGACGGTCGGGTCTTGTTAGATTTGCAGTGGTCTGATACTCCTTCCATTTCAATATGATCGCTTGCACAGTGCTTCTTGAGATGTTTAAAACTTTTTGTATCCAAATCCAGCTTTAAACTTCGCCACAACAGTATCTCGGACCTGCCTGGTGTGTTCCTTGGTCTTCATGATGCTCTCTGCACTTGAAACAGAACCCTGATGGTGGGTTTACACACACCAATCATTGTATCCAATCTCTGAACCAATCTCTGGTTGCAGTGAAATCATGGACAGATTGCTCCATGTTGTACACAGCCACAAAATGGAACCATATGTCCATGATTTCACTGCAACCAGAGATTGGTTCAGAGATTGGATACAATGATTGGTGTGTGTAAACCCACCATCAGACTATCACAGAGCAGGTGCATTTATATGGAGACTTGATTACACACAGGTGGATTCTATTTATCATTACCAGTCATTTAGGACAACATTGGATCATTCAGAGATCCTCACTGAACTTCTGAAGTGAGTTTGCTGCACTGAAAGTAAAGGGACCGAATAATATTGCACGCCCCACTTTTCAGTTCACTTTTTTGTTAAAGTTTAAAATATTCAATAGATTTCGTTCCACTTCACGATTGTGTCCCACTTGTTGTTGATTCTTTAAAAAAAATTAGAATTTTATATCTTTATGTTTGAAGCCTGAAATGTGGCAAAAGGTTGAAAAGTTCAAAGGGGCAAAATACTTTCACAACGCACTTTATATGTATGTACTATATAAATTACCTTATGCTGTCTGTCGCTGACTTCAGTCGGGACAAGGTCGAATCCCACAATCCTCTGCGGGTAATCCGCCGGAAGTCATATTGAAACACCCAAGTAATGGGTCTCCTGATATGGCGATCGGTTCTATGAACCCTGTCGCAACCCCATGCGACGTACCCACACCGTTCCCAGACACCCCAATCATTCTATCACATCATTCTGACAGGGCCTGCAGTGATGTCAGTTATGTGACTGATCACATGACTGTGACATCACTGAAGGTCATGTAGCACAACAGCAGGTACGTCAACCTGACAAGGTCTGCAGTGATGTCACAGTCATGTGACCTATCACATGACTGTGAAATATCACTACAGTTCCTAGAAGGAATTAATGTGGCAGTCTGAGAAGCTCTAGGGTAGAGGGGTATTTTAGGACAAAATTCAAGGTGACAAACGTCTATGCTCCACAATGCGTTTCGATAGCACAACACTATCTTCATCATATGAGAAGATAGTGTTATGCTATCGAAACGCATTCTGGAGCATACAGGGTTAATAAAGGTTTGTCACCTTGAATTTTGTCCTGATATACCTCTCTACCCTAGTGCTTCTTAGAACGAGACCACCACATTAATTCCTTGTATTTCCACATCCCTTGCTGAGGGTGCACAGCAGGAGCTGCTCTGGGTTTGTTACTTCACTATCCAGCACTAAAAGGACCTACGGTGACGTATTTTCAGTCTCTCCCGATCACGTGACAGCAACTAGGAAGAGCCACAGGGAACACGGCGTTCAGTGTCCTCATCTCTATGCCACAAACTGGGGTTGTGTAGGGGTGCACAACTCTATGAGGTGAGTGACTACTTGGCTCTAGTGTAATATAATCCACTAGACCACCAGGTGCTACTCATCTTGCGCTTCCTGTCTTTTGTTTTATATTCATACCACTAAAGATCCTGTAACACAGCAGTCAGGTTCTCACCCCCGCTCAGCCCGCACTCACCCCCTCTCGGCTCGTACTCACCCCCTCTCGGCTCGCACTCACCCCCTCTCGGTTCGCACTCACCCCCTCTCGGTTCGCACTCACCCCCTCTCGGCTCGCACTCACCACACACTCAGCCTGTGCTCACCCTGCTCTCATGTCGCTCACCTCTCAGCCTGCACACCACTCTGCCCGCTCACAGCTCACTCAGCCCGCTCACCCCACAGCTGCTGCATGAGAGCAAGCACAGGAGGAGGCAGACCACGGGGGGAGAGGGGATGGGGGCAGAGAGTGACCACAGAGGGAGAGGGGCAGAGAGCGACCACAGGGGGATCAGAGAGCCATCAGAGGGGAGGGGGGACAAAGAGAGCGACCACAGTGGGGGGGGTGGAGAGAGTGACCACAGTGGGGAGGCAGAGAGCGACCACAGTGGGGGGGCAAAGAGCAACCAACTAAAGGGGTGGGGGGCGGAGAGCCGTTGAGGGGGCGCATAAAGCGACCACAGGGGTGGGGAGGAGAGTGACCACAAGGGGCGAAGAGCGACCACAGGGGGGTGGAGAGCAACCAGAGGGGGGGCTGGACAAAGAGAGCAACCATAGTGGGGGGGGGAGAGAGTGACCACAGTGGGGAGGCAGAGAGCGACCACAGTGGGGGGGGCAAAGAGCAACCAACTGAAGGGGGGCGCGGAGAGCGGATGGGGGGGTGCATAAAGCGACCACAGGGGTGGGGGGGGAGAGTGACCACAAGGGGCGAAGAGCGACCACAGGGGAGTGGCGGACAGCGACCACAGGGGGGGGGGGGCAGAGAGCGACCGCAGTGGGGGGCAGAGAGCGACCGCAGGGGCTCCATCTACTCGATGCATAACTTTATTCCTATTCAAGATTTTAAAAAAAAGCCTCCTGTAATGTCATTAACTCCTGGTGATGAGTCCTGTCAGTGAGGAGCCTCTGGGGGGAGCAGCTCCAGGAGCCCCATTGTAGTCACCTCATCACTGAACTGTCTATAGAGAAGCTATACAGGGAACCTGACTGCAGAAAGCCCCTCTACTCACCTCACTAATGACTGGAGACAGGAGAAACACAGGAGCAAGTCTGTCCAGTAATGGGGAATGGTCACATACCTCCACCTGCAGAGCCGCACACTACATATATGGCTGCTCTGTGCTTACAGGACCTGTGATGATGTCACATGGAGGGGAGGAGTCAGGGGTCACATGATCAGCTCCTCTGGTTGCCATGGTGCTGGATGAGGTGAAGGTCATGTGTGGGGTCAGGAGGACGATGCTGAAGTTGGTTTCTTATTCGGCTATTTTTTATTTTCTGTTATTTACAGGTTTAACAACAAAAATAAAACATCCCAAGTATATAATCCCATGCAGTCATGTATCTTGTTGTGAATACACTTAAAACAGCTACAAATATTATAAGATTGGCACAGAAATGGGCATCAAAGTGGGCACTGAGGTATGGTATTGAAGGGGTTAAATGGCTTTGGGCCACGGATCTCACACCCCAATTACATACTTAGTGCTGCCCCACATCAAATTCATGTCACTCCAGCCCGGCCCAAATGGGTTCTGGGCATCAAAACTGGCATCAACGTGGGCAAATCTCACATTTTCTCCCCGGATGTCTTTTTTTAATATTTATGTATAACGGTCTGCAAACAAGATAAGAATCAGTAAGATACATAGCATATAGAGACAAAGGAAGACATACCAATATCCAGAAAGTGTAGTCTGAAAGGTTCGAAAGAAGATGTGGTTATTCAGTATAACAGTCATTCCCTATGGCAAATCATGAGGGCCATAGTTGAGTAGCTGTCGTATGGCAATAAAGAGTGTAAACGTAGAGTGGCTTTCAAAAGATCAGTCAGGCCATAATTAGATAGTTGTGATACCCATCTGCCCCTGCCTGGTGAAGAATCTGACCATGAAATAGAAGGTTTGATTGATTTATAGATAAGACTCTGATTTATAGATAAGACTCAGCGAATAAACTCCTGCATGAGTGCCAAGGGTGACCAGATGGAGAAGACAGGTTCTGACACTGTCTGGTATGTCTCGACCGACCGACCGAGTCAACGTAATGCTGAATCTGAGTAGTAATAAAAATAATACCCACTAAGATTGAATATTTGGAGAAAATACCCTCCAAAGAAAGAGGACATTGAGCAGTTGTCAGAAAATCGCAGACCAGTCTGCTCCCCCAGCACTCGGTAAATTGGGGGTGGTTTACCTTGTAACAAGAAAGGATTACCTTGAAAGGGAAGAAAAACTGAGGTATAAGGGTCTAGTCCGCTGATCCTTCTAGCATGACGGCATGCCAATACCACAGACCGTAGCAGAGGGTTACCCCTGATTACAGCGGGAACTCTATTTTGTTGTAAATGGAGTAAGGCAGGAAGACTTATCGGTCCAGACATTGCTTCATCTAATGGGGTGTTGGTAAATTTAGTATGGGCCCAAATCCAATCAAGAGAATGTCTAAAATTGGCCACAATGCAATACAATCTTAAATTTGGAAAATTGAGGCCCCCAAAGATTTAGCCTGTTGCAATTTAAAAATACTGATCCTAGATCTCCCCCTCGAGCCCCATTTAAATCGTCGAAAAATCTTAGTTAGGCCTCGTGCACACGCTGAGTATTTGATGAGTTTTTTACCTCAGGATTTGTAGCCAAAACCAGGAGTGGATGATTAAATACAGAAGTGGTGCAGGTGTTTCTATTAGACTTTTCCTCTGATTGCTCCACTCCTGGTTTTGTCTACAAATCCTGAGGTAAAAAACTCATCAAATACTGAACGTGTGCACATGTCCTTAGGAGTTGATCGTCAGCTTTAGATAATAGAATAGTTAGAGTTTGTAAAGGGAAGAGTATTTTAGGGAAGGAAACCATTTTAATAAAGTGAGCTTTACCCGTGAAAGATAATTTAAAAGACGTCCAAGATGGTATTTCCCGAGTAATGGCAGATATTAAGGGTTGGATATTAAGATGGTAAATAGTATGTAGGTTGGAGGGTAGAAGAATACCAAGATATCGTAAAGAACCATGCCCCCACTGAAATGGAAAAGGGAAGGACCACCTTTGTCGAGCATCCCTGAAGATTGCTAAAGCTTTGGATTTGTTAAAATTTATGCAGAATCCCTTTATTCTCCAAACTCATGGAAAGCCTCCATTATGAAAGGAATGGACTTCTTAGGATTGGGTATCATGAGTAGTATGTTGTTGGCGAATGCCAAGGAATTCCCTCAAAGGAAAGAATCATCTCTAGATATCTAGGCAGAGAGTCTAGGGCAATATTAAACAATAAGAGGGATAAAGGACATCCCAGCCTCATACCTCTGAAAATTGAGAAAGGGGATAAATCAATACCATAGAGCCAAATTGAAGACTGAGGAGTGGTGTAGATCATACAGATAAAATTGAAACAGGAAAATCCAAACATTTTATATTTAAGAGTTTGGATGAGGTGGGACCAAGATACCCGGTCGAAAGCCTTATCGGCGTCAAGGCTAACCAGGATGTTTTGTTTAGCTTTGGTTTGATGACTATGGATAACAGCGGCTAATGCCGTTCTAATATTGTAGGTGATGGATTGGCCATGGACAAAGCCCATTTGGTACATGGGGAGGATATTAGGAAGTATAGATTGTATTCTGTTAGCCATAATATTTGGTGAGCAACTTGAAATCTACGTTTAAAACGGAGATTGGGCGGTATGAGGCAGGGAGAAGGGGGTCTTTACCCAGCTTTGGTAGTAATGAAAGGCTCACTTCATTCAAGCGGTCAGGTAGGGAACTTGAATCTATAATATGATGAAAAAGAGAGGCAAGATGGGGTATAAATAATGGTTGCAATATATAAAATTTTGCTGAGTAACCGTCCAGGCCAGGAGCTTTAAGCAATTTAAGAGACTGGATGACCAATCCAACTTCCATAGGAGAGATTGGTTTATTTAAAATTTCTCTTTGAGATGGAAAGTTTTGGTGGATCAAGCCAGTGAAGGAAATTATAGCCTTCTTCCTGAGGATTATTGGGTGGGCCATGGAGGTCTCCATAAAAATCTCTGATAACGGTGCAAATTTGAACTAGGTCACAGTAATGGAACCATTAGGATGTGTAATGTTAATGATTTTAATAGCCGTTTTGAAGGGTTTTGTTAGTGATGCCAAAAGGCGCCCAGATTTATTACCCCAACGAAAGAATCGGTTACGTTGGTAGGCAAGTTGGTTATGTGCTTGTTCATGTAATAAGGTATCTAGATTATGTTTAGCAGTGAGGTAAGCCTCCTTGGATGAGGAGGTATTGTGTCGCTGGAAATCTCAATAGGTTTGAGTAAGCTGGTCAAGAAAAGGCCGCAAGGAGGACAACAATTTCTTCTTTTTCTGAGACACATAAGAGATATGTCCTCTGAGCACTGTTTTAGCGGTAACCCAGAATAAACGGATGTCTTCTAAGTGTTCCATGTATGTCTCCCACCAGCCAGTCGAACATTTTTTTAAATCATCCGACATAAAAAGATATGAGGGAAAACGCCAATGAAAGGAGAAAGTTTTCCTTTGTGGGAAGGTCTAGGGTGAGTAGGACAGGAGAGTGATCTGAAATTACCATTGGAAGAATCTCAACCGATTTTAAAGATGAAAAAAGAAGGGTGGACGTTAGTCAGTAATCAATGCGAGTGTGTATGTCATGAACCCTAGAGTAAAACATATTTTTTTTTTCTGTAGGATCGCAACATCTCTAGGAATCCAATAAGTCAAGCCTATCTAATGAGATGGGCATCATTCCAACTGAAAAGAGGGATGCAGGCGGTGGGGTAGACTTATCTAAAAAGATATCATGAAGAGCATTTAAATTTCCACCTAGTAGAATGTTAGTAGGATGGCAGCTATGGATGACTTCTACAAGCTTAGAAGAAAGAAAGGGCTAGCCGCATTAGGTGCGTAAACTTTAATAAGGCAGTATTCCCTCTGCTCAGCAAGGATCCTAATCAGCAAATAGTGTCCTGCCTTGTCTCTTGCCACATCTTGAATGGAGTATTCAAGGTCTTTATGGTACAGGACAGCAACCCCATGTTTCTTCCTTGAAAAAGACGTTTTTATGCAAAAAATCAAAGTGGCCAGAGAAGAGGCTTGGGAAGAGTGCTTCACCTCCTCCATGGCTTCATTAGGGTCAACAAAAAACATCATCTTTCCTCGGGGTTCCACCCTCAGATGTGTCGGGTAGAGAAGGGCACAACGGAAGCCTCTGCCATGAAGAAGTTTACAACCTGGAGTAAAGGCATGGCACTTTGCAACCACGGCAGAATAATCTTGAAATATAAGAAGAGAGTGTCCCTCATATATCACAGCAGACATAGCCCGAAATGCTCTAAACATTAGCATTTTGACCTAAAAGTTAAGCAACTTAAAAATAACAGGGTGAGGGCGGGCATTATAGAATCTGGAGTTGGAGGTCCGAGTCTGTGGGCTCGTTCAACTATCATGGACACAGGCCGATTAGGCAAATTAAGTGCTCGTGGGAGCCAAGAGGAAGTAAAGTGATGGAGATCCTTTACCGACTCTGGAACACCGATGACGTGGAGATTGTTCCGGCGGCTCCGGTTTTCCAGATCATTGAATTTGTCTTGGAGATGCTCTGTCACATGGTCTTTATCTTTAAGCTGAGCAGCAGAAGACTGTACAGTGTCTTCCAAATCATTGATCCGCTGTTCAGCTGCCAACATTTTGGTGGAATGGTCGGACAACTGGGATGTGTACAATGAGGATTGAAAGGAAAGAAGTCTTGCATCAATTTTTGGCATAAGCTGCTTTGTGATAGAGTCAGCAATGGTTTGTATGGATTCTTTAGACATGACAGAGTTAGAATCCGGTAATTCATGAGAAGATTTGGCGGCCTGTGCCCAGGTTTTAGTAACCTTGGAGCTACTGAGATTTACGGTACAAATGTTTCCATGTAGATGAAGAGGATTAGAAAATGAATAGAAATGCACTTGTAAGGAGAAGGGAGACGTCTTAGTCGATAGTTACAGTTGTGGCCAAAAGTATTGACACCCCTGCAATTCTGTCAGATAATACTCAGTTTCTTCCTTTAATTTGTCTTAAATGAAAAAGCACAAAAAGAATTGTCCTAAAGCCAAATTGGATCTCATTCGACACCAAACATAAAAAAGGGGGTGGACAAAAGTATTGGCACTGTTATAAAAATCATGTGATGCTTCTCTAGTTTGTGTAATTAACAGCAGCTGTAACTTACCTGTGGCACCTAACAGGTGCTGGCAATAACTAAATCACACTTGCAGCCAGTTGACATGGATTAAAGTTGACTCAACCTCTGTCCTGTGTCCTTGTGTGTATGTGGCGCCCCTGCGTACAGGTGGCCACAAAGGGAACTGCAGCCAGGCAGTTAGGACCATAGTAAACACTACACCCTCACAGCCCACATCCCCACGCATAGAGAGGGTTCACATCCAGCTCTGAGGTCAGACACTATATGAGACCAGAGGAGTGGTGGATGAGGAGTGGGTTGGGCACACCAGAAGGTCAGGTGACTGACAGTATATAGGAGGGGGAGGAGTAAAGGAAGTTAGTAGGCTGAAGTAGCTGAGAAGCAAAGACCTAAGAGTAAGCCATGTGAGCTGAGCAGCAAAGACCAAGAGCAAAGTGAGCTGAGATAGAAAGGCTACAGAACAGCAGGAGGTTGAGCTGAAGCTGAGCAGGAGAGAGCCATGCTGCCTGGAAGTGCCTAAGCTGAGGAGCGCTGACCCGTACTGAGCCAATGCGAGCCAGATGGGGGGGAAAAGCCCATCCAAGATGCTGAAACCACCAGGAGTGTGAGAGAGCCGAGAGGGACGGTGTAACCCGGGGCCCTAGAATTACAGCTCAAGCAACCAACTGCAGGCGGAGTAGCCCTCATATATACTGGAAGGAACGCAGAGGAAGGAGCCTGGTAGTTTAATGCTGCAGACTACTGCAGGCTGGGCTACAGCAGAGTGTCAGCTCTGAAGAGGACCGACGATTCACCCGGTATCCCCAGATTCACTGACGGGGAGCTTTAGTTTCAAGCTGGAGTTCCTAACCCAAAGAACAGGCAGCTCAGTGACACACTAGGACTCACAGAAGCCCGAGTCACCGCTATACTGTTCAGCGTCCGCATACACCCGTGTAAGACGGAGAGAGAGAGTAATAGCCCGGAAAGGCACACTAAGAGACTGTGTGAGGGGTCACAAGGAGAGAGGAGCCTGGCTGCAGGAGAGAAGGGAACCCGGAAAGGGAGAATGCAACTGAATGTTAAGAACTGTGTAACAACTAACTTGTAAGCTGACTGAAGGAACTAAGTAAAGCTTTGGAAACCCTGCATTGTCTCCTGCCTGCTTCCATCTGCAGACCCTTCCTCCCATACAGGCTTGCATCAGGAAGACCTCAACCTGCAGAGCTACAGCCTGTCAGCAACAGCACAGGAGGAGAGATCCTTGCAGCTGCAAAGTAAGTGTGCTCCAACAGCCTCACACACAACAGACATTAACTCCTTACTGCCCCGGGGGATACAGTTCTCCCCACTAGAACTATACCATCCCGGCTGCCATTCCATCACCCCCGGAGGTTCTGCAGCAGCGGCGGCCCCATCGCTGGCCGCACCAAGTGGGTGGCGTCACCCGTGACATATCCCCTGTAAATATTCCCCTTTTATTGTGCTGAGCCAGGGACACGGTCCGGACCAGGCCACCAGTGACATCCCCAGCAGCAGATCGGTCCGGTACCGAGTACCCCACGTCCCTTGGGGCTCCACAACCTGGCGTCACGAACAGGATCTACCCGGTCCAAAAGAATTGGACCTTGTGCGCCAAAAGAACTGTTTCTGGACTTTTCCCGCCAAAATCTGACCCTAATGGCGGCCACCAGGGACTAGCGCCATGTGCAGAGGGGGCGTTCCTAAGCCTCCCATCGTGGGCCGGTCCTGTCCAAGGCGCGAAAAGAAGGCCCCGCCCTGGCTCTCCTTAACTCCGGGAGAGCCAGCTGTCACTCTCAAAGAAGAACCGCCGCCCCTAGACCCTCCTACCAAGAAGCTGGCGCGAAAGGAGAAGGAAATCGTCATCAGGAGGGGGCGGAGCAGGCAACCGGAAGAGAAGCAGTCGCCATTCCAGTACACGAGGACGGAAGCGGAGGACGCACTGAAGAGCGCTCTGTGCGAGAGACCACGAGTGATCCCGGAGGGCCCACAGATTGAACCAGTGGAGGAACCCGGCCGAGGAGAGACCCCGTGTGATCGCGTAGAGATGGCGGAAGGCGGAGAAGAGCGCCCTCGCATCCTAGACACCCGGAGGGGTGTATTGCGGCTGCTGCCCCCGAGGATGACACGGGTTCAGGAAGCTAATAGAACCCGGATCCAGATAGACATCGACCAAAGTCCGAACTATGAAGTCCAGTTGCAGCGACCCGGCCGGGTCGAGGAGCACGGACGTGCCGCAAGCGACGCCGAAGGCCGTACAGCGATACTCGTCGATGTGAGCACCCCGCCAGCTATCGTGAACCAGGCATGGAGAGATGTAGACCCGCTCGGAGCCCTGCCGGAAGGCTTCCTGAAGCTGCCGGAGCCCCTGATCCCAGCACCAAAGACACTAGAGGTGAGAGGGGAGCAGCTGCGTTGTTGGTGGGAGCGGAGCAAAGACTGCAAAGATCTAATGGGCTTCCTAGGCGAACCCGACGGCGAAGTAGGCCCCGCTGAAATAATAACCCGCGAGGAGTACATCAGAAGATGTGTGCGGAGGTGGGAGAAAGAGGAGGTCGAGAGGCTGGCACAGAAGCAGGAGCTGGTGGCCCGCGCCAAAGAGGCCAAGAACGTAGCCCGCCGCGACCGAGAGATCCAGGACTCCCCGAGACACGAGGGCCAGATTGTAAAGATCATCCGAGAAAGAGGTTACGCCTTCGCCCGCGAACCCGGAGGGCGGTATGATATATTTATCAATAAAAGAGAGGTGGAAGAGGAGCTCCCGCCAGACCATCCAGATCGCCAGGTCGAGATCGGCGAGTGGGTATCATACCACATTGCACAAGGCGAGCGCGGCCCGTACGGCCTCCAAGTCAAGAGACTCTGTTTGCAACCTGACAAAGATGAAGCCTCCACAGCTGAATATTGTGAAGTGCGGGATGACTTATATGAGTCGAGCTACATTGATGTGGCGACCAACACGGATCCTGTCGTCATACTTGAAACTCCAGCACTAACCAGAGACGCTGTTACCCAGACGCCAGAGAGCTACCTGCTAATTGACGCTCTGCAACACCTGGAGCTGTTCCCCAAGAGGAGGTCAGCACCGCAGACGCTGCCATGGAAGCAAGCGAAGGAGTGAACACGGGTCCTTAAAGAAGTACAGAAGAAACTGTAAGTGTGAGTGTACATTGCTCCTTATTGATCCCCCAACCTTACCTGAGTGAATGCTAGCATTCCCCTGTCTGTCTTATGTGTATTATTTGAACATTTGCATCATGAACAATGACGTGATACTAACTTTCTTGTAAATAGTTAAGCACACTTGTGTGCTCCCCTTTGGTTTTAAGACCAGATGCAAATGCGAAGTAATGCACGAACTCTGCATTTTGAACTTTGAAGCTGCTTTTGAGACTTTCGCACTTTGAGAATTTTTGAAAGTTTTAGCACTTTTTGAAAAGAAGAGAGAATTTTATACTTTTATATGAAGCAATGTCTTATAATGTCTTTTACAGGGTAATGATGAGTATAAATACCCATGCACTTATGTTTATAGTTAAAGCAACGTTCCAAGAATCGTGCCTCCCGGAAGGGAAGAAACCAAGAATCCATAATGTTTATTGTTATGATAATATAAAAATGTTTTCAGGGTAACCAATGTCGAGTCGCGCGCGGACGCGCTGTTTAACTCCGGGAGAATGTGGCGCCCCTGCGTACAGGTGGCCACAAAGGGAACTGCAGCCAGGCAGTTAGGACCATAGTAAACACTACACCTCACAGCCCACATCCCCACGCATAGAGAGGGTTCACATCCAGCTCTGAGGTCAGACACTATATGAGACCAGAGGAGTGGTGGATGAGGAGTGGGTTGGGCACACCAGAAGGTCAGGTGACTGACAGTATATAGAGAGGGGGAGGAGTAAAGGAAGTTAGTAGGCTGAAGTAGCTGAGAAGCAAAGACCTAAGAGTAAGCCATGTGAGCTGAGCAGCAAAGACCAAGAGCAAAGTGAGCTGAGATAGAAAGGCTACAGAACAGCAGGAGGTTGAGCTGAAGCTGAGCAGGAGAGAGCCATGCTGCCTGGAAGTGCCTAAGCTGAGGAGCGCTGACCCGTACTGAGCCAATGCGAGCCAGATGGGGGGAAAAGCCCATCCAAGATGCTGAAACCACCAGGAGTGTGAGAGAGCCGAGAGGGACGGTGTAACCCGGGGCCCTAGAATTACAGCTCAAGCAACCAACTGCAGGCGGAGTAGCCCTCATATATACTGGAAGGAACGCAGAGGAAGGAGCCTGGTAGTTTAATGCTGCAGACTACTGCAGGCTGGGCTACAGCAGAGTGTCAGCTCTGAAGAGGACCGACGATTCACCCGGTATCCCCAGATTCACTGACGGGGAGCTTTAGTTTCAAGCTGGAGTTCCTAACCCAAAGAACAGGCAGCTCAGTGACACACTAGGACTCACAGAAGCCCGAGTCACCGCTATACTGTTCAGCGTCCGCATACACCCGTGTAAGACGGAGAGAGAGAGTAATAGCCCGGAAAGGCACACTAAGAGACTGTGTGAGGGGTCACAAGGAGAGAGGAGCCTGGCTGCAGGAGAGAAGGGAACCCGGAAAGGGAGAATGCAACTGAATGTTAAGAACTGTGTAACAACTAACTTGTAAGCTGACTGAAGGAACTAAGTAAAGCTTTGGAAACCCTGCATTGTCTCCTGCCTGCTTCCATCTGCAGACCCTTCCTCCCATACAGGCTTGCATCAGGAAGACCTCAACCTGCAGAGCTACAGCCTGTCAGCAACAGCACAGGAGGAGAGATCCTTGCAGCTGCAAAGTAAGTGTGCTCCAACAGCCTCACACACAACAGACATTAACTCCTTACTGCCCCGGGGGATACAGTTCTCCCCACTAGAACTATACCATCCCGGCTGCCATTCCATCACCCCCGGAGGTTCTGCAGCAGCGGCGGCCCCATCGCTGGCCGCACCAAGTGGGTGGCGTCACCCGTGACATATCCCCTGTAAATATTCCCCTTTTATTGTGCTGAGCCAGGGACACGGTCCGGACCAGGCCACCAGTGACATCCCCAGCAGCAGATCGGTCCGGTACCGAGTACCCCACGTCCCTTGGGGCTCCACATGTACCACATTGAGCATGGAGAAAAGAAAGAAGACCAAAGAACTGTCTGAGGACTTGAGAAACCAAATTGTGAGGAAGCATGAGCAATCTCAAGGCTACAAGTCCATCTCCAAAGACCTGAATGTTCATGTGTCTACCGTGCGCAGTATCATCAAGAAGTTTAAAGCCCATGGCACTGCGGCTAACCTCCCTAGATGTGGACGGAAAAGAAAAATTGACGAGAGATTTCAACGCAAGATTGTGCAGATGGTGGATAAAGAACCTCGACTAACATCCAAACAAGTTCAAGCTGCCCTGCAGTCCGAGGGTACAACAGTGTCAACCCGTACTATCCGTCGGCATCTGAATGAAAAGGGACTGTATGGTAGGAGACCCAGGAAGACCCCACTTCTTACCCCGAGACATAAAAAAGCCAGGCTGGAGTTTGCCAAAACTTACCTGAGAAAGCCTAAAACGTTTTGGAAGAATGTTCTCTGGTCAGATGAGACAAAAGTAGAGCTTTTTGGGCAAAGGCATCAACATAGAGTTTACAGGAGAAAAAAAAAGAGGCATTCAAAGAAAAGAACACGGTGCCTACAGTCAAACATGGCGGAGGTTCCCTGATGTTTTGGGGTTGCTTTGCTGCCTCTGGCACTGGACTGCTTGACCGTGTGCATGGCATTATGAAGTCTGAAGACTACCAACACATTTTGCAGCATAATGTAGGGTCCAGTGTGAGAAAGCTGGGTCTCCCTCAGAGGTCATGGGTCTTCCAGCAGGACAATGACCCAAAAAAATCACTTAAAAAAGCACTAGAAAATGGTTTGAGAGAAAGCACTGGAGACTTCTAAGGTGGCCAGCAATGAGTCCAGACCTGAATCCCATAGAACACCTGTGGAGAGATCTAAAAATGGCAGTTTGGAGAAGGCACCCTTCAAATATCAGGGACCTGGAGCAGTTTGCCAAAGAAGAATGGTCTAAAATTCCATCAGAGCATTGTAAGAAACTCATTGATGGTTCCTGGAAGCGGTTGATCGCAGTTATTTTGGCTAAAGGTTGTGCAACCAAGTATTAGGCTGAGGGTGCCAATACTTTTGTCTGGCCCATTTTTGGAGTTTTGTGTGAAATGATCAATGTTTTGCTTTTTGCTTCATTCTATTTTGTGTTTTTTCATTGAAGACAAATTAAATGAAGATAATAATACCAAAGAATTTGTAATTGTAATCATTTTCAGGAAGAAACTGAGTATTATCTGACAGAATTGCAGGGGTGTCAATACTTTTGGCCACAACTGTAAGTGCAAGAACCTACATAACTAAGTAGTTTAAATAGAATCAAGGAGAATTGGTCTTGAGGAGATCCAAGATGGTTTAAGGCAGGGGTCTCAAACTCGCGGCCCGCAGGCCGCATGCGGCCCCTGGAGCTTCCCTGTGCGGCCCCCAGCACTTTGGACCAAGAACCATGCTGGCGCCGGTCCAGTGCATGGTGCCGCCGCTTTCCCCGCTATAACATTACTTGCGGCCGCTTCACTGTCTCTGCCGCTCGCTCTGCCGCTCGCTCTGCCGCTCTGTAAGCTCAATACAAGCCCCTCAGCCAATGAGAGGCCGCTGACGTCACCTGCGGGCCTCTCATTGGCTGACGGTGACTCGCATTGAACTTGCAGAGCGAGCGGCAGAGACAGTGAAGCGGCCGCAAGTAATGTTATAGCGGGGAAAGCGGCGGCACCATGCACTGGACCGCCGCCAGCATGGTTCTTGGTCCAAAGTGCTGGGGGCCACACAGGGAAGTCCCAGGGTCCCCATGCACTGGTTAGTAATAAAAGTGTGTGCTAGTGTGAGTGCCTGTGAGTGTGCGTGTGAGTGCCTGTGAGTGTGAGTGCCTGTGAGTGTGCGTGCCTGTAAGTGTGAGTGCCTATGCCTGTGAGTGTGAGTGCCTGTGAGTGTGAGTGCCTGTGCCTGTGAGTGCCTGTGAGTGTGAGTGCCTGTAAGTGTGAGTGCCTGTGAGTGTGAGTGCCTGTAACTGTGAGTGCCTGTGAGTGTGAGTGCCTGTGAGTGTGAGTGCCTGTGCCTGTGAGTGCCTGTGAGCGTGAGCGCCTATGCCTGTGAGTGTGAGTGCCTGTGAGTGTGAGTGCCTGTGAGTGTGAGTGCCTGTGAGCGTGAGTGCCTGTGAGTGCCTGTGAGCATGAGTGCCTGTGAGCGTGAGTGCCTGTGTGTGTGAGTGCCTGTGAGCGCCTATGCCTGTGTGTGTGAGTGCCTGTGAGTGTGAGTGCCTGTGAGTGTGAGTGCCTGTGAGTGTCTGTACCTGTGAGTGTGAGTGCCTGTGAGTGTGAGTGCCTGTAAGTGTGAGTGCCTATGCCTGTGAGTGTGAGTGCCTGTGAGTGTGAGTGCCTGTAAGTGTGAGTGCCTGTGAGTGTGAGTGCCTGTGAGTGTCTGTGCCTGTGAGTGCCTGTGAGTGTGAGTGCCTGTGAGCGTGAGTGCCTGTGAGCGCCTATGCCTGTGTGTGTGAGTGCCTGTGTGTGTGAGTGCCTGTGAGTGTGAGTGCCTGTGAGTGTCTGTGCCTGTGAGTGCCTGTGAGTGTGAGTGCCTGTGAGCGCCTGTGAGTGTCTGTGAGCGTGAGTGCCCGTGAGCGTGAGTGCCCGTGAGCGTGAGTGCCCATGAGTGTGAGTACCTGTGCCTGTGAGTGTGAGTGCCTGTGAGCGTGAGCGCCTGTGAGTGTCTGTGAGCATGAGTGTCTGTGTTCGTGACTGCCTGTGTTCGTGAGTGCCTGTGTTCGTGAGTGCCTGTGTGTGTGAGTGCCTGTGTGTGTGAGTGCCTGTGTGTGTGAGTGCCTGTGTGTGTGTGTGCCTGTCTTGAGAGTGCCTATTGAGTGCCTGTGGGTGTCAGAGTGCCTGTGGGTGTCAGAGAGCCTGTGGGTGTCTGTGAGTGTGAATGCGTGAGGGTGTCAGAGTGCGCGATTTTGTACAGAAGTGTGTGATTATAACAAAAGTCCTTGGCGGTCCGCATTCTTCATCAGGTGGATTTACCTGATGAAGACGGCGGGCCGCCGTGGAAACACGTTGTGGTTTATTAAAGGTAATTAAACGTGGCCTCCTGTGCTCTAGCACTTCTGTTATAATCACACACTTCTGTACAAATATCATATCCCCATCCTAGGTTTGCAGCAGGAGCAGCTGTGAGCCAAAGTCACCGCTAACAGAATCCAAAGGACCTGCGGTGACGTAGCCGAGAACGTCACAGGGGCAGGTGATCGGCTGCTCGAGTCAACTGACTGGAAGAAGGAGCTGCTCGTGGAGGAAACCCCGACCACTGGAGTCCGGAGCCATCCACTGCGATACGCCGAGGTTGTGCAGGGTTGCAGAACCTCCAAAGGTGAGATGCGAACCCCCCATATCTGTTATTGACGCCCCCACTAGACCACCAGGTACCGCTCATCGGTTGTGCTTCCCCCCCTTTTGTTCCACATGAGTGAGTGTGAGTGAGTTAATGTGAGTGTGGGTGTGATTGTGAGTGAATATGTGTGAGTGTGTAAAAAGAAGCGAGACCAGGTTGGGGATATCACTAAAAAAGGGGTCCAGCATGGGGGACATTACTACACTATGGGGGCCAGGATGGGGACATCACTACAAAAGGGGACCAGCATGGGGGACAGGATGGTGACATCACTACAAAAGGGGATCAGTAAGGGGGTCATCATTACAAAAAGGGACCAGCACGGGGGACATTACTACAGAAGGGATCAGGTTGGGGATATTAGTACAAGAGGGCGACCAGGATCGGGACATTACAACAAGAAAGGGACCAAGATGCGGACATTACTACAAGAAGGGGATCAGGATTTGGACGTTACTACATTGACCAAAAAATCTGGTATTACTAAAAATGTCAGGGTACCGTCACACCAGGTGACATCGCCCGTGTAAAGTGGCGATTTTGCACCGAAAAATCGGCTGAGAGTGGTCGCCTGGTTTCACAGCACTGCTGTGAAACCAGGCAACCACTCTCAGGCGATGTGTAAGCATCGCCCTGTGTAACATCGCGAATAGCGATGTTACAGGCGATGGGAGCCATAGGCTCCCATGTTACAGGATCCCTGCTGGGGTTTCTAGACACCCCAACAGCGACATTGCCTGAAACATCGCCAAAGCATCACCGAAGGTATCGCCGCGTCTAAACACACGACGCTGACGGGGTGCCAAAAATGTGCGCGCTCCCGTGTGTCGCCGGCGATGTCACCTAGTGTGACGGTACCCTTAGTCCTACAAGCAATGCGGCCCCCGATAAAAAAAAATTTCTATGTGCGGCCCACCAACCCAGCCGAGTTTGAGACCCCTGGTTTAAGGAATACAGACCACTCAGAAGATCATAAAGGTAAATAGGCACAAAAGGGTCCCCAGTTGGGCCGGTATCCACAGGATTTTAGAGGACTAGCCCTTAAGAGAGGCATCTGTGCATAAAAAAAGAGCACTGAGTGCTACTCAGCAGTGGTATCCGGAGTGGTAGAGGGAAAGTCACATCAAAAATAGGTTATATTCAGCCAATGGCAGCTGCCTGCTTGTTTATAGCCCTCTCCAGTCTGAAAAAGCGGTACCCCTTTAATCTGTGAAGATCACAAGGTATATAAATGTGCGGGTTTTCTGTAGTCTCTTATTTTTTTTTTAATCAAATAGATTTTTATTGATTAATACTTATAAAACATCATAAGCAGTATTATAACATTGTGCAGAATAAGTCCCGATTAAACCCATTCCAACCCCCCCTACAGTGTACAAGTGTTATACGACCAGTAATACGTCAACTAACCATACAATAACTGTTCTCTTAGGGCCTTTTCACATCAGCGTTTTTTTTAAATCGCGGCAGATGCGGTGAAAAAACCGCATCTGCCGCGATTACCGCATACCGGCTGCACTTGCGGCGCGGTTGCGGTTTTTGCCATGCAAAGTATAGGCGTACTTGCGGCAGGTGCGGCAAGTGCGGTTTTGCACTTGCGGCAGGTGCGGCCGCGAAAAAAACCGCGGCTGACCGCGGTTTTTTTCGCGGCCGCACCTGCCGCAAGTGCAAAACCGCACTTGCCGCACGTACGCCTATACTTTGCATGGCAAAAACCGCAACCGCGCCGCAAGTGCAGCCGGTATGCGGTAATCGCGGCAGATGCGTTTTTTTCACCGCATCTGCCGCGATTTTCAAAAAACGCTGATGTGAAAGGGCCCTTATACCTTCTACCATCGGAGTATAATTAAGTATATAATAATCGGGTCATTCTGCAGTGACTGATCCCCTCAAGCATACTGCAGCCACGGAGACCACAACTTTTCATATAGCGGACGTTTCTCTCTCTTGTCGTATATGCTCCTCTCCCAACTGATCACTTGATTGACATATGTAACACATTCTCCCTAGACAGTGGGTGTTGCTGCAGCCAGTGTTTGGCAATCAATTTTCTCGCCATGTACAACATTCTGGCTATAGCAATTTTTTTTTTTTTTGAAATATCATATTTATTAAAGAAAGTACAACACATAACATACATCGTTCAAAAACATTGGATAGGGATATTGTCCCGTAGCTGAAGTACATCATGTATTGTTCGCCTAACAATCGCATTTTCCAAAATAAGTATCATCAACATAAATTAAAACAAATTTCAAAACATTGAAGTGGACAATAATGTGCAGTAATGATCCTTATCTCCAAGTGTACATTAAGGCAGGTTGATTTGAAACTTTCAATATGGTATCTCGAAATTATCTCTTATCTCGTCTCTGATTGCCCGTTCTCTAATTTCCCAGTTTTCCCAAGGAGTGATTAATGTCCTCTAAGAGGTACCAAGAAGTCCCCTTGAATGGATTCATAATTTGTCGAATTTCATCATCTGTTTCCCGTGACTCTATATATCGTCTCCATTTTTTCATAAAGGTTCCCATCATGCCTTCCTTGTCTCTTAAAGTTTCCCTTCTATCAATGGTCATTGCTAAGGACAAGCCCTTTAAGATATCCGATTGTCCAGGCAAATCAGCTCGCAGCCAGTAAGAGAGTAGCAATCTTTTAGCTAGTAATATTAGAACATGTGCCAGGTGGTACCCCGAATTCTGCCCCCGAAATGGGTCAAGGTCCTGGAATATATAGTTCATAGGTGTCAACTCCACCGCATTACCACATATGTCAATGATCATGTTCTTGATCATTAGCCAGAATTCTTGTACCCTAGCACAGCTCCAAATTCCATGAATCATGTCAGTTCTATCTTGTTGACACTTGGGGCAACAGGTCAATCTGTCTGGATTGTTAACGGATTGAGGAAAATTAAAACCGTATATAAGGCCATGGATAATCCGAAAATGGGTATCTCTCCATTGTTCGTTCACTATGTGTCTCCTCACTTTTTCTAGTCCTGCTAGAGCCCCATCTACCACATCCTCAGAGGGTAAACATTTGATCCATTTAGTGAAAACACGTTCCGATCCTTCCGGGACTAAATTCTCCCGTAGCCCTCTATATAGCACAGAAATGTTCATTTGAGAAATGTCTAAGTTAATTAATTTGTCACATGGATTAGATGTTGTTTCCTTAGAGACATCAGTGAGCAATTGCATTGTCTGGTGTTTCAGTTGTAGATACTGAAGCACTTGTGGGCCCTCAAGGTTGAACTTGTCCGTGATCTCTTGATACGTCAACCAACGTCTGTCTGTCATGTGAATCAAGTCTCCCATCTTTCTTACCCCTTCCTGTTCCATTGTTCAAATAGCTTATTGCTTCTTCCCATTTCAAAGCTAGGATTGGCCCACGGATTGAGGTATTTGGACATTATCCATGATAGTTTACATTTTTTTCTCACTGCCTTCCAGGTCATGACTGTGTCCCTAAAGGCGACTGAGTGTTTGATATGTTTCGGTATATTTGGCAAGGGAGTATGTAGCAGTGAACATCTGTCCCATGGGTCACAGAAAGCCATCTCTAGTTGTGTATCTGAGTATCTTTCCGTATGATTTATCCATTCTACTGCGTGTCTCATTATACAGGCCAAATTGTAACCTCGTATGTCTGGAAAATGTATTCCTCCTCTATCTTTAGGTAGCATCAATGTCCCCAAGCGTAGTCTCGTTTTTTTTCCCCTCCAAATAAATGTTGAAAAAGCCTTGTTCATTCTTCTGATGTCAGAGTGTTTTAGGAGTAAAGGCAAGGTTTGCATGGGATAAAGAAGCCGAGCAAAACTCACCATTCTCAACAAGTGACAGCGTCCCAATAGGGACAAGGGCAGTCCAGCCCATTTCTTCAGTTCTTGTTCTATCTTATCAAAGAGTGGCATGTAGTTAAGCGAATAGACTTGACCCGGAGTTCTGCCTAATAGGAGACCTAGATATTTGATATGGGAGCGGTCCATGGGAATCCCCAGGGTTCTTAGCGGTTCACTTATATCGTTTCCCCCTTTTATCCTTAAAATCTCACATTTCCTCCTGTTAAGTTTAAATCCCGAAAATTCTCCAAATTTCTCTAATTCTATGATTAAAGCCGGTAATGCACTGTCAGGGTTGTCCATAAAGAGAATTATATCATCTGCAAACATAGCAGACTTTACTTCTGCCTGTCCCACCATGATGCCTTTAAATGAGCTATGATTATTTATGAACCTCGCCAGCGGCTCCAGAGCCAGATTAAACAGAAGTGGGGATAATGGGCAGCCCTGCCTGGTTCCTTTTTGTAGGGGAAATTTAGGAGATAATAATCCTGGCGTATGTACCCTCGCTGTCGGGTTAGCATAAAGAGTTTGTAGGAACCGGCGGAATCTCCCCTGTATTTTCATTTGGTCCAAGACTAAGCCCAGCCACGGCCACCTCACATTATCGAAAGCGTTTTCCGCATCGAGAGTGACCATGGCCGGGCCTCCCTCCCTTTTATCTGTTCCATTTCTCACCGCGTCCATAACTATAAGGGCCTTCCGGACGTTAGTCACAGCCGACCTGCCTTTAACAAACCCCGTCTGTTGTTTTTGAATAAGATCAGGGAGAATCCGGGCCAGTCTATCCACCATTATTTTTGATAAGATTTTAATATCAAGGTTTATTAGTGAAATGGGTCTGTAATTTGCTGGATCTTCTCTGTCTCTGTCGCCCTTAGGTAATAATTTGACATAGGCCACATTAGAGTCATCTGGGATGAGGTCTCCTTCAGTCATAGCGTTAAACAATTTGGTCAGTAGCGGAGTCAGTTCCTCGCGGAGGATTTTATAGAATTCCCCAGAAAAAACCGTCAGGGCCTGGTGCTTTGTTATTTCCCAGATGACGGATGACCATGTCAACCTCAGCTTCCGTTACAGGCCCATTTAAAGTCGCCAGGTCTGTCTCAGAAACAGAGTCGAGTGGTATCCCCGCTAGCCAGTTGTCTGCTCCTTGAATCTGTTCAGCTTCTGTACTATATAGATGACGGTAATAATTCTCAAGATTGAGTTTATTTCTTTCGGATTGGTAGTGATGGCACCTCCTTTCTGCTTGAGAGCCATAATTGGGTCTAAGTGGTTCCTACCTTTGGCCAGTCTAGCCATTAAGCGACCCGGTTTGTCCCCATATTTATTGAGGTCTACATCTAGTTGTCCTCGAATTAGGGTTTCCCTCTGTTCTGCCCAATGCTCGTATTCCTTTTTAGCTTCCATCCAATGTTGTTTATCTGAAGGGTCATGGGAATGGCGAAACATCCTGTATTTATCTGCCACTTTTTCACTAGCCTTAATGAACTTTTCCCCGATTTTTTTCTTTTGCGTCAACATATGAGCTATAATTTGGCCTCTTATTACTGCCTTCCCTGCCCCCCAGAATAATTTATGATCTTCCGTATGTATGTCATTATCAATGGAGAACCTAGACCACCATTCTTTGAGTTTAGTTTTGAAATCGCCATTAGATACCATGTGTGAGGGGAATCTCCAAAGTATATCTGTACCTTTAGGTTGTGAATCTAATAGGTTGATACGTACCGGACTATGGTCCGATATAACCATATTCTCTATCACTGCTTCCTCTATGACTCGCATCAATTGGGTGTTTACGAAAAACATGTCAATGCGGGACCACGAGGAATGAGGGTGAGAGAAGTGTGAGAATTCGGAATCTTGTGGGTGGAGGACCCGCCACACATCAGTTAGACCCAGTGAGTTTGTCATGTGTGCCAATGTTTCTGGACCTCTATTACCCACCTGGCCCTTTGTTTCTCCTACTACGATTCTTTGCCTGTCTATGGCTTCCTTCATTACTTCATTAAAGTCATCTCCTATAATGATATTGGGTTCTTTGTCGCCCAGAATTTTCGAGTGAAGCGCTCCAAAAAATTGGGTACGTGAGCCATTCGGCGCATAAACATTATAGATACTAAACGTTTGTTCACGTATTTTCAATATTACATATAGGAGCCTTCCCTCTTGATCCTGGGAGACGGATAGTGGTGAGCATGCCAGGTGTTTATTGACTAATATCAGAACTCCTGCTTTTCTATTCTGAGCCCCTGATATCCAAGCTGATCCCACCCATAACTTCTGGATGTAATGCACCTCATGTGTAAGCAAATGAGTTTCCTGTAATAAGGCTATGTCTGCCTGTAATTTTTTTAGGTGTCTCAATACCATGAACCTTTTATTAGGGGATCTCAATCCTTTTACGTTCCATGACACCAGACGTATCATTTCCAATTCCTATGATGTTGTGCAGGGTTATCTTCAAACCTTTTTTCCATGTTTAGTTTCTGGGTGATTGTTTGTGAAAAGGGCAATGTGATTTTACAATTTCGAGATATGTACAAACATTTACCATCCTGCACACTAAGGATCATATTGGTAGTCCACTTTGAGATATAAACAAAATTATCAATAAAAACAAAAACAAAAGCTTTTCCAAAAATTAACCAACTCGAGAGAGAGCATTTCCCACCATGTCCTCTCCTCGGCAAAATGTTACCCAGATTCGTGACTTCCCTTATTCTGCGTGTGCCCTTTACGGACTGCACCTTTGGTATTCCCTGTAACTCAGAAAGAGCAAAACATCCTACATCCATGTGTACCCCTGAGGTGGAAGAAAGAGGAGGGGAAGGGGGGGAAAGAAAAAAAAAAAAAAAAAAAAAAGGGGGTGGGGGGGGGAAGGGTATCCTGATGTCTCAGTATCAGGGGCGGACTGGCCCGGGTTCCTGGGGGGCAATTGCCCTCCAGGCTGCCGGTTTAGTGACAGTTCAGGGCCACCCGATACTGCCGGCAGCCGCCCTGAACAGTAAAATGATCATCTGAGAGCGGCCGGCTGTCAGCTCGGTGCGGCCGCAGTGGGACCGCTCTGGGCTTCAATCGCAGCAAGGGCTGCGTCGTCCTGGCGACCGGCGGGACGCCGGGCGCGATTGAGTCACTGACTGAGTCAGTGCTACAGTATTGCTAGCGCCGTCTGTCGGCTCAGCGCGGCCGCAGCCGCACTCACCTGCTCTGAGCAGAGCTCTCAGCTCTCTCTGCAGGCAGCGGCACCGCGGGACCGGTCCTGGCTTCCTGGCAGCAGCGGCCGTTGTCATGGCACCCGGCCGGCCTGCGGGACGCGCCGGGATTGGATGGCCACTCAGTTTCAGGGCCGCCATTAGGGCCAGATCGAGGCTGTGTCACTGTGTGTGTCCTCGGGTGAGTCCCGCCCCCCCACCTCAGTCATCCAGCCCGCCCCGCCCCGGCCTGCTGCCTTTGCAATGCATCTCCCTTCACACAGGCCGCGGCGCCAGGCAGCTGAAGGCTCACTCGGAGGAGGGAGGAGGAGTGAGGAGTGGAGGAGGAAATTTGAATTTCCCGCCGCCGGCACATCGCTGCGGCCGGCGGCTGGTGCTGGGTGCGGGGGGCTCCCGGATGCCGGCTGCTGCCTCGTGCCGGCAGCTGGCGGCTCCCAGTTGGTGGCGGTTGCCGGGTGCCGGCAGCTGCCACCTGGTGCCGGCTGGAAGCTGCCCCCTGCTACCGGGTGCTGGCAGCTGCCACCTGCTACCGGGTGCTGGCAGCTGCCACCTGCTGCCGGGTGCTGGCGGCTGCCACCTGGTGCACGGTGCTGGCGGCTGCCACCGGGTGCTGGCAGCTGGTGCCGGGTGCTGGCGGCTGCTGCCGGGTCCTGGCGGCTGGTGCTGGATGCCTGGTACTGGCGGCTGCCTGCTGGGTGTTGGTGGCTGCCGGGTGATGCCGGCTGTCGGATGCTGGCGGCTGCCACCTGGTGCCGGGTGCTGGCGGCTGCCGCCTGGTGCCGGGTGCTGGCGGCTGCCGCCTGGTGCTGGCTGTTGGATGCTGGCGGCTGGTGTCGGCTACCGGGTGCTGGCTGCTGGTGCCGGATGCTGGCGGCTGCCACTGGCTGCCTGGTGCTGGCGGCTGCCTGCTGGGTGTTGGTGGCTGCCGGGTGCTGACTGATGTGGGATGCTGGCAGCTGCCGCCTGATGCTGGCGGTTCCGGGTGCCACCGGATGCTGTCTGGTGCAGGGTGTCGGCTGGTGACGGCAAGCGGGAGACCAGGAGCGGCAGAGGAAGAAGCTGTCGGGATCCGGGATCAGGAGTGTGGAGTCAGGTAAGGCGCTATTACAGCCGAAGATAGCAACCTGGGGGGACAATGCAATGGATGGATAGTAGCAGCAGTTTCTATTGTGTATTTTCTATTGTGTGTATAGCCTACAGCCATCTCCATTGTCTATACGGCCAGCAGCCATCTCCATTGTCTATACGGCCAGCAGCCATCTCCATTGTCTATACGGCCAGCAGCCATCTCCATTGTCTATACGGCCAGCAGCCATCTCCATTGTCTATACGGCCAGCAGCCATCTCCATTGTCTATACGGCCAGCAGCCATCTCCATTGTCTATACGGCCAGCAGTCATCTCCATTGTCTATATGGCCCGCAGCCATCTCTATTGTGTATTCTCTATTATGTATATAGCTATTGTGTATTCAGCGCACAGCAGTCTCAAGTGTGTATGTGTGTAATCCTACTATAAAATAGCCTTATTGCGTCTTTCTTTCTGTAACGGAAATCCTGCATTGCTGATTGGCTGCTCCGCGGCCAATCAGCGACGTGGGATTTCCGTTTCAGAGAGACAGCGCTTCACTTCAAATAGCGGCCAGGAAAGTGGGCGGTGAAGTCGACTTTCCCACCGGCTAGTTGAAGTGTCCGTCCTTTCAGCCCCTCTTTGTCAACCCTCGCTGCACTGTGAATTCTCAGCCCCCTTCCCCCTCGTTGTTACCCACTTCCCGTACTGCGGTGTCACATCTTCCATGATATCCTGCATCTCTCCCTCTGTGCGATTGAGCATGTCAGGCCATCACTGCATAACACTCCTCCCACAGTGGAAGCGTCCGCTATCATGGAAGATGTGACACCGCCACAGCTGAGGTGGTCAGGTGGCATTGTAGTGTTTGTTATAGGAGTGCAGCTCAATCTACAGCAGCACAGATATCACAATGCACAAACAACACAGCATGAGCTCTGCTACATCTAAATATATACATGGCAACTGTTGGAAGGCTGGGAGCAGTATATAAGTGTAGATGTAGCACAGTTGAGTTTGACATAGCAGAGCTGAAATGGTTTGTGTATCATTCATAGTTTGTTATTGGAGTGCAGGTCAATCTATTGCAGGACATACAGACATCACAATGCACAAAAAAATACAGCACCAGCTCTGCTACATCCTACTATATAATTGTCTAATCGCGTCTTTCTGTCTGTAATGGAAATCCGCCCTGACAGGAGGAGAGATGGAAGAGCTGTGATATGAGGAGCGATGGACGAGCGGTGACAGGAGAGACGAAGGAGCAGTTACAGGGTTACAGGAGAGATGAACGAGCGGTGACAGGAGGAGAAACGGAGGAGCGGTGACAGGAGGAGCGATGGACGAGCGGTGACAGGAGAGATGAAGGAGCGGTGACAGGAGGAGAGACGGAGGAGGCGCGATAGGAGGAGTGGTGACAGGAGGAGTGATGGACAAGCAGTGACAGGAGAGACGAAGGAGCGGTGACAGGAGGAGTGGTGACAGCAGGAGCGATCAACGAGCGGTGACAGGAGGAGAGACGAAGGAGCGGTGACAGGAGGAGAGACAGAGGAGCGGTTACAGGAGGAGAGATGGAGGAGCGGTGACAGGAGGAGAGATGGAGGAGCAGTGACAGGAGGAGAGATGGAGGAGAGGTGACAGGAGGAGAGATGGAGGAGAGGTGACAGGAGGAGCGGTGTAGTTCACTCACGTTGACTGAACAAGTTCTGTCAGTCACAGTATGTAAACTACATATATATTCTAGAATACCCGATGCATTAGAATCGGGCATCCATCTACTATATAATAGAGTTATGAGTGTAAAAGTAAAAAAAAAAGGAAAAACAGCACAAAAATATAGAAAAAAGTGGACTTTTTTGCCTAATGGCGTTAGCCACGCATTGGTTCTTGGTTCTGATCTCTAATCCCTGTAGTAAGCTCGGTTCTGCTCTTTTTTTCCCTGTAGTAAGCTCGGTTCTGCTCTTTTTTTCCCTGTAGTAAGCTCGGTTCTGTTCCCTTATCTCTGTAGTAAGCTCGGTTCTGTTCTCTTATCTCTGTAGTAAGCTCGGTTCTGCTCTCTTATCTCTGTAGTAAGCTCGGTTCTGTTCTCTTATCTCTGTAGTAAGCTCGGTTCTGTTCTCTTATCTCTGTAGTAAGCTCGGTTCTGCTCCCTTATCTCTGTAGTAAGCTCAGTTCTGTTCCCTTATCTCTGTAGTAAGCTCGGTTCTGTTCCCTTATCTCTGTAGTAAGCTCGGTTCTGCTCCCTTATCTCTGTAGTAAGCTCGGTTCTGTTCCCTTATCTCTGTAGTAAGCTCGGTTCTGCTCCCTTATCTCTGTAGTAAGCTCGGTTCTGCTCTCTTATCTCTGTAGTAAGCTCGGTTCTGGTCCCTTATCTCTGTAGTAAGCTCGGTTCTGTTCCCTTATCTCTGTAGTAAGCTCGGTTCTGTTCTCTTATCTCTGTAGTAAGCTCGGTTCTGTTCTCTTATCTTTGTAGTAAGCTCGGTTCTGCTCTCTTATTTCTGTAGTAAGCTCGGTTCTGCTCTCTTATCTCTGTAGTAAGCTCGGTTCTGCTCCCTTATCTCTGTAGTAAGCTCAGTTCTGTTCCCTTATCTCTGTAGTAAGCTCGGTTCTGTTCCCTTATCTCTGTAGTAAGCTCGGTTCTGCTCTCTTATCTCTGTAGTAAGCTCGGTTCTGCTCTCTTATCTCTGTAGTAAGCTCGGTTCTGCTCTCTTATCTCTGTAGTAAGCTCAGTTCTGTTCCCTTATCTCTGTAGTAAGCTCGGTTCTGTTCTCTTATCTCTGTAGTAAGCTCGGTTCTGCTCCCTTATCTCTGTAGTAAGCTCGGTTCTGTTCCCTTATCTCTGTAGTAAGCTCGGTTCTGTTCTCTTATCTCTGTAGTAAGCTCGGTTCTGCTCTCTTATCTAGTATATGTATCAGCCTGTTTTTAAATCCTTTTACCTCTGCTGCTTTAATGTAAACTGGCCAAAGTTGGGCTGCCGCTGCAGCTCGCGGGCCACTACCTTGTGGTTGCCCCCCAGGCTGAAAAGTGCCAGCCAGCCCCTGCTCAGTATACAAATGATAATGGTAGTATGTTAAACCATCTCTCCTTATTGTGAATTATGTATATTATCGTATATTATTTTTGTGGTACAGTTAATACGGGGATCGTGTTCCCCCATGTCCAGATCTGGCAAACCACTTCCCCATTTTTTATGAAGCATTAACAGGGCTTCAAATGGGTTTTTAGTTTATGTCACTCACAGTTTTGGGTAATCATGTACCGACTTCCGAAGATTCCCAGGAAATCCGAAACGTTTACCTTTATCAACCTATTTAAATAGGAGAAGAGAAGAGAAAAAAAAAAAACCCCAAAAACAAACCCCTCCCGCCCCCACAGAGGGATTACTTCTTTCTTTCTTCTATTTCCTTGGTATTGGGATAAAGCCAGAGTTCGACAAGAGAAGGCTTTCAATCGGATGCAAATTGCTCGAGTTGCTTCATCTTCCTCCTGAATACGCAGGCTTTCCCTTTGCCCTTTATCTGGCGTCAGATGGTGTTCCTTTTGAGTGAGTCTCTCGTTGAGGCTGTTGTTGTTGCTGTTTCTGTCCTTCTTTTTGTGGTGAACTCTAGACCATGAGCCGTTGCTTTCTGTCATATGTCTATCGCTTCTGGGGTCTGGTGTGGCGGCTGCTTTAGTTGCGTAGGATTGTTGGGACAGGGGTATGGGGGGCATTGCGTCTCCCGCCGTGTGGTGGTCTTTCGCTGGCTCTGTGGGGCCTTGTTGTAGATATTGTAAGGCTTCGTGTCTCCATTCCAGTCCCTGAATCTCAAGATGGCTGGATATGCTAGTTGGAATCTGACATTTTTTTTATATAGCATTGAACATGCCGGGCTAAATGATTTCCTCTTGCGGGCTAATTCGGCCGAATAGTCCTCATACAGTCTGACTTTGTGACCTTTTATTATCACTGGGAGTTTTTTGGATTTATATTCTTTAAGTAGTTTTTCTTTGTCCTTAAAGTTTAGAAAGCGTGCTATAACCTGTCTTGGCCCATCTTTGGGGTCTTTTGGGGGGCCTACCCTGTGTGATCTTTCAACTTTGCAGCGGATATGATATCCCAGGGCTTTCGGTAATTCTTCCTCCCAAATAGTGTGTGGCGCCCCTGCGTACAGGTGGCCACAAAGGGTACTGCAGCCAGGCAGTTAAGACATAGTAAACACTACACCCTCACAGCCCACATCCCCACGCATAGAGAGGGTTCACATCCAGCTCTGAGGTCAGACACTATATGAGACCAGAGGAGTGGTGGATGAGGAGTGGGTTGGGCACACCAGAAGGTCAGGTGACTGACAGTATATAGAGAGGGGGAGGAGTGAAGGAAGTGAGTAAGCCATGGTGCTGAGATGCAAAGACCAAGAGCAGAGTGAGCTGAGATAGGAAGGCTACAGAACAGCAGGAGGTTGAGCTGAAGCTGAGCAGGAGAGAGCCGCACGTCCTGGAAGAGCCTAAGCTGAGGAGCGCAGACCCGTACTGAGCCAGTGTGAGCCAGATGGGGGGAAAAGCCCATCCAAGATGCTGAAACCACCAGGAGTGTGAGAGAGCCGAGAGGGACGGTGTAACCCGGGGCCCTAGTATTACAGCTCAAGCAACCAACTGCAGGCGGGGTAGCCCTCATATATACTGGAAGGAACGCAGAGGAAGGAGCCTGGTAGTTTAATGCTGTGGACTATTGCAGGCTGGGCTAGAGCAGAGTGTCAGCTCTGAAGGGGACCGACGATTCACCCGGTATCCCCAGATTCACTGACGGGGAGCTTGAGTTTCATGCTGGAGTTCCTAACCCAAAGAACAGGCAGCTCAGTGACACACTAGGACTCACAGAAGCCCGAGTCACCGCTATACTGTTCAGCGTCCGCATACACCCGTGTAAGACGGACAAAGAGAGTAATAGCCCGGAAAGGCACACTTAAAGACTGTGTGAGGGGTCACAAGGAGTGAGGAGCCTGGCTGCAGGAGGAAAGGGAACCCGAAAAGGGAGATTGTAACTGTGTACCAACTGCAAATGACTTGTAACTTGCTTGGAGAAGAACAACTTAAGTAAAGCTTTGGAAACCCTGAATTCCTTGTCAGACTCTATCTGCAGACCCTCTCTCCCATACAGGCTGCACCAAGAAGACCTCAACCTGCAGAGCTACAGCCTGTCAGCTCCAGCCCTGAGGAGAGATCCCTGCAGCTGCAAAGTAAGTGTACTCACACAGACCAATAGACTTTAACCCTTACTGCCCCGGGGGATACAGTTCTCCCCACTAGAACTATACCATCCCGGCTGCCATTCCATCACCCCCGGAGGTTCTGCAGCAGCCGCGGCCCCATAGCTGGCCGCACCAAGTGGGTGGCGTCACCCGTGACAATCTCCCTTGTAAATATTCCCCTTTTATTGTGCTGAGCCAGGGACACGGTCCGGACCAGGCCACCAGTGACATCCCCAGCAGCAGATCGGTCCGGTACCGAGTACCCCACGTCCCTTGGGGCTCCACAAGTGTCCAGTAGGTCAGCCGCGATAGACTCAGGTAGCCCCACCAGTCTCAGATTGTTCCTTCTTGAACGATTTTCTAGATCGTCAGCTTCTCCTCAGAGTAGGCTGAGTGTTTTTGTAGGGAAGCTATGTGATTCTCCAGATGTAATATTCTGTCCTCAGCTTCTGATAGTCTGCGCTCTGCCTCTAGCAATCTCTCCCCATGTTGTATAGTAGTTTGTTGGATGCCTGCCACCGCGTCCGTTATGGCCTCTCTGATGAGTGCTTTCAGATCGGCCGAGATGCTAGTGCCCGCACATCTCGTGCTAGTGCCCGCACATCTATCATCCCTGCATTGACCGTGTGTAATGAGGCTGCAGGTGTTGTGTCAGGGCTTTCCTCCTGGTGGTCACCCCGGGCCTCAGACTCCCTCTCCTTCGTTCGTCCAGCCCCACACCCGGTAGACTCACTGTTTTTCTTTGGGGTCGGTTCCTCTGCCCGTTTTCCTCCATCTGTAGCCACCGCTGATCTCTCTCTTTGTGCTCCCGAACAGCTGCGGCTGCGGCCGGTCACGTGTTTCAGGAGATCGCGGCCCCTTGTCTCTGCCGCCATGTTTCCTGGCTTCCCGCCTCGTGTCTCGGCGCTCAGGAATATGGCCGCGTCTCTTCCCGAGCTCCGCAGGACGTATCTGTCCAGGGTCCCCACACCACGGGGGGTCGCCGCCAGCTTGTTTAGAGGTTGGATGCCCGTGCTCTCGGTGGGATTGAAGCGGATGGTCGGCGCGGTCCCGGGAGCTATTCCCTCAGGGTGTCATCCCCGCAGCGCCGGAACCGGAAGTCGGCTATAGCAATTTTAAGGGTGTTATCAATTACAATCTTTTCAAAATATCCCAATAGGCATATCAGAGGTTCACTGGGGATTACGCATCCATTTGCTCCCTCTATTCAGTTGAGGACTGCGGTCCAGAAGGAGGACAAACCAGGCCATGCCCACATCATATGAAAGATGTCAGCTTCGACATTTATACATCTAGGACATTCGGAGTTGTCTCATAATCCCATTTTATACAACAGAGATGGAGATCTGTAGACCCTATGAATAACAGAGACGAGACAATCTGGCTGGCTCGCTTAATGATAGTTTGGGAATGTAGTCTAGCACACTTTCCCATATTTCATCTGTAATCCTATCCACATTTCTTTCCCATTTTGTTCTCGACCGGATTGGGTGAAAAGGAGTGCAACAGATCTCTATATGTAGTGGAGATCACTCCTCTCATGAGGCCCCCACCACAGACGTAATCCAACACTACCATATATCCATTTACAGCATCAAATTATCCTTAGCGTTTTGTGCCAGAACAGCATGTTTCATACCCCCATAATGGAACCATCCTGAGGGAGACAACCCATACTCTTATTGAAGTTGTGTAAAAGGCTTCAGTCCCAGCTGAGTAAGGATCTGACCCATATAGAATATGCCTTTCCGTGACCATTCCTGTATGAATCCTATTTTATGTAACTCTGGGAGGTTGCTATTTTCCCATATCGGCGTATATTTAGTTAATGAATTAACCCCTCTCATCTTTTTAATTTTATCCCAGACCCTATGCATAAGATCTAGGGTCAAACAGGTTCTACCCATCCGGCTAAGGGAGCAATCCTCTAATCCCAAAAACCAAAGGGTCTCTATTTAGAAAATGTCGCAATAGTCTTTGACTTGGGTTCACCACGGTCCGCCCATTCCCGGAGGTGTTGACTCTGGGCTGCTATGAAGTAAATCCCGGGGTTTGTCAATGCTAATCCTCCGTCCTCCTTTGCTCTCTGTAATATTTCTAATTTTAGTCTGGGCTGTTTCTTACCCCAAATCAGCTTGCGGAAAACGGAGTTAATTCCTTTAAAGTGTCTCGGAGAAATCCACAGGGGGGCGTTATGTATCACTTATAATACCTCGGGCATTAGCACCATTTTAATAAGATTAATTCTACCTATCGAGCCCCAGACTTTGGGGTACTCGGGTATAAGGCTCCAGGGGTAGCGATGCTGTGTCACGGGAAGTGGTGGCCACGCCTGATCCCGTGTCCTGGGTGACACTTCAAAAAGGGGTTATATTTAAAGGGGATTTACTATGTACAGTTCACGTGACGCCACCTGTAGTTTCTGGTGATGGTTCACCAGCGCCGCCACAGTCTGCCAGAGGTAGCTGGTAATGCGGCTAGGATGACTAAGCCCTATACAGGTAGGGCTGGACCTCCGGGGCAGCGTAGTGTGAAGAGGCAGCTTGGAGTGGAGCTGTAGGTTGGGTTGGGGAGTTATAGAGCAGTCTATGAGGGGCACCGGGAGTGGAGAGAAAAGACGCACACACACTGGAGAAGTCTCTTTTACCTTTTTACTGTTATTATGGCAGGTAAAGATGTCCAGGGCACTGACC
This sequence comes from Allobates femoralis, assembly GCA_033576535.1. Taxonomy (NCBI): domain Eukaryota; kingdom Metazoa; phylum Chordata; class Amphibia; order Anura; family Aromobatidae; genus Allobates; species Allobates femoralis. Next base: position 468,891,868 of record JARQOC010000006.1, read on the forward strand.
GGTGACCAGGTGCACAGTGGGTCCCCACAGCAAGTGGGTATAAGGCCTCCTCTGTTCCTCTGTGGTGAATGAAGCCCAGTCTGCATTCAACCAGACTGGCCTCCTCTCTCTTCCTGCCTCTGCTTTCTACTCTCTCCTCCTGTGCGGTCCACGAGTTACTCTCTTTGATCACTGCTGTGTCTGATTCAGTCTCTCTGACCCACAGGGGGACCAGGTAGCTGAAGACTCCATGGTGTGACAGGGTTTTCTGTAGTCCTGAAGTATCCTACAGGTGCGGATCCCCAATGCTCGGTACGTCTTTGGGCAAACTTCCACTAGTTCCTGACTCCCTTTGGGATGCCTGCTCCTTGCCTTCTGTCCCCATTCAGGCTTGCGGGACGTCAGAAGGGCCACTCCGGGTCACTGGCTCGAGCCTAACCGCAGCACCGACCACCAGGACGTCTTCGCAGCTCTCCTAGCGTCTGCACACTCTAACTTCTTCCCCAGCAGCAGTATTTATAGGGGATCTTGCCTAAGGTCAGCAAGTTGAGCTCCCCCTACTGTGTCAGGGTGGAAGATGTTGCATGTAGTAGGTACCTGCTGTGGAAACCCAGCTGTGCATTAGAGAAGTCTGTGGCTACCTGCGTGAGCAGGGTGCCACATACCCACCACTGAAAGGTGTAATTTATTCCAAGCGTTAATTTTAACTCGCATGTGTTTTAATAGAGGTATTAGATTAAGATTGAGATATTCTGCTATCGGGAGGGACACTTGTACGCCCAGGTATCTAAATTGGTCTACTATACGCAGTTTATGGGCTCCAGCACTATTCTCTGGCCATACCACTCCCTCATCCACCCTAAATAAGTTTTACCTATCCCAGTTGACAAGAAGCCCTGAAATCTCCCCGAACTTTCCTATTGTCTGCATGGCATGGTCTAACGATGTTATAGGGTTCCCTAAAAATAAAATGTCGTCCACATACAGGGCTATCTTTTCTTCTAAGCTTCCATATTTGAAACCTTGGTTTGCCGGATGGTGGATGCCAATGGCTCAATTGCCAGAGCAAAGAGAAGAGGCGAAAGTGGGCAGCCCTGACGAGTACTCTGCTGCAGATTTATGTTTGGTGACAACATACCATTAACTTTGACCCTGGCAGATGGTTGTAGTAATTTCACCCATGCAATAAATTGAGGAACAAAGCCCATATATTGCAGGACCCACCATAAGTACTCCCATTCCACACTATCAAACGCTTTATGTGTATCAAGAGATGCAATTACCCTCTGCCCGATATTGTCTACTAAGGAAGTCTTTCCAGATGCCTAAAGGACAAGCACTGGAGACGGGGACCCCCACCGCAAAAAGCCACTGATTGGTGTGGTACGAAGAAGAGATGGTGGTTCTGGGCCCAGGCGTCTCTCAGAAGTATAAGGAGGAGGCTGTTTGCTGAGCACGGTGGAGACAAGAAGCAATGGAGCTTGAAAGAGGGAGTAATGCGATTTGGAGTGTAAACCCAACAATCTGGGAGCCTGCACGGATCACCAGGACAGACTTCAAGACATTTGATGAGGTTTGCGGAGATGTTGAAGGATTCTTTCAAGGACTTTGAGCAGCAGTGTGCCGTGATGGAGGTGCCCCACTTTGGAAGGATGTGATTGTTAGTGGGAGTCCTGAACGGAAGCGTTGGGGAGGCTTATCGAACTATTGACTCACAGTGGAACCGGGATTATAACTTTGTAAAACGGACTATCTTGGATTACCATACTATCACCCCAGACTCATATAGGGCCCAGTTCCGAGACCTCCCATGAACCACTCAGGAATTGTTCACGATGTATGCCTATAAGATGTCTCAGGCATGTCAGAGATGGCTGGAAGCGGAAAACGCCTTCACTGTGGAAGATGTATAGGTACAGTGCCTTGTGAAAGTATTTGGCCCCTTGAGCTTTTCAACCTTTTGCCAAATTTCAGGCTTCAAAGATAGAGATATAAATTCTAATATTTTTGTGAAGAATCAACAAGTGGGACACAATCGTGAGGTGGAACGAAATTTATTGCATACCGTATATAGTCGTGTATAAGCCGACCCGTGTATAAGCCGACCCCCCCACTTTTGCCCCCCAAAACTGGAAAAACCTATTGACTCGCGTATAAGCCTAGGGTGGACAATGCAGCAGCTACCGGTACTGAAAAATTTAAAAAATGAAAATAGATACGAATAAAATTTTGAACTTTTATTTCAAACAGAAACAGTAAACAAACTCTGTAAGAGTAAAAGAGGCTCACAAAACCAATATGGTGTCAACAATTAAACTTTAAGGGTACCTTTACACGCCACTACGACAGGATGGATACAACCCGCTACTTCACGTGCACGAGCACGGCCAAACGGTTACAAACGGGAAACGCACCACCTTTACACGCCGCCACAAGGTGCGCTACGCTACGTTACATCTATAGCTAGCTACATCGCCGGGTGTCTCAAGTAGCCATCTGTAGCTCATCTTACCTCATTTACACACCACTACAACAAGCTAATATGGGCGGACCTGGTGCAGCAGGGACAGCACATAGGCGTGCCACAATTGTGGATTACAAGACGTCCGTACGCTGATAGGACAAAGCAATAACATCATGATTGGCCAGGCATAGCAGGAGGCAGATTAATACATGACGCTCGAGCAATTGTGTAGTGTGCCTGGTCAGCTCCTTAAATATGCCGCCCTATGCAGTGACTACCAATCGTAACGCAGGAGCTTCCACCAATGATTGCTGAAGGGGGGCGGTATCCCGGAGGCTGTGTCACGCCCCAGCTACATACCAGGTACATCGCCTGGTGTATAGACATCCCTTCTGTAGCCTCTTTACACGCCGATACAGCTCGCTACAATCGGCTTTGTAGCCATCTGTTTTCGAGCAGTGCTCGGAAACAGATGTATCTGTTGCCGGCTGTCACGTCCCGTCTTCACACGCCGCTACTACGGGCTATATTGACGCTACAAGCTACATTTGTAGCCTGTAGCGGGTTGTATCCATCCTGTCGTAGCGGCGTGTAAAGGTACCCTAAAAGTGCAAAACCCTGAGTTCAATCAGCAACGAAGCTAAAATACAAGAGTTAAAATCCTTCAAAACTGGATTCCTCCTCATCATCTGTACTCCCAAATAGAACTTCAACTTCTTCTGGTGTGAGGTTGTCAGCATAGACATTATCATCATCATTCAATTCGCAGTCATCATCATCATCGCTGCTGTCGTCCTCATACAAAGCACTATCTCCACTGCCATCTAGAGCATTGCTAATGCCACATTTCTTGAAGGCACGTTGCACCATGTCCTCTGGAATATCTTCCCATGCATCGCAAACCCACTTTGCTATTAATTCTATGGTGGGCTTCTGCAGATTTCCAGTTTTTGTCAGTTGGGCTTGACCAGATGACATCCAATCATGCCACATCTTTCGCACACGGTCTTTGAAGGGTTTATTTAAACTCACATCTAGAGGCTGTAATACAGATGTAAGTCCGCCTGGAATAACGGCCAATGTAACTTGGGACGACTTTGCCAATTTTTTTATGTCCTCAGATGTGTAGGCTCTGAACATATCCCAGACAAGCATTGATGGTTTTTTCTTTAAGGCTGCTCCTGGTCGTCCGTTCCAAATTTCTTCCAGCCATTTTTTTGTTCCTTCTTCATCCATCCAGCCTTTCACATGTGCACGCACTGTAATTCGTACTGGGAATGTGACCTTTTTTGGCAAGGTCTTTCTTTTAAAAATAATGACAGGCCGCAGCTTAGTTCCATTAGCCAAACATGACAGAACGACGGTGAAATGGTTTTTCTCATTTCCTGTGGTTCTGAGTTTCTCCCAAACTTGCCACAGTTCTGTTGCTTGGAAGATCAAAGGTCATAGGAGTTTCATCCATATTTCCAATATCTCCCAGGTCATAGTTATGGATCTTTCTTTGCTTTATGATGAATGAATGGAATGACATCACTTTGTCGTCAAGGTCTTTTGGCAGCTTCTGGGAAATCTTTGTTCTTTGCCTCAAACATAGAGAAAACCTATTCATGAAGCGGGTACACCATCCTGCTGACGCAACAAAATTTTCAATGCCTGGTGCTTTTAATCTGTCCTCCTTAGCCAATTGAAGGGCACGTAAGCGAATTCCCATTCGTGTTACGCAGTATCCATTTTGACGACACTCCATAACCCATTTATGCAGTTCAGTCTCTAGTGCCCCATATGTAGTTGTTGAACCAAGTTGAGCTTTTTTTGCCTTTGGAATCTTTTCCAAGTCAGCTTTCTTTTTCCGCCACTCCCTCACTTGTCTTTCGTCAACGCAAAATTCTCTACTTGCTATGGAGTTATTGCTTTCTTCTGCTCTTGCCACAACATTAAGTTTGAAAGCATAGTCATATGACCTGCGTCTTTGTTTTGGTACAGAAGTACCAGTAGAAGTACTGGCTTCCATTTCTAAGAGAGTAGAAAAAAGAAAAGGATTGCCATACCACTCTCAAAATATGCTATACCGTAAGCCCTACAACAAAAATATCGTAAGCCCTAGTTATAATTCTACAAAGACTCCACGGTATCTGCCAGATTCAATTTCTATGGGACTTGCGGTTAGGTGCGGTAAGTGCGGTTTTGCCGGATTCGACACTTAATGCGACGCAAAAATGACACTGCTAGCTGCATTTTTCTGACTTGCTGCAAGTGCCGGATCTGGCAAAACCGGACTGCAAGTCCCATAGAGAATGAATGGGACTTGCTGCCGTCTTGCCAAATGAACCGTTATGCAGCACAGCCTCAGTATTCATATTTCCCTCTCCATCTACAGTAATTACAGTACTGTCATCCTGTCCCCTCTTCTATTACTGTACTTTCCCTCAGAATCCATCTTTCCCCTGCTCTATTGATCTTTCCCTAAGCATCCAGCTACGTACCGTAATTCTATACCCTGCACTGCTTCTACTTTCCTTCACTATATAGCCACATCACTGGTATATGGGCCCCATCACTGTAATATTGCCCCATCACATGTACCGTACATAGCCCCCATCACTGGTATATAGCGCTTCCATCACAGTATATGCCCCATTACAGGTACCGTATATAGCCCCGATCAGTGGTATATAGCGCTCAAATCACAGTATATGCCCCATTACAGGTACATAGCCCTGATCACTGGCACCGTATATAGCGCTTCCATCACAGTATATGCCCCATTACAGGTACCGTATATAGCCCGATCAGTGGTATATAGCGCTCAAATCACAGTATATGCCCCATTACAGGTACATAGCCCTGATCACTGGTATATAGCGCTTCCATCACAGTATATGCCCCATTACAGGTATCTATATACCTGTAATGGGGCATATACTGTGATGGGAGCGCTATATACCAGTGATCAGGGCTATGTACCTGTAATGGGGCATATTCTGTGATTTGAGCGCTATATACCACTGATTGGGGCTATATACCTGTAATAGGGCATATAATGTGATGGGAGCGCTGTATACTAGTGATCGCCCCGATCACTCGTATATAGCGCTCCCATAACAGTATATACTGCAACGCCAGCTTTCCCTCACTATACTGCTTTATTATAGTACGGTATAAGGCTGCCTTCAGACTTGCAGATGCATCTGCAGCGTTTTGCAGATGCATCATGCTTGCGGACCGCCGTGCGCTCTCATTGACCGCCATTAGTGATCTGTGCGCACACGGATGCCTGCGCACAAATCACACACTCCCGCCCGCACCATGGACGCGACATCTCGCGTCCATGGTGCGGGCGGGAGTGTGTGATTTGTGCGCACGCAGATGCCTCTGCAAGTCTGAAGCCATACTATTCTTTCCCTGACAACCCAGCTTTTCCCTGCTCTATCATCCCACAATGGCTCCTTACCTCCTTCCTGGGGGCCAGCAACTGTAATTAAAGTCCCCTGCGGCCACACCTTGTTTTAGGACAATGCCTGGCCGTAGGGGACTTTTTTTGTGTTTATTTAACTTGGGCACAGGTACAGTGACTATGGCAGGGGGGGAGGGACACTGTCCTGCCCATTACTATTGCATGGTGGAGGGATACATTCCCCCCCATTGCAATAGTAGGGCGGAGGGATACAGGCCCTTTATTATATTGATAATGAGGCGGAGGGATCTGGGGCCCCTGTGCCTCTCTCTCCGGTGCCACACAGACCGGGACGGGGGCCGGAGGATCATGGACGGGATCGGTGCTGCAGCAGCTGAGCAGCAGAGGAGCAGAGGATGGAGGTGAGGTGGAGGGCTGCGGGCTCCGGACTCCGGGCACCGGGCTCCGGACTGCGGGCACCAGGCTCCGGACTGCGGGCACCGGACTGCGGACTCCGGACTGCGGGCACCGGGCTCCGGACTGCGGGCACCGGGCTCCGGACTGCGGGCTCTGGGCTGCGGCGGTGAATGTCTGGCCGGGCGGGGGTTAACACCGGCGCAATCGGGACCCCGGAGGTCCAAGCATGGAGGTGCGGGGACCGCAGCAGGGGAGATCTGGCCGGGCGGGGGGGGAACATCGGCACAATCATGACCCCGGAGGTCCAAGCATGGTGACCACAGCAGGGGAGATCTGGCCGGGCGGGGGGGGAACATCGGCACAATCATGACCCCGGAGGTCCAAGCATGGTGACCACAGCGGGGGAGATCTGGGCGGGGGGTCAGAAGCACAAGCTGGACCTTGTGGTCCGACAGGGGCACAAGGGAAGCAGTGGGGGAGACTTTGAGGGCGGTGCGGAGCCATTTCAAGCAAGCACATAAGTGCTTGTTAGTTAGTGACTCACGTATAAGCCGAGGGGGGACTTTTCAGCACATTTTTAGTGCTGAAAAACTCGGCTTATACGCGAGTATATACAGTATTTTAAACTTTTTTAACAAATAAAAAAATAAAAAGTGGAACATGCAATATTATTCGGCCCCTTGAGTTAATATTTTGTAGCGCCACCTTTTGCTGCGATTACAGCTGCAGTCTCTTGGGGTTTGTCTCTATCAGTTTCGCTCATCAAGAGTGAAATTCTTGCCCATTCTTCCTTGCAGAACAGCTGGAGCTCAGTGAGGTTGGATGGAGGCGTTTGTGAGCAGCAGTTTTCAGCTCTTTCCACAGATTGTCGATTGGATTCATGTCTGGATGTGACTTGGCCATTCTAACACCTGGATACGTTTATTTTTGAACCATTCAATTGTAGATCTTGCTTTATGTCACGATTGTGTCCCACTTGTTGTTGATTCTTCACAAAAATATTAGAATTTATATCTTTATGTTTGAAGCCTGAAATGTGGCAAAAGGTTGAAAAGTTCAAAGAGATCAAATACTTTCACAAGGCTCTGTATTTCTTATAGAATAATTTCTTGCCAAGTGCCCCTCAGAAATACGGGAATGGGTCCGGGAACGCATACCGCCCACATTGGATAGAGCTGCAGCCCTGGCCGATGAGGCCCTTACTATTCGACCACAATGAAGGCGGCTTCTGGATGATAAATCACAGCCTGCCCCTGCGCCCAGGCCCCCTCCGGTTATATCTGCCCCTCCACCCAGCCACAGGACGATGAAAACCACACCTCAAAATCCTGGGTCCCAACAGTTACGACCATGACCAGGGGGATTTACACATAGATGTTATGAGTGCGATGTTATGAGGGAAACCTGGGCACCTGCAAGATAGTTGTTCCTCAAGGACTTGGAGGGAGCCCCATGTACCCCCACCTCGTTCGGTGAATCTTGTGCACTATAAATCACAGCCTGCCCTTGCGCCCCGGCCCCCTCCAGTTATATCTGCCCCATCATGCAGCCGCAGGTCGATGACCACACCTTACAATCCTGAGTCCCAAGGAGCCAAGCACACCACCACCTCGTTCGGTGCAGCATGATCACTGCATCCCACCTTAGGAGTTACCACCACCCCGACCAGAGTGGACCACCACCCCCTGCACAACAGATACCCCTTATGGAGTGTATGGCCTCAGGCCTTTGTCCTTGAGCTACCAAGAGCAACGTCAATGTCACAGCAGGGTGTCTCAATTGATAGATGCAAAGTGTAGGGATTTAGAGACACAGGGGCTTTCTTGACTATTGCTGACCCCGTGTGGTTCAACCTGAGGTGATTCACCCAGGCCCCGGGTTCCCCATTGTCCTGGCAGGGGGTAATTGCAAATATGTACAGCGAACTTGGATGCATTTGAGTTATGGTAATGGGGAAAAACTGTGCTGCATTGGAGTTATGGAAGAACTTCCTGCAGATATTCTACTAGGAAACAACTTTGGGGAGTTACAATGCCATTTTGTGGGTGCAAACACTCAACATGAAGAACAATAGACTCCTTCAGACTGACCCCTGCCATTGTGCAAAGACTTATTGACAATTAAGCGATGTGACAATCAGCAGAAGATGAAACATTTACCAGAACCATCAGAGGCCATTGCATCAAGAGACACACGGAGGGGGGTGACAGGGTACCAAGGACCCCAACGCATTTCGTGACCCTGCGTCTGCTTGGGTCACTTCAGGGAATGTGAAAGGGTCCCTCCGCGGGAGGATTTTTATGCTCCCGGTATCACACGTCACCGGAAGTGACGTTCCGCGACGTCACCACGTGACCGGAAATGACGTGCCGCTCACCGCAGACAGAACTACACCGCCCACCGCATCAGTGCCGCGTCACAAGAGCGTGCGCGGCCGCCAAGACGCGTCACCATAGCGACCACGCGCACACAGCAAGACTGGCGCTGACGCAGGAGGTTAGGAGAACCGGCCACATGGAGACATGACAGATCACTAGTGCACCGCTAAATAAAAGAAATGTGAACCCCGCGGTACTCCAAAGCCTCCATTCAAAGTCCAGTTCCATAGAGAGAAATCCCTTCTGTAGTGCATACAATGTATATTGGATCCAGGATGGTGCATATAGTTCCTTTATATTCCATTCTGATCTTCCCACGGGGGATTCTTGTAAAAGTCCAGAATAGCGCACACAATCAAGATAATCCATAAATATTATCAGGAAAGCACTCCAAGAGATGAAAATCCACTCCTATATAGGAAACTTCAAGTAAGGAATTTAATAGCCAGATTCCCAAGGGGTCACATCCGTCAAATAATATAGAACACAGGGCAGCAACTCCATCCCATCAAGCCAGAGGACAGGACCTAAAAACTCCTTAAAAATCACAAAATATATAAAAAAATCATATTTTAGAAAAAATTCTAACAGTTACTCATCACTGGTGCAAAAAAAGTCCGAAGTCACAGAGCGGCGGTGGTCATAGGAAAGGGGCAAAGTTTAAATTTTCATTTAGGCCACGTGGTGACATTGTATCCAATGCCACAATCCACTTTGTTTTGCATTGTGAAAGTACCTTACGAACATCACCACCTCTGATGCCACCATGGACCACATCAATCCCTCGGAACATCAAGGAGGATGGGTCACTCTTATGGCCCCTTTACACGCAGCTACAGGTAACAGGTTTTCCACAGGTAACTTACTGGCTGCAGTGAAATCATGGAGACATAGTTCCATTTGTACACAGCAACAAGATAGAACCATGTCTCCATGATTTCACTGCAGCCAGTAAGTTACCTGTGGAAAACCTGTCACCTGTAGCTGCGTGTAAAGGGGCCATTATGGTGCATCAGAAAATGATGTGGTAACGTCTTCAATGTGGATTGATCTTTCACTGCGGGGGCCGCGGAAATGCCGCTCTGTGACTTCTGACTTTTTTTGCACCTGTGATGAGTAAATAACATTTATTAATGAAAGGGTATCAGTTTGTATAATGTTTACTATCTGATTGTTTAAGCCAGGGGTGGGGAACTCCAGTCCTCGAGGGCCGCAATCAGTGCAGGTTTTCAGGATTTCCTTAGTAGTGCACAGGTGATAACATAATCACTTGCACTGGTGATGATTCCAATCCCTGTGCAATACTAAGGAAATCGTGAAAACCTGAACTGTTTGCGGCCCTCGAGGACTGGAGTTCCCCACCCCTGGTTTAAGCACTAGTCACTTTATGGCGGTTTTGGGTATAATTAACCTCTAACGGTACCTTAGTCTGATGGCCACTTTACACGTTCCAACATCGGTACGATGTTGGATACAATGGCGCGGGAGCGCCCACTTTTTTGGCAGAATTCCCAGATCGCATAGGAGCTGTTACACAGCACGATATCGGCAGGCAACGCCACTGCGATGTGTACGCCCCCTTGTACGGCCGACCCAGGAACGACCATTTAACATGGGAGAGAATAGGGGAAGTTGTACTCCACATCGTTGTTGGGCTTTTACACAGCCCGATCCGGCCACAACGTCCATCCAATATCGGGCAGTTGGAGAGCAGGCTCATTTGATCCCCGATATCGGTTTGACATCGTTGGTGTGTCGAATTGGACATTCAAACTATACAACGCACCAACTATATCAGGGCCAACGCACGAACCACGTGACTTTTTATCGTAGTTGGACGCCGATATCGGGACGTGTAAAGTGGCCATGAAGCAATTTTGCCTGGGGGTACTGAGTATGGTGGGGTGAAGTGTACCTGATGCTGTATGTGTCTAAACTATACAATTGCAGTTAACCCTATGTGGAACTGCTGTTTACATTTAACCCTATGCTATGTGAAAATATACTCATCGTCATGTTGCTATCAGATCTTAGCTGGAAATCTGTGCAATTTAATTGTATTAAGTATGTAAAATGAAGCCTTTACTCCATTTTTATGTTATAACAACGCATTAAGGCTACCTCAATATTGTAGCCTTCCTCAGGTATAAAAGACAAGCACAATGTGAGTTCTTATATAGTAAATCCCTTTAATTAGATGGGTGGAATAAGACGCATAGAATTAACCCAACCTATAGACACAGCAGTGCCCAACAAGTTTTGTGAGGCATAAATTGCACATGAATAGTCAAGTGACAGATTTTTATATAAAAAAATTATAGAATTTTTTTTTTTAAAGAATGAAAAAATACACGTAACAAATATTAGTATCTAAAATCTAGACTGAAAAAATTATATATACATACAGTACAGACCAAAAGTTTGGACACACCTTCTCATTCAAAGAGGTTTCTTTATTTTCAGGACTATGAAAATTGTAGATTCACACTGAAGGCATCAAAACCATGAAATGACACATGTAGAATTATATACTTAACAAAAAAGTGTAAATCCACTGAAAATATGTCTTATATTCTAGGTTCTTCAAAGTAGCCACCTTTTGCTTTGGTTATTGCTTTGCACACGCTTGGCATTCTCTTGATGCGCTTCAAGAGGTAGTCACCGGAAATGTCTTGAAGGAGTTCCCAGAGATGCTTAGCACTTGTTGGCCCTTTTGCCTTCAATCTGCGGTCCAGCTCACCCTAAACCATCTCAATTGGGTTCAGGTCTGGTGACTGTGGAGGCCAGGTCAATACTCTCCTTCTTGGTCAAATAGCCCTTACACAGCCTGGAGGTGTGTTTGGGGTAATTGTCCTGTTGAAAAAATAAATGATGGTCCAACTAAACGCAAACCGGATGGACTAGCATGCTGCTGCAAAATGCTGTGGTAGCCAGCAGGATGGAGCCGGCGAGGCAGGATGGTGGCGGGGGGATCAGGATGGTGGTGGGGGGCAAGATGGAGCCAGCGGGGCAGGATGGAGCCGGTAGGGCATGATGGTGGCGGAGGGGCACAGGATGGTGGTGGGGGAGCAGGATGGAGTCGGTGGGGCAAGATGGTGGCGGGTGGAACAGGATGGAGCCAGCGGGGGGGGCAGGATGGATATGGGGGGGCAGGATGAAGGCGCTCCTCCAGCCCCCCTCGGCTGCCCCTGCCCCTCCTCTACTCCCCGCGGCCCCCCCCCCGCTCCTCCACGGTGATAATAAAAATAAAAAACTCCTCAGTGAGGATACTTATCTGTCCGCTGGCTCGCTCCACCTCTGTCTTGTAGCTCCCAGGACAGGACCTGTCGTTGCCTGGGAAACCGATCAGCTGATCGGTTTCCCAGGCAACGACAGGTCCTCAAGCCCTGTAGAAGCTAGAAGACGGAGGTGGAGCGAGTCGGCGGACAGGTAAGTATCCTCACTGAGGATTTTTTAATTTTTATTATCACCGTGGAGGAGCGGGGGAGGCAGGTGGAGCGGTGACAATTGGTGGCAGCGCGGTGGGATTGTAGAACATTACTGATCTGGTTTGCGCAAGCATTCCTCTCACTAAAAATGTGCACAGTTCTTCACGAAGACTTAGTCAGGACCTGCAGCTCTCTGGTGTCCCCTTAGCCTGCTGGCCAACTCCGGTATTGCCAGAGGATAAGAAAGGAGCCCAGCTGCCCTAATTTATGTTGTCTACTGCGGCACGTGATGTGACAGGATGTATATATACCACCAGTTCCTGCTAGGAACGTATATATACCTTGAGCCAGTCAACATCAGGCCCACAATATCACATAAATACAAAAATTATGCTGCCACCACCGATCTATTACAGGTGGATCGGTAACCCGTATGATAGCATAAAACGAACAGTGAGGTCGTGAGAGCTCGCTCATAGAACAAGGAGATCGAGACTAGTAAATTATAATATTTTACTCCCAAAGATGGCAGTGTTTATATAAAAGATTTACAGGATATTACATAAGAGACAATGTACATGTATGCAAAACAGTTCTAAAAATAAAAGGAATAAAATGAGAACTTGCCAGACCTAGCCACGCGGTGACAACTTAGATCCAGTGGGGGTGGGGCAGCTCCCCAGAAAGGTATGATTCCTCCACACAACGATAGTCTTGCTATGTCTGTGCCCTTGGGTGGAATCACCCAAAAATGGCTCCTCTGGTTTTATTAAAGGCAGGAACCTGTGGCCCCCCCCTCGTCGAGTTACCATTCCATGGTAGGAGGGTCCTCTGAGACCTCCTTTTTCACCATGCTTAATAAATCTTTATTCTTCATAACTAGGGATGGGGTGGGCCCACATCCATTATATACACCTCATGTTTACTTTCATTTAATGCTGAGAATAGTGATACCAAATATGACCTATTTATGAGGTTCAGAAAGCCAGAACTCATTTCCCAGGTTCCTGAGTGTTGCATAGATATACAAGACATATCATTAAATGCACGTAATGGTGAATAACCTAAAAATATGAATTATGAGTATGTGGCATGAACGGGTCTTCTTAAATTTGACATTCACAAACTATAATCCAAGACAAAGAACTTTTGGCGGGACAGCTACAAGCTTTAGCTCTGCCTCAGGTATTTATTGCTCTGCAGTCGTAAAAGTTGGATAGGGGAGGGGGAGAGAGAGAGAGAGAGAGAGAAAGAGAGTGGGGGTTGCATGAATTGGATCTACAGAAACCCCTCAGGACAGAGAAAGCCTTCTGTCTGCTGATCCAACCTCTTCTAATAATGAAACATATTCATACTTTCCTGACAGTGGCCAACACCAATCAGTTCACACAGGGTGCGGACTACTGCACGCTGTGGCACGCCTTCGGGAAATCGTAGGCGACACTGATTCCATCACTATCGCCCTAACACACGCCATAAGACGGAAATATTGCCTTCATGATTGAGGCTGATTTCAGAGCAGTGCTCAGGAATCAGGCGACAGGCGATTTATCGCTGCGAAATTCCCCAATCACACGCCGCAACTGTGTGACAATTTCATGGCGATTGCTCTGGGGCGACATATCGCCTTTAGGATTCCCAGGCGAGATTGCGGCGTGTGAAGGTACCATAACAGTTATCTAAAAGACTTGTAAAAAAATACAAAATACTGTCTGCTTAGAGTTTAAGACTTGAACCCATGAAAGTTTGCAACAAAATACCATATAGTCTGGGTTACATAAGAAATCATCATATGTTCTAAATTGAAGGAGTCCATTTCGTCACATACCTCCCCCTTCTTATGTAACCAGACAGGGCAGTCAGCTGTGATCAGTCTCGTATCATCCGTCTCCTCTTGACGGCATTGTCTTTTTTAATGGTGAAGTGAAGTCAGCAATCGAGGCTTCCATCTATACACCTCCTCCAGATTACCTCCCCCAGGATTGGCAGACATATTGTGGACAAGCACTAAAATGGGATTCAAGAGTTGGGCTCCCATAAACTTCTTGTAATCAATTCCCCCCCAGTCAATGGCCTCAGCCTGTCTAGATTTACTCACTGTTGATGGCTCAGAGGAGAATGATGGGGGCTGGGAACATGGTTTATCCTCAGAAGGTGTGGTAGCAAGAGCCACATCAGGGTGTTGCTTGGCTTCTTGGATGTGGGGGATGGCTGTGACAAACTGGCTGGATAGTTCTTGTCCTGGGTCAGCACGCAAAACAACAGATGTGGGAGGGCCATCTATGAGCCCTACTTCAACCTCCTCCTGGTTAGCCCCTGAAACAACAGGTGTGGGAAGGCTACTCACAAATCCCACATCAACCTCTTTCTGGTCAGTCTCCAAAGCAACAGGGATAGAGACGTTGTTCATAAACTCTAGACTCGTCCTCTCCCTGCTCAGGCAAGGTGTTGACAGGATCAGTTTTTTGTAGTCCTGGGGCTTGGAACTGGTGTCTTTCCAGATTGTCACTGGATCCATGATGTGGCACACAGTTTAAATCCTTTGGGTCAATCGCATCGGGGTCCTCATCATTCTCTGCATCCTTCTGGGCATGCCACTGGACCAATTTCTGGATCACACACGACCATATGTCAGTGTCCCTGGCTTCCATTTCTCGGAACAGACATGCCACCTCTAGTTGCAGTTTCTTATAGCAGCCGAACTTCCACTCCAGTCCTCATCCCATGGCTGAGCTGGTGGGGTTGGACATGGCAGTGCCCGAAACCTGAATACCTCACTATGGCCTGCTGGGTATGCTTATATGCATCCCTGGTTGTTGAGCCCTTGGACGGTGTCCACGAACACCAGTCCCCTGCAACTGCCCTGGATAAACCAGGCTGAGTAGTATCCCACCACTGCCACCAATTGTGGAGACCCGGGGGTCAGTGGGTGCTCTTGTTCGCAGTTCCAGCCGCCTTTACAAAGACAACGTAGACCAGGGCTCATCCCCAACTGAACGCCCGAGCTCCTTAACCATGGACGGAACACTACTCAAGACAACACAGGGTGAGGGAACTACAATATTAAGGCTTTATTGGATCCCCAAACAGTTTACAGCATATAACATATAACCAGCAAAACACAACAATGTAACAGGCAACAGAGTCTCACCCTCCCGCTGGCTCACCAGGGATTAGAATATAGCACAGCAAAGTCTGTGGCCAGGTGACTGGAGCGTCCCAACCTGGGTTGCTTCCTTATCCTTATGCAGTCTTTGTTATCACAGCCGAATCCGATAATTCGATGCTGAAGTCCTTGTGGTGTTATAATCCAGGTTCTGATCCCCTTGGTCGGCACCGGAATGCCTGAGCCTGAGGTTATGGCCGGCCAATTGGACCCAAAGATCCTAGATTAGCTGCCTGTATCCAACTGCTGGTCAAAATGAGCAATCCTCCTTATATACCCTCAGCCCTCATTGCAGGATTCACGATAGGTGGAATAAAACTGCCTTTTCATTGGCTGGATCTCAAGCCTCTTATAAACATTTTTAGTCATATTCAAGAGAAAAAAGTTGCAGGGCACTAAGCGGTATCAACTGTCATGTTCCGGGAAATCATCCCTGGTGGGTACCCCACCGGCAGTGCACATCCAAAGCACCAGAACGTAATATAGCGATTTAAAGAACGAGGCAGCACTCACCGGTATGTGAAGGGTGGTCTTTTAATCCAGGTTGTCAAGGATAGACAGGGTGCAGGGAGGTGACCACGGAGGGCCAGTGGACAACGACGCCATTTCGCAAACGATGTTGCTTCTGCGGGTCCAGGACCGCCCCCATGCTTGGCTTGCATGGGATTGAGCACCGGTGTCATTACCTGGGACCTATGTGGTCACCCATCTGTTTCTTTATAACCTTTAAACCGTCTGTATATATCACGGCTGTGTCCACAATAAAAGTAACACTTTTTGCATGATACTCCTGCTTCTCCAGTCTTGTTAGTTTAATAGAGTATGTCCTTGCAGTTTTGGGGACCCCTCAAGTGGCTACAATGTAGGGGGGCCCTGCTATTTAATTATACCAATCTGGACTTTGATATTGAATCTGAGCAAATACACCTGGAACCAGAGTCCATTCCCCCTATCGTAACTGCACCCTGCTGGAGAAGTCTGCACTGCAATTTACCTCCCCCTTATGTGTAGTGCAGATATGAGATTTTTCAGATCTTGCAGGAACATCGAATATCTCTGACTAATGTTCATTAGGGCTCGACACCTTGTGCCTCCCTAATGGTTCAGGTATGAGACTGACACAGTGGCGCACCCAGAAATTTCCCAAGGTAGGGGTCCAAGAAACACACACCGGCCCTGAAAGGGGGGTGTCACCCCCCAGCGGGGTTCCGAGGGGCAAAGCCCCCGGTTGGGTAGTTTGGGGGAGCGAAGCCCCCCTAAAAGCAGCCTCTTTGTGGGCCCTTGGGTGCTGTGTAATTGTTCCTGTCTCCTGACATAGGGGCCCAGCTCCTTGTGTACTGCACCACTTCTCAGGGCCGTCCAAAGGGGGGGTCCAGACACGTAGGTCCCTCCCCTTGGGTGCGCCTATGGACTGACACATTGTTGTCTGAGTGAATATGTAGGTGCTGACCCCAAAGACTGGGAAGAAAGGTTGAAATGGCTTCCTTCACAGCTTGGAGTTCCTGCATATTTGAGGACATCCGCGAGAGATGCGAGTCCCAAACTCCCTGTACCGAGAGATCCTGAAGATGGGTATCCCACCCCCAGGAACTTGCATCTGTGGTAACAATGTCTGATACTGGAAGAACCCACGGAATACCTGTGGTGAGATTGTCCCGCATTAGCCACCACTTTAGAGAGTCTATGGTGCCTGCTGAAAGAACTAACTTTCCTTCCAAAGAGGAGATCCTGTTGTCTCAAAAACTCCCACTGGAGAACCCTTGTGTGCAACTGAGCCCAGGGAACTGTGGGGATACAGGATGTGAGGGATCCCAGGAGAAACACTGCCCTCCACAAGGTCACATAGGGATTCTCTATAGTTACAAGAATTAAGGCCTGAATCTTCAGTTTGTCTGGAGGAAGCAGGTAAAGTTGAGACTGCGAGTCCAAAATGTACCCCAGGAAGGTCTGACGTGTGGTGGGTACTAGCCTGGACTTCTCCAGATTGACGATCCACCCCAGATCTGATAAGGTGGACTGTACAATCTGCAGGTGGCATATGCACTGATCTCTGGAGGCCCCCACAATTAGAAAGTCATCCAGGTATGGTATCTGTTGCTGCCTCAGATGAGCCATCACTTCTGGCATCAGCTTTGTGAAAATCCTTTGGGCTATTGCCAGGCCGAAAAGAAGAGCCCAAAACTGATGGGGTTTGAGGGACCCATTCATATAAAGAGCAAAGTGAAGGTAATATTGATGGCTCTGATGGATCGGAACGTGGCGGTACGCATCTTTAATATCCAGTACTACCATGAAACAGCCTGCAAACAGGAGCTTTATGGCTGATTTCATTGTTTTTATTTTGAAAGTTCAGTGTACCAGAAACTTAATCAGCTTTTTCAGGACGATAATAGTCCGGAAGGACCCATCTGGTTTTAGGACTAGAAATAGAGGGGAGTAGAACCCCCTTCCCCTTTCTTCTTTTGGGACTGTTGTCACAACATTCTTCTGGACTAAGGAGTGTACTTCATCCATTAGAATTCTGGATTGAGTTGGGTTGCTGACAGATGTTATTACCAGGGACCTCACAAGGGTCGAAATAAACTCCAGCCGTGACCCATCTCTGACTATATTTCTTGCCCATTCGCAGGCATCTATCCGGGACCAGGCTGGGAGAAGCAAGGAGAGTCTTCCTCTCACTTGGTGCAAGGCATCACTTGGAAGATTTCTTGCTATCCATAGAAGATCCCTTGAACAGAAATCCAGGTCTTTTCTTCTTTCTATCATACCAGGAATCCAATAAAATAGTATTCGCCTCACCGTGTCCTTATCATAGATTAAGCCCCGTCCAGCCATCCGCTTTGACTTTTAAAGGCTTTGGTCATTAAATTTTTTTCTTTTTCATACCAGGAACCCCTTGACCTCTTGGGGGACTTTTTCCTCGAAAACGTCTGCCTCCGAAAGGAACAACTCCTGAAGGTAGATGCCGGAAATGACGGAAAGTTCTTTTCCTTATCACTGGCTTTTTCTAGGATGTCATCCAGTAGTTTGCCAAACAAGAACTTTCCCTCACAAGGCATGGCACACATCTTGGCTTTTGACCGTGCGTCTCCTGGCCCGTTCTTTAGCCATAAGGCCCGTCTTGCCGAGTTGGACAACGAGTTAGATTTTACAGCTAACTTCAGGGAGTCGGCGGAGGAATCTGCAAGGAAAGCTGCTGCAGAATGAACTAGAGGAAAAGATGATAAGACCTCAGCCTTTGGAACATTATTCCACACCTGGCATTCCAACTATTGCAACCAGATTGTCAGTGAACAGGCGACACAGTTGCCTGATATAGTTGGCCTAAAAATGCTAGCAGTAGTCTCCCATGAACCCATCAGAATCAGCATTTCTGGCCAATTGGTCTTTTAAATTCCCTAAATCTTCAAAGGGCAGAGTCGATTTTTTTGGTTGCTTTAGCTACTGCTACATCTATCTTAGGACTTTTATTCCATGAAGTGGTGGCGTCTTGGTCAAAGGGGTATTTCTGGGGGGCGTGGCTTGACGCAGCCAGGAAATGGCTGCTTGATCCGGGAGCTCCGGAGATCACAGGACCGAACGCGGCTCATACAGCGCTCCAAACCCCGACACCCACCTAAAAACTGCCTGACCTGACGTGGGAGAGCCCGGAGAGCAGATGGGGAAAACCCGAAGCGGCAGAATTAACCCCCCGCAGCGCGTGACCGACTTCTTTACAAGTAACAGACCTGCAGGGAACCCATCCAAAATGGCGCCGGCTTCACCGCGCTCGGCCCGCTCATCCTCCAGACGGAGCTCTGTAGCCTCCTCAGCGTCCAACAGAGGAGGGAGAGAGGATTCCCCGGTCACCCACCAGAGTATGAAGGCGATGCTTTCCTCCATGCTCTCCTCTCTCAGGACGTCACTACAGGATGATTTCAAAGGTATGGTAGCAGACATGAGACGGGATCTGGCAGAGGTGGGAGGACGGACAGATGGGCTTGAGAGGAAAATGACAGAACTAGTAAAGTCTCATAATGATCTAATAGACGCACAAGAAGTGCTCAAAGCAGATATGGCTAAAATGCAAGCCAAACAATTAGATCTTGAAGATAGACACAGACGAAACAATATACGTATAAGGGGGATACCGGAATCTGTACAGCCCAAAGATTTGCGTTCACTTTTGCAAGATTTCATAATGGCAGCTATGCCAGATGTACAGAGAAAAGACATTATTATCGACAGAATACACAGGGTGCCAAAACCCCCACATATTAACCCCTCACTACCCAGAGACACTATTGCAAGGATCCACTTCTACGAGTTAAAGGAGGACTTTCTGTACAGTCTGAGAGGCAAGACAAGCCTCCCTGAGCAGTTTGCATCTCTCACAGTCTTCTCAGATTTATCCCCGGGCACACTTGCATTGCGGAGGGCGTTCCAGCCTTATACCACCATACTCAGGAAAGAAACTATTCCCTACATGTGGGGCTTCCCAACCAAACTCCTCATACGGAAAAACAATACCACTCACGTCTGCGTTCTCCCAAAGCAAGCAGCCAAATTACTATCCCAATGGGGACTGGGATCACCTACTAAGAATGGGGAGCCTCCTTCACCTTCGACGACATCACCCAAAAAGCATGTTGACCCTGAATGGAGCACAGTCTGAGACTCTATCCAATCCTGTGGATCTCCGAACTTTCGCCTTCCGGAATGGCCAAGAATCATAAGTAGTCCTTTCCCTTTTCTTACCCTAAGTGACAAGGACCTGATTCGTTTTGCGGATTCGTCTAGCTGGGGTGACAAATCTAGAACCAGGGATTAGATCTGAACTCCTGGTCATAACCCCACAGAGTGTATTTTGTTCACTCATCGGTTTTTCTTTTTTGTAGGAGAACATGACTGTTTCTCCTTTTTTGGTCAGACTTTGGTTCTATTTTTTCTCTGTTCCTTTCCTGCTTCCAAAACTTTATGCTATGGGATGGCAGTTCTCCTCTTTTTTGAGAGTTTATTGTGCTGATTGTTTACCTCCCCCCCTTCCCCTCCCTCCTTTTTTCCCTTCCCAATTCCCCTTCCTATCTGGATCAGGATTGCATATTTATGATAATGTTGTTAAGCAGCTTGTTGGTCCGATTGCACCACAAGCACCTATACATAACTATATTAATGTCCTGTTATGAGTATCAAAGTTTTATCCATTAATGTAAATGGGTTGAATTCTCCAACGAAAAGGTCTATCACATGGCGGCACTTGCGTAAATCACAATGTGAAATTGTCTTCATCCAGGAGACACATTTATTGGCGGAGGATAATTTCAGAATGCAATCGCATATATTCCCACATCAATTTTTCGCTAATAATTCAACTAAAAAAGGGGGAGTGGGGATTCTTATAAAGCATACAGTGTCTTTCCAACTCAAAGCAGCTATACCAGACCCAGAAGGGCGTTACCTCATTTTATTATGCACCATTAATGATTGTAAATATACATTGGTTTCCATATATGCTCCCAACTCCGGCCAAATCAAATTCGTGCTCAGGGATACAGACTTGTGGGTGGAGATTTTAACATGCCGATGTGTAAGCGATTAGATTGCACTGGACCGTTACACACTCGAGGGGAATTAGGCCCTGTGATTGTTGAAAATGGCTTACATGATATATGGAGATACCAGCATAGTAATGAACGGGATTATACCTTTTTTTCAAATAGATATCATACATATAGCCGCATAGATGCCATATTGGTAGATGACGCATTACTGCACAAATGCCAACATTCAGATATAGGTAACATAACGTGGTCAGACCATGCTCAGGTCACCCTAAAATTCATAGACTACTCAGCTGTAACACCACCACACATGTGGAAAATGAACACATATCTTTTAGCAAACCCAGAGATTGCAGAGGAGATGGCTGGCCACATTAAAGAATTTTTCCATATTAATGACAACGGAGAAATACAAGATGAAATATTATGGTTTTCGCATAAAGCAGTGATCAGAGGCCTATTTATTAAATTAGCTGCCCATACAAAAAAACGTTATTTGGCGGACCTGGAAAATACTCTAACTAAAATTAAAAATATGGAAAAACAACATAAAGAGACTCCGTGCCCACAAATACTAACTGCCCTTTTAGAAGCCAGGAATCATTTAAGATCCCTTTTATTACAAAAAGCTGAAAAAAACCTTAAGAAATTACGAGCTAAGTACTATAATATGGGGGACAGAGCCGGAACACTATTGGCCCCGAAGGATTAAAAAAAGATCGGCACGATTTAAGATTCCCTTCCCAACATCACGTACTGGGTCCCACATACGTAATCCCATCTCCATAGCAGAAGAATTCCGGGTGTACTATGAATCTCTATATAACTTGAAGAATGATAGTAACACGACACAGCCAAATAATGCTACAATCTCCTCCTTCTTAGATAAATTGGATTTACCCAAAATTACATCAGCCCAATTAGGCGAACTGAATTCTCCAATTACAGAAGGAGAAATAAGACAAGCTCTTAGAACTACTAAGAAGGGCACAGCATCAGGACCTGATGGCTTTCCCTATTCATATTACCCACAATTCTTTTCCACTCTCTCCCCTTACCTATTGAGACTGTTTAATTTTTGGCAATCTAGAAGAGAAATCAGACGAGAAGGCTTGGAGGCTATCATTACCACTCTCCCTAAGCCGGGAAAGGCACCCACAGAACCGGGGAACTTTCGTCCGATTGCGCTGCTCAACTGCGACACTAAATTATATGCGAAGGTGTGGGCTACCAGACTAATGGACGTTCTTCCATTTCTGGTGGACCCAAACCAGGTTGGATTTATACCGGGCAGACAGGCGCGAGACGGAACTAGGCGCCTTATAAATATTCTTGAAATAATGGAAAAATCCGACTCCCCCGGTGTGCTCGTCTTTGGATGCTGAAAAAGCTTTTGACAGAGTGCACTGGGGGTATGTTGAAGCTGTATTAACAAAATTTGGTATTAAAGGCCCAGTATTGTCGGCTCTTATGGCGTTATATTCTTCTCCTAATGCTTCCGTCTGCGCCTCGGGCTTTGTATCTAATCCTTTTAACATCTCTAATGGCACACACCAGGGATGCCCTCTTTCACCACTAATATTCGCATTAGTGATGGAGCCCTTGGCAGCGCAGATCAGACGAAACCCCCGGATCAGAGGGATCAACGTTGGTGGGATGGAACACAAAGTTGGCCTCTACGCAGACGACGTCATCCTGATGTGCACTGACGTGGTTTCCTCACTACGGGAAATAATGAATGTTCTGAGGGAGTTCTCAGATGCATCCTATTACCGATTAAATGCCTCCAAGTCTGTTATATACCCGATAAATCTAACTGATTGCATACAGGAAGAAATTAAAAAGCACTTTCCCTTTACATGGTCTCCTGAAGGGTTTAAATACCTAGGTGTATTTATAACTCATGTACATAATTAAAACAAAACGTTGATATAATAGCCAAAGATATTGGAGGGGAATTAGATAAAATTAATGCAGTGGGCTTATCTTGGATAGCTAGAATCCAAATAATAAAGATGTTAATCCTCCCAAAATTAATTTACCTGTTTAGATACATCCCCCTCTCTTTTCCCCGTTCATGTTTAACCAGACTGCAACGTATACTTAATAAATTTATATGGAGTGGGAAGCCCCATCGTGTATCTCATAAAGTTATGATCCTACCATACAGTAGGGGAGGCTTAGGGGTCCCCGACGTCCTCGCTTATCATAGAGCGGCAATTTTGGAGCCAGCCCAACTATGGTGGTCGGGAGATAAGACCTCTTTGAACTGGTTGCAAATAGAAGCTTGCTGGGCCCCGTCGGGTTCTCTCAGGACCTTATTGGAGGCAGACTTACTGATCCCCCAGAAGTTGGGCGGAATACTTGCCCCCATGAGAGCCTTATTGGGGATATGGCACAACTTGGGCCAAACTCATCTCCAATTTTTATTTAAAAATATATCCCTCAATACCCTAGAGCATTTAATCCCCGATCTATCTTTGAAACAATGGAAGGAAAGTGGGATCGTAAATCTTATTGATCTGCTTGACTCAAATAAAATAAAATCTTTCCAAGATATTAAGATAAGATATGATTTATCCAACAAACTATTTTATCAATATCTACAGATCCGCCATTTGGTAAATAAATGCAAATTACCCCCTATTGACCTTGCCCAATTTGACACTCAGCGATACTTTAAATCTTCCGGGAATCAACATGGTGTTTCATTATTTTACCAAGCTCTCATCTCCTCTGCAAAGGATACTAAACTCCCATTTATGGAAACATGGGAAAAGAGACTCGGTTTCACAGCTCCCAAAGAGACATGGAATGCAGCTACATCACACACTGGCAAATATTCGTCCTGTTTAAATCACCTAGAACAGGCGAAAAAAATACAACTGCACTGGTACTTGACCCCGGTAAAATTACACAAGTTTTTACCAACCAATTCAAAGGAGTGCTGGAAAGGATGCTCTCAGGAGGGCACAATGGAGCACATGTGGTGGTACTGCCCTAGCGTACGAAATTTCTGGGTGATAACAGACTTAATTTTGAAAGAGGTCACGGGACTACCCATAACTTTAGATGCCCCTTTGGCCCTTCTAGGGATTAATATGGGAGAGATTTCTTCATCTCTTAGGCCTATTGTCACTAACATACTGATTGCGGCCAGGATGTGTGTGGCAAGACATTGGAGAGACAGGTCCGCCCCTACAAGGGAGGAACTCATCTCTCTCATCAATCTGCATATGCAGCACGAAACCATATTAGCGGAAAGTAATACAGTTAAAACCAAAAAACTAAATTGGTGGGACCCATGGTGCTCATCGCAATTCTCTCCTGTATCTTAGTAAATGAACTCATATCAGCAGATATACTTTATAATACAATCTCATACTTCGGAATCAACCTTACTTTTTGATTGTCAATTGCAGAAATAATTGATACTATGTAATGCATATAATCCTGCCCTATCTTCATTTACCCTCCAACTTTTCCCCCTCCACCTTTCTATTTCCTTTCTTTACGCTCTAGAATATAGATTAGATATTGTCAGTGTTACAAACGATTGTCTTTGTTTGATATTTGTTTTGTTATACTTTTTTAAACGAATAAATACTAAATGTTTAAAAAAAAAAAAAAAAAAGGGGTATTTCTTACTTGCTACTGAAGGTAATGACCCTTTCTTATCAGGTCTCTTCCAGTGTTCAGTAATAAGAGCCTGAACCTTTTGATTGATAGGGAAGGAACGCTTCTTTTTACATGCCAAAACCCCAAACATCAAATCTTCCACTTAGGAAGGATCATGTGTGTCTACTAACCCCACTGTAGATCTTACTGTCTTAATTAATCAGTTTCCTTTTTAGTGAAGCAAGGTTGTCCCTCAGCACTATCTTCTGAAAATGATGAGTCTGATGAAAAGAAGGAGGAGGAGGAAGAGCTAGACCTATGAGACTCTCTATGATGCTTCGCTGGTTCCTGCTCCGAGTTAGAGGAAGAATCTCGGGACTTCTTCCTCTTTTTCCCCATCCTTCTCTCACTTTTCTGGAGAGATCTGAATTCTTCCGTCACCAAATCCCTAAGACTTGATGCAAAGCTAGGAACCTCCTATCCTATCAATGCATGGAGGACACAGCTCTTTCATATAATGCTCAGCAAAAGGGACCTTGCAAATGGCAATTCTTTTTCTTGTACAACTTCTTTTTGCATTCCTAAGAAATAAAGAGCAAGAAGAAAAAAGCATATAAGAACACATAAAACATTCCAGTGGCACTCACCCCAGAAATGCTAATGTACCAGCTTCGGAGGCTGCTTTGGGTCTGGATCCAGTCTGGCAGACTTCTGGGAGGACCTGTCACCTTCTCCCAAGGTGTGAGCGTCTGTAGCCGGTTCCACCATTTGAAACAACAGCTATCCCTGCTCCATAACTGGCAGTGATGTCCTACTGCTCCACAACTTCCCATATAGCCTCTGGTAATGCAGGGGGAGCGCTCTGCTGAATCCGGCATCCGGACGCTGGGCACCGCCATTTGGGATATCACTGCGCATGCGCCGCCCACGTCACATCCGGATTCACCGCCACACCCGGAAGTAGCGTTTGGCAGTGGGAATTTCAAAAGCCCGATGTGTTCCTCGGCGTCTTCACCCAGGAGTACAGCATGACAGGGCAGAGCCGTGCATGCGCGCAGCCTGGGCGACACTGGGGCCGATATGGACCTCTTGTGGCCCTCTACTAGACCCCGCACCCACCACCATGAAAGGGATACCCCGGGGAGGTGCATCTGCACCGGAGTCTGGAGCCACAGCAGGTAAGCCGCATCTTCCAGCTACGGGGTCAGGCCAGGGAACCGCTTGTGTTCAGAGCTCTCACACCTCCAAAACAGGAAACCTAAACAGAGGTGTAGGAGAGGTACCACCTTTTTATTCCAGACGTTTCCTGTCTTGGGTGGGTGGACCTGTCTCTCAGGTGGTGCGGGGTCATGGTGATGATGGAAAAAACACATTATTCAAGCATGAACATTGTGGATTGAAAAATACTCTAATGAATAAGAGATCATTTACATTGGAAATTACAATGATGGTGGGGAGAAAAAAAAAAGTTATTTTCTTTTTAGGAGGTTTGCATTATTTCTGTCCATATATATTAAAATATATAACAATGAAATAGTCAATGCTCATGAAATATTACTTTTTAATATTTTTTTTCGTAACAGATGTCTATTAGTAACTGCATATTCTTATCATTCAAATGTAAGTTATAAGTTGCTTTCCCTTTTTTATTGATGTAATTTTGTTTATTCAGTCTCTTTTGTGTGTTTTAGTTACAACTTGTCAATCATCTATATACACACGCACATGGACACACTTTGATTTTACATGTACCTTTTGTCACATGATTGTTCCCCTGAAAACAATTTCTGTCCAGGCCCAATGTCTGACTATCATTTGTTCACTTTCAGAATTTTTTTATTTATTATAACTTTTGTCAGATTTAAGTTCTTTCTGTAACTATTGAGGGGTTTTCTTTCATTAAACGAGGGGTACCAATAATTTTGACCATGTGTGTATATATATCCTTTCTTCCCCTGTGAGTTTGTTTCTATGATCGAAATTTTCCACATTCTGAACATAAATGCTGTATAGCTCCCCCACTATCAAGGCAGCTTCTTCCCTGTGTGAGTTTTCTGGTGTTTAACAAGATTTGATTTATCTTTAAAACGTTTCCCACATTCTGAGCATGAAAATGGCTCCTCCCCTGTGTGACACATCTGGTGTCTGGCAAGTTTTGACTTATCTCTAAAAAATCGTCCACATTCTAAGCACAAAAATGGCTTGTCTCCTGAGTGAATTTTCTGATGTTTAATAAGACCTGAATTTTCTGTAAAACATTTGCCACATTCTGAACATGAATATGGCTTCTCCCCTGTGTGACTTCTCTGATGTGTTTTCAGATGGGATTTATCTCTAAAACATTTTCCACATTCTGAACATAAAATAGGCTTCACCCCTGTGTGAATTGTCTGATGGGTAACAAGATTACTTTTTTTTGCAAAACATTTCCCACATTCAGAACATGAAAAAGGCTTTTCCCCTGTGTGACATTTCTGGTGCTGAACAAGATCTGGTTTATTTGCATAGCATTTCCCACATTCTGAACATGAATATGGCTTCTCCGTTGTGTGAGTTCTCTGATGTTTAATAAGAGCTGATCTATCAACAAAACATTTGCTGCATTCTGAACATAAAAATGGCTTTTCCGTTGCATGAGTTTTTTGATGTTTAACAAGCCTTGGTTGCCCTATAAAACACTTCCCACATTCTGAACATGTATATGGCTTCTCCCCTGTGTGAATTCGGTGATGCATTTTAAGATCTGGTTTATTTGCATAGCATTTCCCACATTCTGAACATGAATATGGCTTCTCCGTTGTGTGAGTTTTCTGATGTACAGTAAGAGTTGATTTATCGACAAAACATTTACTACATTCTGAACATGAAATTGGTTTTTCCTTTGCATGAGTTTTTTGATGTCTAACAAGACCTGATTTCTCTATAAAACACTTCCCACATTCTGAACATGAATATGGCTTCTCCCCTGTGTGAATTCTGTGATGGATTTTAACATCTGATTTATTTGCAAAGCATTTCCCACATTCTGAACACGAATATGGCTTCTCCCCTGTGTGAGATCTTTTGTGATCAACAAGATTCGAATTCCTCATAAAACATTTCCCACATTCTGAACATGAATATGGTTTTTCCCCTGTGTGAACTCTCTGATGTCTTTTGCAAGTTGATTGATCTGTAAAACATTTTCCACATTTTGAACATGAATATGGCTTCTCCCCTGTATGAATTCTCTGATGTCTAACAAGACCGGATCTATGGTTAAAATATTTCCCACACTCTGAACAAGAAAATCTGTTCTCTTTTGTGGAAACTTCTGGATGTGTAATAAAAGATGTTTCAAGGGAAACACTTTTTCCATAGTCTGAACATGAAAATAGCTTCTTGGCTGCAAGAGTGCTTTTATTTTTAACATTGCCCCTTTGGTGACTTTTATTTTTCTTAATAGTCTGTGATGAATCAAAATATAGAACCTGGTTAAAAGGATCTGATGACAGATGTTTGTTGTGAAGGGATGATGATATATCTGGAATAATGGCATTCACTTTATTTATAACCCGAGTGATATCAAGGTCTTCTGATGTAAAGATTGAAGATGTCAGTTGTCCCTCTGAGCTCATGATGTAGTCATCTGCCAAGAATAAAACCGATTATTTTTAAATATCCTTAAAAATGATATTTTTATATAAAACATCAATAGAAGTTGCAGGTTATACTGTATATCAAAATCCAGTCATATTCCAATGCAAAAAAAAGTTCACAATCTAACAGTCAACCTCACAACAAAAACTAGTAGAACATGTTGTTTGACCCTCTTTGCTCGTTCTGCAAAATAAGAAGCCACCAAAAATGTAAAATAAACTTCTATAGAGTATTGTTAGATTCAGGAGAAGTTGTAAAATAAATTGTGGTGTCCATTTTTCCTATTATCTCTTCTGAAAATGGAAAAATTGTGGCTACATCAACATTCTAGTGAAAAAAAATAAAATATTGTTTCAAATTTTGCTTTCCGTATTTTATTAATTCTTGTGAAGCACCAACATCTTGAAAGTGGTTTTTGATACTATGAGGAGTGAACTTTCCTTAAGTATAGTCCCATCAAAGGTGATTTAATCCCATAAAAAAAAGTCAGTTCTTCATTACCAGAAACTAAAAAGTCAGGATAAGGGATTCTCTGCTGTTACTGTACAGAAATTCAGTCTCAGTCATTATAGCAACGTTTGGACAGAAAAACTCAACCTGGTCTTGTATGGTTCCTTAATGGCCCTGTCACACGTGTCAACCGGGGCTGCGATGTCGGAAGCGATGCACAGGTGCACGCTCGCTTCCGTCATCGCAGCCTTGGTGTCACACGGCAGGATGTTGCCGGTGACACCGCAGCGATGCGGGCGGAGCCATCGCTCACTGAGCTGGGATCAACCCAGCGAGCGATCCGCAGCAATGCTGATGTATAGGCTGGATCGCCGCCAACATCGCTATGGTGGTGTCAGACGGCGCGATCCAGCCTAATCGCTGGTTGCAGATTGACAGGTTTACGGTCATCCTCGCAAACCTGTCAACCTGCGACCAGCGATAAATCGCAGTTGCGTCGCGCTGTCACACAGCACAACGCACTTGCGATATCGCTAGCAACATCGCTGATGCGTCACTTTTCGGCGATGTCGCTAGCGACATTGACACGTGTGACACCACCTTAAGAGAACATTCAGCAGTACAGAAATGGGATTCAATCGATAAGATATCAAGATATAATGCAGAAAAAATTACAATGCCCAAAGTAATGTGGCTAGTTTTGGGTGAAAGTGCATACAATAGTTTAGCAGTAGAATAGTGACCACTTTGGCGGGTTGGCCTAGCCGGATATGTGAGGGGTCACAGCACAGAGCTCTCCTGCCTGGACACAACTTCAAAAGCCGTGACCGCCGCATCGCCCGATACCTGTGAGAGGAGGTCCTTGTGATCCCGTCGGTACCGTTTACAACAGTCACAGACCCCGCCATGACCCGCAGGAGACAGCGGGATGTCGAAGCAGGAGAGGAGGGCCGGATCCAAAATAGAGCCGAACCCAGGGAAGAAGCGGCCTGCATGAAGAGGATGGCAGCTCGTCTGGAGAGGCTTGCCAGGGTGGAGGTGGAGGAGCAGGTTTCCTCTGGCTAGAGGGAGAAGGAGGTGGGGGCAGAAGAGGATGTACAGTAGCAGGATGGGGAGGTGGAAGAAGATGGGCTGGAGGCTGCAGGCTCACAGGACAGTGCGAGGGCTGAGATCCCTGCTGGTACTGAGGATCATAGCACATGAAAGCCCACTATTAAGGATGTTTTTGCAATAGTCTCAATCTGCAAAGAGGCCTTAATAACCCTGACCTAGCAAGTTAATGGGATAAAAGGAGAGGTGGCAAGCATCAGAGCTGCAATGCACAAAGCTGATATCAGGACTGGCGAGGTGGAAGAAAGAGTGGGTACTTCAGAAGACCAGATTGTTAAATTGCAGAAAGCCAAAAAGCAATATGTGCAACAATTTTCAGACCTAACGGCTAAAACTGATGATCTAGAAAACCGTTCTAGACTAAATAATCTCAGGATAGTCGGGGCCTGGAAAAAGTGGAGGGCTCAGACCCCACAGAGTTCATAGAGTCGTGGCTAAGATCTAAGATGGGGGAGCAAAACCTATCCAGAGTATTTGTGGTGGAGAGAGCACACCGAGTCCCTACAATACCCCTGGCTCCTGGCTCAGCTCCACATACCATTCTAGCCTAAATTCTAAACTACGGCCGGCTTCACACTGCGGCACAATCCGATCCAGGGATGTCAGGGGTGAACCTGACAGTCCCGGACTGGAATTGCAAACAGAACCGGAGGGCAGAGCTCAGCTGTCCCCTGCGAAGTGGTGCTGAACCGCTGCACAGGGGACAGCTCCCTGGTGCTGAAGTTCAGCACAACTCACGCTGAACTTCACCTTCAGGTATCCGGCTCCCGGATCGGGGCAATCCGGCCCCATAGACTCCCATGTTAGGGAGCGATGGACTGCCCCGAATTTGTGAGAATCCAATTTGGGGAGATTTTTCTCCCTGGACACAAAAATGCTGCAAGCAGAAGGGGGGAGAGAAAAGGCAGGGAGTTGTTTAGTTTAGGCGTGTTTAAAGGAGGGGAAGCGGTAAAAGGGAATGGGGGAAGATGGGGGAGGAGACAGCAATTGGAGAAGATCAGACCTCAGTAATAGATATATATATTAACATATGATGGGAATGCTTAAGATCTTAAGCTTAAAGGGAACCAACCACCCCCAATGACCCCCCCGGACTATTAATATCAGTGCCTACACACAGCACATACATGTGCTGCACTGATTTTGGCTAAAAAAACTGTTTTTTAAAACTAAAGATAATGATTTTTAAAGTTTAAACCGGAGCGACGGATGGGCGGTACTTATCTGTGGCAAACGACGATATCTGATGCCAATCATCTTCCCTGTCTCCCCTCGCAGCAGTTATGGCCACCCCTTTGTGCAGCGTCACAGCCCTGTGCACGGGCTCGCATGCCCGTGCACACGTCATCATCTACAGCCGGGAAGCGAGCGCGCGCTCTGTCTTCCTGCGCTCGGCTATGGAAGACAGAGCGCGCGCTCGCTTCCCGGCTGTAGATGATGACGTGTGCACGGGCATGCGAGCCCGTGCACAGGGCTGTGACGCTGCACAAAGGGGTGGCCATAACTGCTGCGAGGGGAGACAGGGAAGATGATTGGCATCAGATATCGTCGTTTGCCACAGATAAGTACCGCCCATCCGTCGCTCCGGTTTAAACTTTAAAAATCATTATCTTTAGTTTTAAAAAACAGTTTTTTTAGCCAAAATCAGTGCAGCACATGTATGTGCTGTGTGTAGGCACTGATATTAATAGTCCGGGGGGGTCATTGGGGGTGGTTGGTTCCCTTTAAACGTATGGGGCCTATCGGACAGAAGGAGGAGAGCGGCTATATTACACCATATTATGGCGCAAAAGCCATCCACAATATGTCTTTTAGAAACTCAACTGATTAAAGATGAGACTGGGATATTGGCTAGAAAATGGATTAGAAAAGCGTATCATGCAACATACTCTACGCGAGGGGGGTATTGATATTAATTCATCGTCAGTGCCATGTGAAGAAGTGGAGGTTCAGGCAGAAGGAGAAGGACAGTATGTCTTTTTGGTACGTAAGGTTTAAGGTCAATTGATATGTGTGGCCGCTGTGTATGGTCCGCCGCCCTATTCTGGAAGGATGATCTAAAAAATTATTGATTTTATAAGACAGAGTGGGAGTACCGCTGTTATTAATAGGTGACATCAATAATGTTCTAAACGAATATTGGGATAAGAGTAAACAAAGTACGCAGAGACGTGACAGCAAGTCAGGGACCCTGTTTGGTAAATATATATGGGATTGATGGATTTGTGGAGAGTGAGTATCACGGGCGTTCGCTGCTATTCGTGCTATTCCTTCTCACACAATTCTATGTCTAGAATAGACCTAGCATTGGGAGATAGGCTGTTTATTAGTTTGAGGAGAGGGGTGGAGTATTTGCCCAGAGTGATCTCGGACCATACCCCCGTGGCAGTAGCCGTACAATTGCTGAATCAAAGTGCATGGCAGACAAAGGGATGGAAAGTGTTTCCACTATGGCTAAATCTTAAGGTACCGTCACACAGGGACATATCGCCGGCGATATTGCCGGGGATCGCGGGAGCGCGCATCCCTGACAACATCGCCGGTGAGATGTCACACTGAGCAACTTACCGGCGATGTCGCCGGCTAGTTGCCGCGGCTATTGCTCGCTGGGTTGCCCAGCAACCCAGCAAGCGATCACTCGCAATGTTGGATATAGGCGGAATCGCCCGCAACATTGCAGGTGGCCGCGTTACACTGGGCGATCAGGCAGGATCGCCTGAGCAAGATCGCCATGTTTCCCAACATTGTTGGGAAACCTGGCGATGTGACTCAGGCGATTCATCGCCTGATTATCGCCCTGTCACACGAGGCAACTCGCCGGCGATGTCGCCGCAACCTGGACACGCCCCTCAGTTGCCGGCAACATCGCCGGCGATATCTCCCCGTGTGACGGGCCCTTTATAGACATGCAAGGAATTAAAGGAGACGTGGAAGAATTCTTTCAATTAAATAGAATAGTGACCACATTATTATAATATGGCCGGACTTCACTACTAATAAAGCAGCCACAGACGATGACTGAAAAGAATCTGTGACTTCTCTGAATTTACTGGTTACTACTCACCTGGGTAGTCATATGTAGGAATCTCCTCTTTACACCGCTCATCACCAATCACATATGTCTCTATAGTATTAATATGGGTCAGATCTTCACCCTGAAACAAATAGTGTAAAAGTCACAGACAGATGGAGAAGTCACATCTACAGTTGTGGCCAAAAGTATTGACACCCCTGCAATTCTGTCAGATAATACTCAGTTTCTTCCTGAAAATGATTGCAATCACAAATTCTTTGGTATTATTATCTTCATTTAATTTGTCTTCAATGAAAAAACACAAAAAGAATTGTCATAAAGCCAAACTGGATATAATTCCACACCAAACATAAAAAAGGGGGTGGATAAAACTATTGGCACTGTTAGAAAAATCATGTGATGCTTCTCTAATTTGTGTAATTAACAGCACCTGTAACTTATCTGTGGCACCTAACAGGTGTTGGCAATAACTAAATCACACTTGCAGCCAGTTGACATGGATTAAAGTTGACTCAACCTTTGTCATGTGTCCTTGTGTGTACCACATTGAGCATGGAGAAAAGAAACAAGACCAAAGAACTGTCTGAGGACTTGAGAAACCAAATTGTGAGGAGGCATGTGCAATCTCAAGGCTACAAGTCCATCTCCAAAGACCTGAATGTTCCTGTGGCTACCGTGCGCAGTGTCATCAAGAAGTTTAAAGCCCATGGCATTGTGGCTAACCTCCCTAGATGTGGACGGAAAAGAAAAATTGACAAGAGATTTCAACGCAAGATTGTGCGGATGGGGGATAAGGAACCTCGACTAACATCCAAACATGTTCAAGCTGCCCTGCAGTCCAAGGGTACAACAGTGTCAACCCGTACTATCCGTCGGTGTCTGAATGAAAAGGGGCTGTATGGTAGGAGACCCAGGAAGACCCCACTTCTTACCCCGAGACATAAAAAAGACAGGCTGGAGTTTGCCAAAACTTACCTGAGAAAGCCTAAAACGTTTTGGAAGAATGTTCTCTGGTCAGATGAGACAAAAGTAGAGCTTTTTGGGCAAAGGCATCAACATAGAGTTTACAGAAGAAAAAAAGAGGCATTCAAAAAAAGAACACGGTCCCTACAGTCAAACATGGCGGAGGTTCCCTGATGTTTTGGGGTTGCTTTGCTGCCTCTGGCACTGGACTGCTTGACCGTGTGCATGGCATTATGAAGTCTGAAGACTACCAACAAATTTTGCTGCATAATGTAGGGCCCAGTGTGAGAAAGCTGGGTCTCCCTCAGAGGTCATGGGTCTTCCAGCAGGACAATGACCCAAAACACACTTCAAAAAGCACAAGAAAATGGTTTGAGAGAAAGCACTGGAGACTTCTAAGGTGGCCAGCAATGAGTCCAGACCTGAATCCCATAGAAACCTGTGGAGAGATCTAAAAATGGCAGTTTGGAGAAGCCACCCTTCAAATATCAGGGACCTGGAGCAGTTTCCCAAAGAAGAATGGTCTAAAATTCCAGCAAAGCATTGTAAGAAACTCACTGATGGTTATCGGAAGCGGTTGATCGAAGTTATTTTGGCTAAAGGTTGTGCAAGCAAGTATTAGGCTGAGGGTGCCAATACTTTTGTATGGCCCATTTTTGGAGTTTTGTGTGAAATGATCAATGTTTTGCTTTTTGCTTCATTCTCGTTTGTGTTTTTTCATTGAAGACAAATTAAATGAAGATAATAATACCAAAGAATTTGTGATTGCAATCATTTTCAGGAAGAAACTGAGTACCGTATATACTCGTGTATAAGCCGAGTTTTTCAGCCCAAAAATTGGGCTGAAAAGTCCCCCCCTCGGCTTATACACGGGTCATACGGTATGCTGTGGGGGGGCTGTGACCGGGAGCTGGAGGAGGCAGGAGGGGGCCGCGGTGACCGCAGGCGGTCACGTGGGGCCGCCTCATTAGTGCAATGAATATGCACGGCATCCCCCCGCCCATCAGCGGCGGGGGGATGCCGTGCATATTGCAATACACAGCCCCCCCTCCTTAATATGGGTCCCCCAGTATTAATAAACAGCCCCCCCCCTCCTTATCATGTGCCCCCCGGCTGCGGCAGCTGTCAAAATAACAAACAGTTTATACATCACCTTCCGTCGCAGCTCTCCGCTCCTCCGCTCGCCGGCTTCTTCTTTCTTCTTGTGCCGGTGTCATGTGACCGGGCGCAGGAGATGACGTCATTTCCTGCGCGCGGTCACAGAAGTCGGCACAAGAAGAAGAAGAAGCCGGCGAGCGGAGGAGCGGAGAGCTGCGACGGAAGGTGATGTATAAACTGTTTGTTATTTTGACAGCTGCCGCAGCCGGGGGGCACATGATAAGGAGGGGGGGGGGCTGTTTATTAATACTGGGGGACCCATATTAAGCAGGGGGGGGCTGTTTACTACCACTGGGGCTGTATACTACCACTGGGGCTGTATACTACCACTGGGGCTGTATATACCTCTGGGGGGCCTGTATACTACCACTGGGGGGCCTGTATACTACCACTGGGGCTGTATACTACCACTGGGGCTGTATACTACCACTGGGGCTGTATATACCTCTGGGGGGCCTGTATACTACCACTGGGGGGCCTGTATACTACCACTGGGGCTGTATACTACCACTGGGGCTGTATATACCTCTGGGGGGCCTGTATACTACCACTGGGGCTGTATACTACCACTGGGGCTGTATATACCTCTGGGGGGCCTGTATACTACCACTGGGGCTGTATACTACCACTGGGGCTGTATACTACCACTGGGGCTGTATACTACCACTGGGGCTGTATACTACCACTGGGGCTGTATATACCTCTGGGGCTGTATATACCTCTGGGGGGCCTGTATACTACCACTGGGGCTGTATACTACCACTGGGGCTGTATATACCTCTGGGGGGCCTGTATACTACCACTGGGGGCCTGTATACTACCACTGGGGGGCCTGTATACTACCACTGGGGCTGTATATACCTCTGGGGGGCCTGTATACTACCACTGGGGCTGTATACTACCACTGGGGCTGTATACTACCACTGGGGCTGCATATACCTCTGGGGCTGATGTATACTACCACTGGGGCTGTATACTACCACTGGGGCTGTATATACCTCTGGGGCTGATGTATACTACCACTGGGGCTGCTTGGGCTCCTATATACTACCACTGGGGCTGCTATATACTACCACTGGGGCTGCTATATACTACCACTGGGGCTGCTGTATACTACCACTGGGGCTGCTATATACTACCACTGGGGCTGCTGGGGC
Source organism: Allobates femoralis (assembly GCA_033576535.1). Classification (NCBI taxonomy): domain Eukaryota; kingdom Metazoa; phylum Chordata; class Amphibia; order Anura; family Aromobatidae; genus Allobates; species Allobates femoralis. The sequence goes on from JARQOC010000006.1 coordinate 468,927,763, forward strand.
TCCTATATACTACCACTGGGGCTGCTGTATACTACCACTGGGGCTGTATACTACCACTGGGGCTGTATATACCTCTGGGGGGCCTGTATACTACCACTGGGGGGCCTGTATACTACCACTGCGGCTGTATATACCTCTGGGGGGCCTGTATACTACCACTGGGGCTGTATACTACCACTGGGGCTGTATACTACCACTGGGGCTGCATATACCTCTGGGGCTGATGTATACTACCACTGGGGCTGTATACTACCACTGGGGCTGTATATACCTCTGGGGCTGATGTATACTACCACTGGGGCTGCTTGGGCTCCTATATACTACCACTGGGGCTGCTATATACTACCACTGGGGCTGCTGTATACTACCACTGGGGCTGCTGTATACTACCACTGGGGCTGCTATATACTACCACTGGGGCTGCTGTATACTACCACTGGGGCTGCTGGGGCTCCTATATACTACCACTGGGGCTGCTGTATACTACCACTGGGGCTGTATACTACCACTGGGGCTGTATATACCTCTGGGGGGCCTGTATACTACCACTGGGGGGCCTGTATACTACCACTGGGGGGCCTGTATACTACCACTGGGGCTGTATACTACCACTGGGGCTGTATATACCTCTGGGGGGCCTGTATACTACCACTGGGGCTGTATACTACCACTGGGGCTGTATATACCTCTGGGGGGCCTGTATACTACCACTGGGGCTGCTGTATACTACCACTGGGGCTGCTGTATACTACCACTGGGGCTGCTGTATACTACCACTGGGGCTGCTGTATACTACCACTGGGGCTGCTGGGGCTCCTATATACTACCACTGGGGCTGCTGTATACTACCACTGGGGCTGCTGGGGATGCTATATGCTACCACTGGGGCTGCTGGGGATGCTATATACTACCACTGGGGCTGCTGGGGATGCTATATACTACTACTGGGGCTGCTGGGGATGCTATATACTACCACTGGGGCTGCTGTATACTACCACTGGGGCTGCTGGGGATGCTATATACTACCACTGGGGCTGCTGTATACTACTGCTGGGGCTGCTATATACTACCACTGGGGCTGCTGGGGATGCTATATACTACCACTGGGGCTGCTGGGGATGCTATATACTACCACTGGGGATGCTATATAGTACCACTGGGGCTGCTGGGGATGCTATATACTACCACTGGGGCTGCTGGGGATGCTATATACTACCACTGGGGATGCTATATAGTACCACTGGGGCTGCTGGGGATGCTATATACTACCACTGGGGCTGCTGTATACTACCACTGGGGAGGCCTGTATACCACACTGCTGGGGGCTGTATACCTGTGCTGGGGTCCACCCTCGGCTTATACACGAGTCAATAGGTTTTTCCAGATTTTTGGGGCAAAAGTAGGGGGGTCGGCTTATACACGGGTCGGCTTATACACGAGTATATATGGTATTATCTGACAGAATTGCAGGGGTGTCAATACTTTTGGCCACAACTGTATGATCAGCTGTAATCCTGCTATCTCCACCGTTCTCATTACACAAGTATAAAACATATAATACTGGAGGATAAAACAAGACTGAGCACAAGACCTTCACAGCCGTCTACACATCATAGGGAGATCTCATCACACCTTCTCTCCATCTACCTGATCATCCGGAGGAACATCGGGATCTTCTTGTTTACAGTCCTGTGGGAGAAGAGGACGGGGACATCTCTCTGGTGTTGTCCTCTCACTGGATAGACCTGGAGGAGACACATACAGGGACTGAATTCATTCTTTCAATACAGATCATTATAGGCCGTGTGTATTTAGTCCTGTCTATTACCTGGTGATATGAGGGGCGGCCGGGGATCCTCCATCATGACTATGTCCTTGTACAGATCTTTGTGTCCTTCTAAATACTCCCACTCCTCCATGGAGAAATAGACGGTGACGTCCTGACACCTTATAGGAACCTGACACATACAATGATACCATTGTCATCCCCCGATCCCTTCATAGCGTTACTGTACAATGTCCCAGCAGCAGCAGCATTCCCAGCAGTGTCACCTCTCCAGTCAGCAGCTCAATCATCTTGTAGGTGAGTTGTAGGATCTTCTGGTCATTGATGTCCTCATGTATCAGGGGGTGAGGTGGAGGCCCCGTGATTGGGCTCAGGGCTCTTCCCTCAGACACAGGGTCCTGACAGCACAGATCACTAGAGCTCTTCACTACTGTGTAATCCTGGTTATGGAGAGACACATTAATAAATCTCCAGTCTCCAGACATTTCCAGAGTCCTCACCTCTCCAGTTCTGTCATCTGTTATTCTGTCCATAGATAAGAATGATGTCATGTGACATTGTCATCACAATCTCTCACCTCTCCAGTAACAAGGAAGAGGATCTCTAGGGTGAGGTGGAAGATCCTCTCCGCCATCTTGTCCCTGTCCAGATCCATCCTTGATGGTCAATCAGGAGAATTCTCTTATATAGAATATACTGGAGGGAATCCGATATTGTAGGCACCTGAATAAGAAGAGCGCAGACGTAAGCTGATGCCCAGGCAGTTAGCACACCCTGATAACTATTAGGCTGTGTACCCACACTGTGTGTTTGTGATCCGTTTTCTTGTGCTACATTTTTGCTCAAAAAACACGGATCAATTTTTGTCATTCCAGCAAAGTCTATGGGAATTCTGAAATGCTGAGCCAACGGCTGCGTTTCTTCCCGATCAGATTTTGATTGAAACCTGATCAGGAAAAGAAGTAGCATGTCCTACAATTGATATGGTTTTGTCCTGCGTTTTTTCCAACTCTCACCCTCCCGGGCGATCCCACGATGATTTCTTCCTTCCGAGTACCGGCAAGACCAGTGTGAAGAGACTCACAGAAATTGTGCCCTATGTCACTCAGCCTGAGTCACATGGGGTGCAGGTCCTGGAAGTACCGTACCCATGTCCGGAAAGAAGAAATCACCGGCCACCCTGGGATCGCCAGGGAAGGTAATAAATTGTATGTCTGTCAGTCTGTCTATGTGTGTCCCCTCATTTGTGCTGTTTGTAATGTGCAGAAATGCAACATGTTTGTGAGATATATTCATATATATATATTTTTTTTTTTTTAAATCTCATAAGTTTTCATGCAGAATTTTCCAGACCTCAAATGGATGACTTTTTATATGTGGGCACACAGCCTTAGGCCATGTGCACACATTCAGTATTTGATGAGTTTTTTACCTCAGGATTTGTAGCCAAAACCAGGAGTGGAGCAATCAGAGGAAAAGTCTAATAGAAACACCTGCACCACTTCTGGATTTAATTATCCACTGCTGGTTTTGGCTACAAATCCTGAGGTAAAAAAAACTCATCAAATACTCAATGTGTGCACGAGGCCTTACTTGCTATTGATGGACTTTCACACGGAGTCAAGACTTTTTTGTTGAGTAATAGGCTGGATTACAACATCCACCAATGCAATGAGACAAAGGTATTCTAAACACAGTTCTTCTTACACATCTCTACTAGTAGGAATTCCACAAATTCTCTGGATATGACAGAGGTCAGCTTCTACTGAAGATACAGAACAATAAGGCTGAGAAGTAGAAAGAGCACAATAAAAGAAATAGTAAGAAAACAAGCAATAAAAGATGAGTCATGAGAAGGAAAAGTGTGGGGGAGAAAGAAAGAGAGAGGGTGGGGAGAAAAGTAGCAAAGGGAAGAGAGTCAGGAAGGGGGGGGGAGATGGAGTCGTGTCCGGAACGCAATAGGTCCAGAGAACACTCTTTAGTTATTCAACCAGGTACTCAACTCGGAACGGATGTTGGGATCACTAGGAAGAAAGGATCGCGGCAAACTCCAAAGACTCTCTGAAAAGGAGACAAGGACGTCCAGGAGCTGAAATATTTGATTAATTGGGGTTCTGAGGGAGCAGAGAGCTTTTCCATCCTGCAGCTGTGGTCCATTTCCATAAGCCAATCCAGTATTGCAGACCCCTCCGCAGCGTTCTGCGGAGGGGGATCCGCAATGTGAGTGCAGCACCGCAAACCGCTATCTTTAGAATGAGAGCGCACGGTGCTGCTCCTGACAGCGCATGACCGTGCGCACCCTTTCACTGCCATATGTGATCTGTGCGCAGGCGGATGCCTGCACACAAGTCACCCAGTCTCGTCCGCACCACAAACGCGACATGTTGCATTTCTGGTGCGGACGAGGCTGGGTGATTTGTGCGCAGGCATCCACCTGTGCACAGATCACATATGGCAGTGAATGGGTGCGCACGGTCTCGTGCTGTCAAGCGCAGAACCGTGCGCTCCCATTATAAAGATAGGGGCTTGCGGTGCTGCGCTCACATTGCGGATCCCCTCCGCAGAACGCTGCGGAGGGTCCGCAAATGTGAAGGCAGCCTTAGGAATCACTTTTGTTTTCTATTTCCTAGGGATCACTGATCTGGCCACAGCTATGCAGTGCCTAAGTAGGCCAAGTTTGATCTCTTTGAAGACCCCTGGGATCATAGATAACAGACCAATCTGTGGGGAGCAAGGAATGTTCAACCCAGTAATGTGTTCATGAATTTGGAATATTTTACACCACAGAGTACGGATTGCAGGGCAAGACCTGCAAATATGGAGCTTAGAGCCTCCAGGGGCTTCTCATCTCCAGCAAGCATCTAGTACAGCTGGGAAAATTTTATGTAACTCCTGTGGACATCTGTACCATCGCGACAAGATTTTAAAGTTGGTTTCTTGAACTTTACAGGGCAAGGGTAGCTTGTGTGTACACATAAAGGCTTTAGGCCAGTCCAAATCAGACGGCCTAATTCCCAATTCTTTTTCCCAGGCTTTCACAAACCATAGTGTCTCCGATCCTGGGGAATCTACTAGAACATGATAGACCCGCGAGATGATATGAGATGGGGCCACAGATTGCAACAAAAGGGCTTCAAAGTCGGAACAGTCCCTGGCTAGATCAGAGGGGGGACAGGCAGAAGAGAGAAACAATTGTAGTTGCCGGTATGCAAACCAGTAAATTGGTTGCTCGGGAAATCTGTCACGGAAGTCCGAGAAGGATGGGAAGGAGGAGGCACCCAGGAGGGTTTTACAGGCCTTAGGTCTTTGAGAGGACGTCCACACCAGGAACATGTCCACACTGACAGCCAGCAGGATTATCAAATAAGGAGGTCATAGAGCCCCTCATGTTAAAGAGATTAAATTAGGAACATACTCTGTCCCAGACCTGGAGGCGACTGTGTGTCAAATGCGAGTTCGTAATGCCCTTGGGACGTTTACTTCTAATCGTCCAAGGCAAAGAGGTGAAAAGCCATTCCAATAGATTTGCCTCAATGTCCACCCACCACTTCGTCTCGGTCCCATAGAACCAGTCCACCACCCTAGTAAGGACGGTTGCCACATGGTATAGGTGGAAGTACGGTAAGCCCATGCCCCTCTTTGGTTTACGTCTTGTCAAGTGTCTATGAGCTAGTCAGGGTTTTCCTTTCTTCCAAACAAAGGCTGTCGAAATCATTTTAAGCTGGGTACAACTATAGGGACCGCCTGAAATATGTAGAGCAGGTTCGGCAGTACGTCCATCTTTAGGACATTAATCCTGCCGGACCAAGATAGGGAACGCGTACTATGAGTCGTGAGATCTGCAGAAATGCACTGTAGTAAAGGCTTGTGATTTAAGCTAGAAAGGAGTGAGAGGTCTGCAGTCAGGTTAATCCCGAGATATTTCCGGGCTACAGCACACCAATGAACAAGGGAAAGCTCCCTGTAAAGGGCCCGTTACATGGCACGACGTTGGAACGATGTCTGTAACGATCTCGTGGGCGCGCGGGTCGCTGCAGACATCATTTTGACAGCGTTGGTGAGATGTCACACGTCTAGATATTGTGGACGACTCACCAACGAGGTTGTGAGCAGGAATCGTTCGCACGACCCAGCGAACGATATCTGCTCATTGTTGTGAATGGGCGAAGTCGTAAACGACATCGTTATCGCGGTGTCAAACAAAACGATATACCAGGTTGGCTGATCGTTGATCGTGTGGTTTGAGAACATGTTCTCAAACCTGTGATCAGCGAGCCAACGATTTATCGCTACAACTTTGCAGAGTCACACACAACGACGTCCTAACGATGTTGTTTCAACACCTCCAAACCCGTGACGTAGGAGCGATATTGTTCAGGATATCGTGCCGAGTAACGGGGCTTTTACACTGATCACTGGCCGGCAGGGAGAGAAATATTTAGTATCTCAGATTTGGAAATGTTGTCCTTAAAATTACTGACCCTGCTATATTGATCAAACTCCTTCAGTATGGATGGGAGAGACGTTTCAGGATCAGAAACATAAAAGGAGTTCATTGGCATATAGCGCCAGTTTATGGGTTACTTTGTCTATCATGATCCCGTGTATATCTGAATTCTGCCTGAGAGCTACAGCCAAATGTTCCATTACCAAGGCGTATAAAAGGAGGGATAGTGGGCATCCCTGGCGCGTCCCATTTCTGATGTTGAGTTAGAAGAAACACCACTGCATCGGATCTTAGCTGTGGGGGTGGTCTAGAGCGCCATTACCTTTTCTCTAAAGCAAGGGACAAGTCCTGACTGTTCAAGCACTTGCCCGAGGAAAGGCCAACTGACCCTATCAAAGGCTTCTCTGCGTCAACCGATAACACACAGGCTGGGATTTTTACTTTATGGATATGTGAAATCATAAGGATTGTTTTCATGGTGTTATCCCTAGCCTCTCTTCCAGGCACGAAACCTACTTGGGTCGTTGTGTATCAGCCAAGGCAGAGAAGGGCCCAATCTGGCATCCATAAGTTTAGCATACAGCTTCACATCCACATTGATTAGGGAAATTGGGCGATAGCTTGAGCAAAGCATGGGGTCCTTACCCGGCTTAGGGATGACAGTGATGGTCGCTGCCAGGGATTGCTTGTGAAAGGGTTGGTCTTTAGAGATGGAATTATAGACCTTTATCAAGAAGGGGCCAGTTCGAGTATAAAAGTCTGATAGAATTTAGAAGTGAAGCCGTCCGGGCCTAGGCTTTTATTAGGAGGGAATGATGAGACAATGTGGGTGACTTCCTCTAATGAGAACGGGGTATCCAAGTCGGCCACAGATCCAGTCAATAGCGGAGGGAGGGGCGTATCAGAGAGGTACTCAAAAATTTTACTCAATAGGCGGGACCGTAGGGGATCAACAATATCGCTCTTAATATTGTAGAGAGTCTCATAGAATTTCTCAAAGGCCAACGCAATATCTGTGGGGTGATGGACAATCTTTTTGTCAGCTGTCTTAATTGACGAAATGTACGTAGTCAACATTTTTGGGTGGATGTGTCTTGCCAAAGCACCTCCACATTTGTCGGCGAACTCATAGAAAAATTGTTGAGAACGCCCTTGGAATTTTGTATATGTTAGGTCCAGTGAGACTTTAAGGTCTTCCCAAAGCTTAGTTAGTGTGAGAAGGGTATCTTGTTTAAGGATCACTTTATGCATTTACTCTAGGTCATGGATTTGAGTCAGGAGATCCTCGAATAGATTGCATTTTTCCCTCTTAATTCTCGACCCTTCCAATATAAGGACCCCTCTAATAACGCACTTGATAGCTTCCCATTGGGTTGGGGATGGGGTGTTGTCATCTATATGGTTCTGTAGGAAGTAGGTAATGGACATAGATACCATCTTCTTAAGATCCTTGTCAAGAAGGAGGTTGGAATTCAACCTCCAGTCCCTAAGTGGGTAGTTCGGGGGCTTAACAGTCAAAAAGACGGGGTCGTGGTCGGACCAGGTCAGGGAGTCGATAAAAGCGGAGGGAGTCCAACCGAGCAGATTATGGCTGATTAGAAAGAAATCAATGCGGCTGTATGAAGTTTGGACCACAGAAAAGTGTGAGAAGTCTTTGTCTGATGGGTGAAGTATGCGCCATATGTCCACAACCCTAAGTAAACGGATAGCAGATTTAAAGGAAGCAAACTGGGAAGATGATATCACCGACTTACCCGCTGACATGTCGAGTTTCTTGTCCATCGGCAGATTAAAAATAGCTCCCGATGATTAGATGTCCTTTTGCGAATGCCTCCAACCTCCTTAAGTAACGGGCCCCCATGACAACCTGTCCCCTATTAGGAAGGTAAAGATTTACGACCGTATATTTTTGATCATAAAGTGATAGATTAACAAATAAGAACCTGCCACGAGCCAGGAAAATTTTTATATAGGCCCATACTTACTCCCTTTGACCTAGCCAGGGATTGGGAGCATGAAACCAATGGGGAAAAGATTTCTTACGTACAGTATATCAGGTACGTGCCCGGCTTTAAAGTGCGTCTCCTGCAACAAGAGCACTTGGACTCCCATTTTGTGCATGCCATGTAAGATTTGATTACGCTTCTGCGGTGTGTTGAAGCCACGCACATTTAATGACGCAAAGTTCAGAGAAGCCATTGTATATATTTCCACAATATGTCAAATATCTCGGACTTACTACGACTCTTAAATCAAGGGAAGGGTTGGAGAGGGGGTGAATTCAGTGGGTAAGGATAGATGAAGGCTAATAGAGGAGAGGGGGAAGTCAGAGAAAGACTTAAGGGAGGAAATGCAGAAAAGGAGGATAAAAAAAAAGAAAAAGGAAAAAAATAGAAGGCCTACTAATAGAGTAGGCTGGGCCTCGCACCTAGGTCGAGGCAACAAAACTGTGAAAGGCCCAGAACAGAAGTCTGGGTCAATAGTCACACTTGCAACTCTAGAGTCCCTACGAAGGGTGTGTCAAGCAATGGAACCAGCAGAAGACACCTGGGCAGACACCCCACTGGGGAAACAGCTCTAAGACAATATATAGTAGTAAAGAAGAAAAACATAACAGAATTGCGGCATGAAGGCATAACAAAGTATGGAATAACTTCACACTGGCTAATAAAATACAAGTGAGAAAAAATGAGAATGGCCGGGCCCTTTGAAAGGGAGAGTACGGTGGGCCGTTTTGAAAGTATCAAACTGGTTATGGTTAGTGAATATGATTATGAGCGACTCTATATTAGCACTCACAAAGTTTGGAAGCTAACGTATAGGCTAGAGAGGGTGCAAAATATCACAGTTTAGAAGGTGGGCCTCCTATACTAAGATCTTTAAGGAAAAAGTGGGCAGGCAGAGGGAGGGGAGTGGGAAGGAATTAGGTAGGAGGAGGGGACCAGGGGGTGGAAGGAGGGAGACTAAGTGGTACACCGGGAGCCCACCAAGATACAGACTTAGTTAAGACATAGTTCTTTCAACTATAACTGAGAAAGAAACCATAAAGCTCAGTAATAATATGTAAAGGAAATACGAAGACAAGGCATAACCGATCACCCGGCTATATGGCGACCTATGAGTGCTGTCTAGAATAGACAGGTAAGACTGAGTATGTCAACATCCTCCTGTCATCTCTGTGGGGCATGAAAAAGGAGGAAGATTAGGCCTCCATAGAACTAAGTCATTGCTAGCAGTTCGCCTCCGGGC